>VXAU01002350.1:1206703-1278306 GCA_013399695.1 Formicarius rufipectus | reverse complement strand
GGGAAGGTTTGGGAAAGTTTGGGAAGGTTTGGGAAGGTTTGGGAAGGGAAGGTTTGGGAAGGTTTGGGAAGGTTTGGGAAGGTTTGGAAAGGGAAGGTTTGGCAAGACAAGGCAAGGGAAGGCAAGGCAAGGGAAGGCAAGGGAAGGCAAGGCAAGGGAAGGCAAGGCAAGGGAAGGCAAGGGAAGGCAAGGGAAGGCAAGGGAAGGCAAGGGAAGGCAAGGGAAGGCAAGGGAAGGGACCTATTGCAAATGGCTCTTAATTCAGCTGACAGACCTCAATATGCTTTCTTTAAATTTAAATAAAAAGTAGAATAATCTCCATTTTATTGATAAGGGTGCTACAGTCCATAGGAACAAAAGTAACTCTGTGTTTATGGCTGGACAGTTAAAGAATGAAGAACTATGTTAACC
Organism: Formicarius rufipectus; assembly: GCA_013399695.1. Taxonomy (NCBI): domain Eukaryota; kingdom Metazoa; phylum Chordata; class Aves; order Passeriformes; family Formicariidae; genus Formicarius; species Formicarius rufipectus. Next base: position 1,277,895 of record VXAU01002350.1, on the reverse strand, counting down.
AAAAGCCCAGTACCATCTCGGGAGATGGGAGAGTACCCTATGCAGAGACACCATCAATAGGAGTTTTCTTCCTCTCATCTGCAGTGTTGCTTCTCGCTTTGCTGGAAGACCACAGCAGAGAAAAGCAAGCAGAACATGAAATCTGATTGAAAGTACAGCAATGTAATGACAAGCTGCATGAATTTCTGAAGAACCGGACAATTATTTCAAAACATGTATGGCATTGGTAGTCATTCTACTGCTAAGCTGATGTTGAAAGCACCATGATCTAATGGGCACATCACATAATTGGCTTAGAGTAGGTTGCTGGTTTTAGCTGCAGATATACTATCCACTTCTTGCAAAAAGCTATGCCAGTGACTTGAAAGGAATATTGCTTTCAGATTAAAGTTTAATTATGCAAGTTTAAATACTTACTTTTTCTGAATATTTAGATGGTGTGGTATAATGAAATACGTCTATTACCACTCTGAAGTGCATAACGAAGAGAGTGAAATAAATATCTTTAACTTAAAAACTTGTTATTTTAAAAACATTCTTGAAATTATAACAGGCAAAAGGCAGACATCTTAAAGAATATATTCCAAACGATGACATCTCAAATAAATTCTTTAAAGTCAGTGGCTCAAAAAGTGTATTTTTAACAATGTACTATTGGCATTGGCTTTGACTTAAGGCTACACAAAGTTCTGCACCAACAGAAACTACTCTGTTCTTCTTCGTAACAAGGTTTAGCATCTAGAGAAGTGCAAGCATGAAAATAGAAAGTTTACAGCATCAGAGTGTAGCAAAGCAAAATTAAGAAAAATCTTACTTCTTGCTTACTTATACCTTACTTAGAGTACCTTCAAAACCCTATTCTTTAGGGTATCACTAAAATCTGCTATTTGAAACTTTGGCTTAATTTGATTATGCATGTGTAGTTTGCCTATCTAAAAGAAAAAAAATTGATTATGTAATTTCTCACTCTGTAATCCCTTAAGAGGACACTGTCTCTACTCAGGCAGCCCCATATATCCTGGACACCATTCCTGCACATTTCCCCGTCTAGGCAGAAGTCCCAAAGCAGCAGCAGAGTTAATTCTAGCAATTCTTGTTGAGATACATCACTACAAGAAAAAAGATGACAAAACTCCTTCTCCTCAGTGCCAGAATACCAGATTCCCAAATCAAAGATGTGAATGGTACACTCATATACGCTTAAAATTGCAGCCTATGCTAAGAGACAGCACTAAAGCAAAAAAGGAAAGTATTGCCGATACTTAATCTATCATTTTCCTCTACTTTGCACAGGCAAACGCTGACAGGAGTCACACCAGGTTCCTCACGGCTTGAAGATGAGAATCAATCCAGATTTAGCAAAGTGGGAAAAACCTGAGACATGCCAGAACTAAAACTCCCGAGCTCAAACTAAAAAAAAAATCAAAAAAAAATCAAAGGAAAGCAGCACTCTCACTTTAAATCACAATAGGTAATGCAATGTAATCATTCACCCTCCAGATGTAGTCAAGCAATATTTTGATTCTTGCCTTTCAGCCATTCTGAACAACTTAATTATCATCCTTTGCTAAAATGGATGCAGGACTGATGCAGGTTTAATTCTCCAGACATGTTTTATGGCATGTTTTGTTTTTAGAGCAAGCTGAACTAAACATAGCTGAAGCTTTTTTGTTTGTACCATGATTTTAAGAGATTTCTAAATAAAAACATAGAAATGCAGAAGGACATATTGCAAAGACATGTTGGAAGCAAAATTACTGACATTTGCAAGTCTTATATAGCAGACATCCCCTTCATCTTACTTCTTTTCCAGATCTGGTCTCTTGCTTCAGCAGTAGTCCTCTGCTTGTACTGTACAAGTATGTGGAACACACTAATAGGAAATACTTCGAAAGCACTAAGTTTGATTTAATAACTAATGAAATTTATTAAATGATCACTTCATTACAGACCATTTCCCCTTCCTATATGAAGGTTGGGTTTTACTTATAATTTAAAGCACAGATTCAGATCTTGTTTCCAAAACACTATTTATATATTAACAGGCATATTTAGTTTCATTGATTTATTTTACTGATGCATTTTCTATTCTGCTTTATTTTATCATGTGATTCAAAGCCTATTATAGACTTCATCTTTCCTGTCTGAGTTTTCTGAAGTTTAGATTAATAAATATATTTATAATTATTTACACTGGCATTTTGGGATTACATTTAACATCTTCCATGCAACAGTAAACACTTATCTATGACAGATCTACTTTGTCTCTGTAAAATACTGACCTCCTATTACCACCATGAGAAAAATACAGAATTTTAACAAATTAATTTCTTAACCACCTACTGTTTACTCTGGATGCTCATAGAAGACATACCAAGTTACCAAACTAATGGAGTAAAAATAGGCATAATTGTTTAAATTATTATTTGTCTTTTAATGTTTTATACTCACAATAGATGATAAATCACATATATTTGAGACTAAATCAAATTAACATGGCTATAAGTAAAATACAAATACTAATTAGGGAATTTTTTGTTTTAAATGTTAGTAATATGGAGGTAGGGGTCTAAACTAACACTGTTTTAAAGTTACATGTGCATTTAACACTGAGACGCAAAATTTTCAACTGTGCTCACTTACCCATAACATTGTTAATCAATGAGTTAGTTGTTTCTGCAGTACTGGTCACAAGCTGATTAAATATTGCCTAATGTTTTTAATGCAATAAAAATGCTAATCTTCTACGGATTTTATTTTTTTTCTGAAACACTGTTTTCTGTGGTGGCAAAGTGGTTTAACACTTTTGAATTTTTCTCTCCATCAAACATCATAAACCCTCAAATCAAGTAATAATTACCTTGCACTTCAAAGATATAATTGTGGCTTATAAAAATATTTCTGTACATTTCTTATCTCTTTTGTCCACAGAGGACTGGAATATTTTGTTGGTCGAGTACAATAGTACTTTGATGAAGCAGTGTCCATCCCCAACATGAATGTAACAGGCTGTCATTTTTGTCAGAACCAAAGAAATTCTCCACCAGATTCATATCTGTAGGTTTAGGTGTAAAAGAGTTTGTTAAATGGGCCCTCAGAAGGGTCAGTTTGCTCATTTTATTGACTCAGTATTCTTTCTCACTTTTCTTAATTAGGTGAGTAGCTAGAATATAGATAATGCAGTATCTGGATAAAATTACATGTGTAAATTCTGCTAAAAAAATTGATGCTAAAACAGTTTGAAATTAATCACATTTCAGTTATATAATTAAGAAAATACATTGCAGTGACATTGCAAGTCTCCCTTTAACTGTTCTGAGCATGAAAAAAAATAACAATGGAATAATGGCTAAATTTGAAAAAAATTATCACATCTTACGGGTTGAAATGCACAGTCAGGGCACCCACAATGGCATTAACTCTTATCACTGAAGACAATAGGTGACAATCATATGGCTAAGTAATTTTTTGTATTTGCAGTCTAATAAAAAAAAAATTAACTGGATTTTTTATCTTTAAAAAGCATCTCTCCTGGTTTCTATCACAACATGGCAAGCTCACTGAAATATGTCTTTGAAATTGCAAGGTTCAAGCTAAAAAAACAATTTAAAAATATCAAATTACATCAAGACATGACAGAAAGATGGGGATAAAAAAATTCCTAGACACTAAGAAGTAGAGCAATTACTGAAGCATTCTCTACCATTCTACTACCTAGACAGATCGCTCAGCTTTCTCAGATAATAGAAGGAAAATATTGTGGTCCTAGGAAACATTATCAGATGCAGACAGTATCAAACACACAGAACACCTTCTAATCTCCTTTGTTGCCCTGGAAATTCAGAAGGAGAGGTCATAATTCCTCTGCTGAAGAAGTAGTAAAGTCACATTTGAGAGAAATTTTCTGTACTACAAGTCTCTCCATTAAGCCAAGCTGCTTCTGTTCAGTCACTGAAGGCAACACCTCCTCCTTCAGGAAAGATTCACAAAGGAATCTTCTTGAATAGCCCTCCTGACCAATATGTATGCAACATGTACATAGTCTTCCCCTGAGCTTGAGCTCTGTTACTGTACGATTTTTCCAAGATGACATTTTTAAGGGGAGCTGGTACAGTGTGGACGTGTACTCCTGGCCATGGTAAGTCCTGTCAGATATATCTGCCCAGACACCTTACTTCACCAAGGACTACAGGGACAGAAATGTAAAACCAAAATGTAGTCTAAGGCATCATAGCCAAACTCAGTCATTTTTCCCACCTGACTTCTGAAACAGTTTGTCTTGTGGGCACTCCTGTCTCCTTTGGTTTAAAAAAAGTAATCCCTGAATACCAGGTGATATCCACAAACAGATTTCCTTCATTGAAAATCCCAAATTCTTTCAAAATAAACTTAATGAAAGACTTATGAGTAGTTTTACACAACATACCAATTGTTTTATGCTTATTTGTCGTATATAACCCATACCTATGAACTGAACAACTTGTCTCCCCCAAAAATAGTAAAAAATACCCCCACAAATTGCTATCATTAGTTCTATATTTAAATCTAAGCAAAATGCCATGCTGATAAGTGCCTTATAAGCACACAGAAAGAAAATTACAGAAGAACAACACAGCATATTCCAACACAGCTTCAATCCCAGATAACTCTAAACAAACGGTCTGCTTCTATGTTTAGATCCTTACTGTATGCAGATCCCTATGGTGATTGAAGGCTATCTCCCATCTGTCAACCCTAAAATCTTCTCATTAACAGACCTGATCCACAAGAAATCCACTCGTAGACTCAAGGTACATTTAATTTCAAAGGGCTTTCCAGTTCAGAATTCAAATGTAATCTGTCTGAACATATACGCAAAGTGAAAACATGGTTGGTACTGAAATTAAAAGATTTGGAAGCCATCTATGAATCACAGCTCAAATACTGCAAAACTTCATTTGAATACTCCTACATTAAAAAAAAAAAAAAAATCACAACCTTCTGGTGTTAACTTTTTCTTCTGGTAAAATTTTGTATTTTAAGTTATTTTCCTTTCCTGCAAACAAGGTTTGGCAGAGAGTTCCAAGCTTCTCACTTCACTGCAGCTTATATTTTCATTTCATTGATCTTCTAAATCAGTAAATTCCAACACTTTAAATACTAATGCAAATGTAGTTTAGGGTGCTAGCATAATTAAAAACATTCAGAATAGCGTAAGTATTCCATGTGAAATATTTTCTCTCATTCATGTCTCCCTAGCTACTCTGTCTGATGGATGGGGATTTTCTACACACTTATTCAGTGTTGCTGTGTCCCTGATCTTAAGAGATCTGATTCATGAAGATGGACAACTTGAACACATTTGAAAAGCTAGTTAATATCACCATCACCTGCAGCAGGGTTTCAAAGTATTAAGCAAAATAATTTAAACCACAGTAACAATACATTTTAATATATCACCATTGTTTTAAGACAGAACTGTCTGACATGCTAAAAGCAGTTTTCTCCCTTTTGAAATCATGTCTAGAAGGGTCACTAATTCCACAGGTAGCCAAGCTGGAAAAAGAAAAAAGAGAAAAATAAATTGCTTAGAAGACAACAACTCTTCTTTTAGACCAGAGCATAATGCTCTATTGCCCCTATTTGATTTTCTTTCAGCATGACAAACTTTTAATCAGACAACTGGGCCCTGGAAAAGCATGTGACACATCTTATTTTTGTTGCAAATAATCAAGATAAACTATCTTTTCACAAACCCATATGATCAAAAAAAAATTTCTCCAGGAAATAAACCATTTTCAGAATACAGGAGGTACAGAAGCACTTCCATAGTAAGCAATACTCACACAACTTCACAAGAGTCTGCTGTAAAAGACAATCAAGCTGCTTAAAAAGGGAGCTTTCTAGTGCATGAAGAATGTAAATGAGAAGGCAAGTTTTAATTTCTGAAGGCACTCCCAAAGAAACTACACTGTATGATTAGCTCCTTCCTGCAGAAATTTCCAAATTTGTAGCTTTATGAAGCAAATACTACAGAAATCATCTGAGATTCACCCGCTGCCCTACCTCACATTGTAGGTGCCACACACCTGATTGAGGATGCAAACCAGAAAATCCCATGAAATCCACAGAAGGGCCTTCTCAGAATTATGGTACTTCATCCTCAGCACTAGAGGAAGCTCTCCAGAAAGCTTGTAAGCAGCTTTCCACTATCCTGTATAGGTTTCTCACAATTACTGAGCGTCTGCATTTGAATCCAGAGTTCCGCAAAAACTTGGCAGTTTTGCAGTAAGATTTTTCTTTGGTCTTTTTAGTATACCATAAATCAACAGATACATCCGTTTGGTACAGAAAAATCACAGAATCATCAAACTGTTTCACTTGGAAAAGACCCTTAAGATCACTGACAGCAATAAGGTCTGCCCTGAGTCTTCTCTCCAGGATAAACAATCTCAGCTCCCTCAGCCACTCCTCATAATATTTGTGCTCTAGACCCTTCACTAGCTTCATTGCCCTTCTCTGGACATGTTTCAGCACCTTGATGTCTTTCTTATAGTGAGGGGCCCAAAATGGACCACAGGATTCAAGATGCTGCCTCACAAGTGTAAAGTACACAGGGATAACCACTTCCCTGGTCCTGCTGGCCATGCTATTTCTGCTGGCCAGGATGCCATTGGCCTTCTTGGACACCTGGCCACACTGCTGGCTCATGTCCAGCACTCCCTGGGCCTTTTCCGCTGGGCAACTTTCCAGCTACTCCTGCCCCAGCCTGCAGCACTTCATGGGGTTGTTGCAACCCAAGTTCAGGACCCAGCATGTTGCCTTACTGAACCTCATACTGCTGTCCCCAGCCCATCAATCCACCCTGTCCAGCTCCGTCTGGACAGCCTTCCTGTCCTCCAGCTGATCAACACTCCCACCCAGCTCAGTGTTGTCCACAAATCCACCAAAAGTGAACTCAATTCCCTCATCCAGATCATCAATAAAGACGTTAAAAGGGTTGACCCCAATACTGACCCCAGGGAACCCCAACTAGTGATGGGCTGCAGCTGGATGTAAATCCATTCCCTACCACTCTCTGGGACCAGACATCCAGGCAGTTTTTAACCAGCAAAGAGTGCACCCCTCCAAGCCATGAGCAGTCAGTTTCTCTATGAGAATCCTGTGGGGCACAGTATCAAAGGCTTTACTGAAGTACAGGCAGACTACAGTCACAACCTTTCCCTCATCCAATAAGCATGTCTCTTCATCATAGATGCACCTGCCCTTCTCTAAACTCATGCAGTCTGGGCCTAATCCCCTGGATATCCTGCATGTGCTGTATGATGGGACTCTGGATGATCTGCTCCATGACCTTCTCTGGCACCAAGGTCAGGCTGAAAGGCATGAAGTTCCCCAAATCCTCCTTCCAATCCTTCTTGTAGATAGATAGTCACATTTTCCATCTTTCAGTCAGCTGGGCCCTCTCCACTTATCCGGAACTGCTGGTGAATGATGGAAAGGGGCCCAGTGAGCACTTTTTCCATCTCCCTTGGTAGCCTTAGGTGCACACCACTGGGGCCCATACACTAAGTGCTGTAACAGCTCACTAATAATTTCTCCTTGGATTATGGGGGCATAATTCTGCTCCCCATCTCTGTCTTCCAGCTCAGGGGGCTGAGTACCCAGAGAAGAACTGGTCTTGCTATTAAAAACTGAGGCATTAAGTACCTCATCCATTTTCACTTTGTTTCCCCTCTCATCCAGTAAAGGCTGGAGATCCTCCATAGGGCTCCTTTTGTTGCTGATTTATTTATAGAAACACTTTTGATTGTCTTTTATGGCACATCTAGATTAAGTTTTGCTTGGGCTTTGGCCCTTCTAATTTTCTACCTGCATAACATCATGGCATCCTTGTAGTTGTCCTGAGTGGGTTGTCCCTTCTTCCAAGGGTCATAAACTTTCTCTTTTTTTTTTCTCTCAAGTTCCAGCTAAAGCTTTCCTCTTACCTGCCATCTCATCTTTCAGCATATGAAGACAGCCTGCTACTGCACCTTTAAGATTTCCTTCTAGAACCATGTCCAGCCTTCCTTGACTCCTTTGCACTTCAGGACTGCTTCCCAGGGACTCTGTTGACCAATCTCCTAAACAGGCCATACCCTGCCCTTCGGCAACCCAAGGTGGCAGTTCTACTGAACCCACTCTTTACTTTTCCAAGAATTGAAAACTGTATTATTTCAAGATCCCTATGCCCAAGATGGCCAGCAACCATCACATCACACACAACTTCTTCTGTAATGGTATATGTGGATCAGTGTACCTCAGACACAGCCCGTGTGTCCAGTGTGGTTCCTAGTTGGTTCTCTAGGGTCCACCAAGTCCAACTGTGACAGGTTACCTCATCCATCTTACTCTGGAAAAGGAGATCAAGTTAGCCTGGCATCTGCTAGTTGGACACATGTGACCTTCTCAAGGGTATGCCTATCTATAGACAAAAGAAAATGCAAACCTACAGTTCAGAAATGCCTGACTGGTCTTTCCCCCTCCCATTGCCACAGCCAACACCTTCACATACCACTCTCTCCACAGAACCCAGATTCAAGGAGTTCATTAACTACCATAAAAGAATTTGAAAGTTACCCTCCACTGAGGCATAGCCAGGAGCATTCCTCTTAAGGCTCTCACCAAGGTGTGAGCTAATCTGAGCTCCAGAGAAATGTCACAGTGGGCTGGAACAGAAATCCAAACCACTCTCTCTACCCTAGGCTGACTGCAAAATAAAAAGGAAACCTGCCAAAATTAACAGTGAAGAAGAACTAAGAGAAGTTGAGGACATTTTCCCAGTCACTTTGATGAAATACGATCTCCATCCACATCTGTTTTGCTCTGGTGGAGTAGCACTTCTTGCAGCACTCTGGACTCCTCTACCTCAGAGACATCTCTTGACTTCAGCTCCTGAAGGGCATGAAAGCCCTACATGTAGTGCCCTCCCTTCCTGTGCCTGGATGACCTCTTAGGTCATGTGCCCCTTTCCCACCAATGCAACGTACAAGGCTGGAATTTGGACTGCTTTAGATAAAGAGGCCTTTGGGACAGATTTTGAGCACTAGAGCCATGAGCAAAAAGAATACAAACGGAAGCATGGAGGACTGAAGCATGAGTGATGCAAATGGCTGCCAGACCATGGAAAAAAGAGCAGATGATATTCCAATGAGAATGATGCAGATGCCTTGTTCCCACCAACCTTAACTGTGTGGTATTAATTCAGTATTATTTGTCCTTTTTGAGACTATTCTTTCCTCTTTTGGTGTTGCTTGCACTAGAACCTTAATATTCTTCCTTTCTTTGTGCAAATAACTTAATACTGAATAAATGCGTCCTGAAAAAATGCAAAGTCAAAATAAAGAAGAATGCAGCAAGGAATAGAAATGGGGATACCCTCAAACCCAGAAAGAAGAACTGGACTAAAAAGATACAAACGATAAAGGGAGCAGTATTTTTTCAAATACTCCAAAGATTTACCTGCAATCAGTAAAAAAAATTTAAAAGCTGATAACTGAGAAGAATTAAAAAACAGATCTCTCCCACCACCTCCTTTACTATACTGTCAGCAAGACAGATATAAATGTGACAGGAGAAGAAGTGATTTGGGCAAAGACTCCACAGGCAAACTTAATAATTTAAGAGCAAGAGAAAACCACCATTGTTCATAATACCATATTTTGGTGCATTTAGAAGAGATGCATTCAGAAATCTGTCTGGATGGCAGATGCTCTTATTGTCCCATGAAAGAGCCTGGAACAAAAAGCTTGTTTTAGAAATGGGCTAACAAGATACCGAATTCTGAGTCAGTAACTGGCTGTTCAGGGAGAAAGTCTTAGATTGCCTAGTACTATATTTCATCTGAACTCCAGGGTAGTCTCAACTGCTCTAAATTTATCCTGGCTTTGCGTTTTACATCTCAGTATGCTCAGGTTCATATTATTACAAGTCACTAGAAATAAAATGCTCTAGAATACAGGCCATCCTCTCTAAGAGGATTTGTTTTATTAATTGGTGAATGATATCTCCAGAAATTGAAGAGATATCAAAAAGAAGAGGATACTTCAATCACTTTACTTTCATTTAACTCATTAAACCAAAAATCATAGGGAGAAAAGAGAGATTAACTACCCTTAATTATTATTTTTTAATATGTTATATGTATGATATACATTATATTTTACACAAGTATTTGTGTGTGTGTGTATGTGTGTGTGTGTGCGTGTGTGTGTGTGTGTGTGTGTGTGTGTGTGTGTGTTTTTACACACACGCATAAGCAAAATGATATTTTTTGTGCCAGGGGCTGGGATCAAAGCTACACTGGATTTTTACCCAGCAGCTTCAGTTTTTCAGTGCACTAAAGCAGCAATCACTGATTAGAAATTCAGCAAGTCCTGTGTTTTGTTACATCTTACTTTTTGGTCTCAGTGATATAGCCAGATATTCTTTGGGCAACCTTAGCTATAACTACAGCAGAAGTTTTCCCCTCCTCACCTCCCTGTGGAGCAGCAATGGCTTCACTTTTCTGTCTACAAAATCCCATGCAGAAATATGGATGCAAGCCTCAAACAACATGTGAAGTAAGACCAATGAGTCTAAGTGCCTCAGACAGCCAGAGCAGGTGTGGGGCATCATATCAGATGATTCACTGCACACATACAGTAATCGTGTGTACTCTGCTGCACAGTCTGCACTGACTTCACGGTAAGTATGAAACATCCCCACACTCTAAGTGGCCATCTGGCTGATTGCTAACACATAGCTGTTATTTGTCTGGGATTTCCAGATATCTCACAGCAGTCCCACCAGTCCAGCCAGAAGAGCAGCGGTCCCACAGACATCCCAAGGAAAACTGCCAATTCCTTCCCTCCCCATCTCAACTCCAACCTGGATGAAGCTTTGTAATATTAGACCTAAGCAAACAACTGGGAAAAAAAAAAGGATTAAAAGAATGGTTTCTGTGTATCAGGAAGGCTACAACTAAGGGGTGGGGAGAGGGGAAGGTGGATTTTTTTTTAAACCCTTTCACATCAAAGCGAGTTGTGCCAACAGAGCACACCATTGCAATAAGAAAATTTTTGGTAATGCAAGATTTAGACCCAGGGCTTACATTCAAAACTCTTCAGGTCTGACACAGTTTATGTCTTAGTAGAATGCCTAGCACAACAGACCTGAGACCATGAATTGTGGTATATTGACAATACATGAGTTATCAAACAAAATATTTCATCCACAGATGCAGAGAGCCTTCACCTACAGGTGAACCCACTGTTTGGAGAACCAACTGACTCAGTTTCAGCTTCTAGAGGATAAGTTCATGTGAATTAACTTTACTTCCAGTAGATAGAGGAATTACAAAAAGGGATTTTCAGTAGCACAAGGGTTCATGTTTATACATTATTTAGGTAGCTAGGAATCTAAAGCATACATTATTTTCTTCAAAATTTGAAAATATTTGGGCTATAAATTGTCGGGAAAATTATATAAAAGGTGTATTCATACTGATTTACACCTTTTAGTTTCACTCAGTTTAGAATTAAAAAGTAGCCATTTCTAAGCATGAAACTGAATTGAATATTAGTTCTGCAGAGTTTTCACAGATTGTTAGATTTGTGCTTTCTAAGTCAAGACCCTAATTCGATTTACCCTATGGTTGAAGGAGTTAAAAAGCACACACACTTCCATTCACACAGTATATGTCTTTGTTCTTCCTACACCCTTTCCTTTACATCTGCTTTCTGTTTTCTCCGGGCATTCAAAATTATTTATTATAATGCAGCAAATTTTTTTTTTTTCCTGCATCTAAATCAGCTTTTTCGGGTTATCCATTTTTTTCACTGCAGTGAAGAACTATTGAGACTGCGATACTTCCTACAAGCAGCCCAGTCTTCAGTATTGACTTAAGAGAACATGAACAGAATAGACATTTTTGTATTTGATGTTTATCAAAGTTCTCTCAGATAAGACAGTATTGTCATCTGACAGGACTGTGGCTTATGCTTATGTCACTCACACTATGAAAAAAACCTGCCTATCACTCTCCAGTTCCATACATTTGCAGAAAAGCAGATATAGGTTTACCAAAACCCACACACTATGCAAAGACTAAGTTCTATGCTTGTCAGATTGTATTAAATAGTAAATATAAACAGAAGGAACTTCAAAAGGACAGAGGACTTGGCCTGTCTGACATTAGTTCATACAAACTCAAAATGAAAAAGGTGTTTATAAAGTGGATAAGTTCTTAAACAATGTCCAGCCTTTTGTCCTTGTATCTAGGTTACAATAAAAGGCAGAACACACCTAAAAAGACAAGTTACTTGGCTTAGGAAATAAACTTCACTGCTTTATTTTGAAATGTTTTTCCTTACATAGACTTATGACTTTACTCATCCACATCAGCCACCCTGTGTTTTTCTTTTTCATAGCCAGGAGGAAAAGGACACCTCTGGGACCATCTCATTTGTTTTCTGTATTTACTTTAGTCTGAGCCAGAGGGAGTCTATATAAAGGTTTCTATTCTGTTCAGTTAACCAGTACTTTTTTCATAACCAACTACCTTAGAAGAACCCAAAGATGTTGCAGGTGTTTATAGGTAGTCGGATGGATCCTATTTCAGCCGTCTGAATGGCAACTGAGTACTAGTCAGTTAGCCAGTACCACTGGTTCTTTCACATTTTCCCACCTTCACACAGAACCAGCAGAAAACCAAAGTAATAGCTAGAAGCAATTTGTGTAAAAAGCAGCACTGGGAGAAATATTGGCTAGAATATGTATTGCCAGCAAAGATAAAACATGGAGAAGTGTTTCTGCAGGTATGTCACTTGTCCTTGGAACAACCATGGCACTTCTGTCCCAGAGGTGGTTTTTTAAAAGTTCTGAGACAAAGAATGGGATTATGATTTTTCTGAGCAACTTAACCATTTCTGTATATAGTTGTTAACACTGGAATCTAAACAACATATAAGCACAAAACATACTTCCCTGGGTTGGACAAATAGTCTATTTGGTCCTTTCTTTTGGCTCTAATAAAAGATGGTAGAGGAGGCCACACAGGGAGAGCACATGAGCTACATAGCTTTGTATAGCCCTTTCCCCTTATTCTTCACAAGCATCCACTGCTGTTGTTTAGGGGATGCAAACTAAGACAGGGGCCCAAAAAACTTGACAGGATATTAGCTATATTTGAAATGCCACTGAAAGCTGTAGCCTGTTACATGGGGAAGTTGCCAAGTTAAAAATAGAAACTACCAATCTGACTACAGCTGTGAGATGCATTTCACTGATGGACTGGCTTCTACCTCTTATATTTAAAAGGATGAATCCCTTAAAAAAATGCCCAATATTGTAAAATGTTACCTATTTCAGAACACCAAGACCTGCAGTGCTGACTGCAGAAAGAAATTAAAAGCAACCCAGTGTATTGCAGTACATGTACTCATCAGCAGTAGGTCAGCAGAAAGCACTGTGATGAATCTGCTGCTGTTGCTTTTCTACTTTCTGACTGTTGCAGTAAAAGAGATAGTTAGAAATCTAAAAAGATATCTCTAACAGCTGGATGTTCAATTACTGAAGTGGGACTAGTCTGCATGGATTTGAGTCTGCTTTCAAGGCATCATATTCCCTTATATAATGTCTGGAATTGTATATAAACAGTTATATACCACTCATCTCTAATATCAGTTGCTCTCCAGTAATAGACAAGGACTTCAAGCCAGCCTCCAAAAATTGCCCAGCTGAGTGGCCTTAAAATAAACAGACAATCCATTACCTGAAACTTCTGAAAGTTGAAATACCACAAAGGTGGGAAGCAAGTTCACATTTGGTTTCTTCTCTCTCCTGTGAAATATGTCTTAAAAAGGAAGAGAGATTGTTTCAAAAATTGTGTTTGTAAAGCACATCACTTTTCAAAATGCAAGGAATCAAGTACACTCATTTAACACCCATGATAGTTTCTAGGCACCTGTAAATCACTTCACTTGCATACACTGACTTAATTGTACATGAACATATAGATAAGAAAGGCTTCAAACCCCTTGCATGCTGCTGGACTTGAGCACCTGGGCACTTCTTCATCTCAAAAGAGGAAACCAGTCTACTGCAGGGAGGTGCATTTATTTGCTCATGAGATTCTGGCAGCGCAGCTCCATGAGAACAGCAGCACACTGGGGAAAGTCACACCTCCAGCCCGATCTCGCATACAATAATCTCTCAGCAGGTCACACAGAATATTCTTTCTCTTTTTAATTGTGTACTTTTCTTTGATGTACATATATTACACTTGTTAGTACTAACAAAAGTACTGACATTCTCTCAAGAACAAAGGGAAACCAGAGCCCCGAGGGGTATGCACTCACTCCCACCTGAAGCAGTGACTGCCGTAGTTTGAGCTGCCTGAACTACACCACGAAACCACCTCCAACGGGTATAAAGCATACATGCACTTTCACTGGAACATTGCCACAGAGATGTTTGGCTTATATGTATTTTAATCAGAGCTCCTGAAAAAAATTTTCAAGGAGCCTACAGTGTACAATTTAATTAGCAATTTGTTAGAAAGAGGCTGGGATTGCTTTGAAATTCTGCCATCTGATAAGGAACAAGCACATTCAGTCTGAGATGCCTGCAAAACCATACACAGACCTTCTTTTCAAATGCCATCTTCCAGCCCAGCATTATGTTCTTCCAGACCATGCTTAGAGCAGTACTAGACCCAGAAGTTTATCTACAAACAGGTCAAATACAGGGAAGTCAAGACTGATTATTCCACTTCTCAATGGACATTTTTGGTTCTGTAAGGGGATAGTGCTTCGTAGTTTAAGATCTTAAGCCCCGACCTAACAACAAAGAACCTTCCATTTTCAAGTGAAATCCTTAAATTTAAATGAAATGGTAGCCTGGAATAAACCCAGCCTTAAACACCATGTCCCAGCCAGTAATAGATCAGCCTGAAGTGACAGCTCTGCAGCTTTCTGAGAAGCAGAGAACTACATAGGCCAAACTAGAAGATATGGAACAGCTAATACCATAGCATTTATTCACATACAGTTCTGAATAAGTCAGATTCATAAATTAAAAATGGAAGTCTTTCAAGCTGCTGTAACTTTCCCACTTTGGATACAAAGACGAAATAAAATCTTGTTGAGAACGTCTATTAGATTGGCAGTCATTGCAATGAGGGGAAAAATATAGATGCAGCAATTTTTAGAGTGAGAACACAAAGGATGGTTTGCTGATCCTAATACTCTCTCTTCTTGAAATGAAACTTTTGCTGTCATTTATGTCTTAAAAATACGCACAAGAATATGTTCCCTATTCACCTCAAAATTTCCCTTTATCAGTGGATCAAGACCCATTAATTTCCTAAAACTGCTCATTTTAAAGGAAAAAGACATATTCCAGATGGTATCACAAACTAGAGGGCATTCTTTGAAAATGATTTATTGCCTTTACCTGAACATAGAATGATTAGATCTCCATGTTCACTGTTGTGAGCTTTAGAAGAAAAGAATTAAAACATTTTACTTTATTCTAAGCAGTTCCTTTTAATTAGATGCATTTAGCACACATCTTCTCATTACATTCATCATGCCATATTTGAGCAGCTTCTCAAATCGCTTGTGATTGCACAAACACGTCTTCTGCAAGAGCCTGAAAGGCGGCTGCTGCCGCTGGCTCCACCTCTCAGCACTGCAGCTTTTTTATGAATGACTTGCAATCACTGACAATGAATGACTGCCAACTGCCCACTCAACCCTTTCTACTCTTCCCTGCACGTACATACTAGAGAAGCAAACAAGCTCCGTGACGGCAAATGAGCCTTCAGTACACTTTCCAATATATGGCATTCATCTTTCAAAACAGGAACTAAATGTTCTTCCGGATACTTAGAGTATAGAAATTAAATATTAAAAGCTTACGCAACATCCTTTTTCTTTTTTTTTCTTTTTTTTTTTTTAATCCACCAGATAACTTTTTAGGCATTTAATCAAAGTGAAATTGTCTTTTTCTGAATGCCTCACTGCTTCAGCAACAAACAGGAAAACTGGAATTAAAGAGCCCTCACCTATTTCCAGCAAACTGAGATTTATCTGGAACCAAAACGTAAAAATCTTTCCCTTATTTTGCAATACTATTTGGTAAGGTTACAATATAAAAGATGCTTTATATCCAGAAGGCAGTTACTTCTATACCACTAATTTCTTAATTTAATGGATACATGAAGACAATCATTACTATTTTGCCTTTTTATTGCTTTAAGAATGGCCTATAAAGAATATTAAATGTCACTGAGCTACCATCATAAACTGATCAATCTAAATTTGTGACTGTAAGCAGAGGGTAAGAACCCACATAGGAGAAATATTTTTATTACAGTTAGGTACTAAGGCCAAATGTAAATAAAGAAGTAGCTCTCTAAATGCTGTGAAATGGCTCTGTGATAACCAAAACTAAACTAATAAAATAAAATGCACAGCATGCTCTATTGCATATTGCTTAAGATGCCCTTTCAGTTCTTGCCACCCTGCAGCCCTGTATTGCCCCTTCCAGGAATGAGATACAGGCTTTGTACTACGGTTTGAAGGCTTTGGGACCAAAGCTTGTCAGGCCTGCTTTTCATGAACTTCTCTTGGCCTGCCCTCTGCTTGGTTTCACTTGGTAATGGCTGTAGTAGCAATAACAGACCTTTTTATCTCCTGTTATCTAGAAAGGAAAACAGGTGTTTGGGACATGCAAAGAAGAGTGAACATGAGCAGGCTGCAATTAACATAGAAATATGAAAGCAACACAGATTCAGAAGTGCCTTCACCTCATGGGATTATTCAATCAGAACAAATATACACAGGATCTAGAACAGAAACATGGAAAGAATTGTCAGAAAAGGCAGTGCTTGATGTCATTTGCCTGCCTTAAGCTCAACTCAGCTAAAACAATGAGGGCTTGAAGAGATCTGAGCACAGTAAATTACCATCTAGAATACAACTCATGATTTTGAGTGCATGTAAAAAAAGGAAAACAAGATACTTCTAGAAGCAGCTCGTACTGAAGCTTAATCTCATGTTCTAATGTCCAACAATTATCAAAACCAGACTTGAAGATGTAACATAATACATTGGAAACTTATACATCAGCATAATTATTGCTAAATAATGATCATGAATCACAGGTAAAGTTTGAGGGATGAGGGAAGGGACATGGGACATAAAGGGATCTTGTTAGTATCCTTAAAATACCAGCAAATTTAAGTCATTTAATGCACTAGTAAGTACTTTTAATACCAATATGTTGATAAACAAACATCAGTACACAGGTTGCAAATCCCACTCTCCACATACTTTCTCTAATTGAATTAGGGTAATTGAAACTCCTCCTGATGCTCTGCTCATCTGAGTACAAAGAAAAGAATGTAAGTAATATACGTATTGACAGAAGTATTTCAACATCTTTAGCTTCACATCAAGGGCTTAACTTGAGCTGAGACCCGTGAAATCATCACAAAATGTTTCAAAAGGTTTTAGCGAACTCTTCTTTAGGTGATGTGTCCTAAAGCAAATCATTTCCTCCTTTCCAATTCCCAGCAAATACTGATAAACACGGGACATGTAAAGTGGTGTGAAAGGGAGGATAGAGCTAATATTTCCTTTGTGTACTGAGTAACAGCAATAAAACAAACCTTTAGCAGCAATTTTTTTTGCTGTGGTTTGGGTGTTTTGTGGGTTTTTTTAAGCCTTCTTGCAAAACAAATAAAAATACAGAGCCAAAGAAACAGAATAAAAGTCTGCCTACATAAGGAAGATCAAGCAGTTAAAAAGGAATAGTAGCTAAAGAAGCCTGAAAACAAGCAGATTCTTACCCACTTCGTTTGTTTTCTATCTCCAGCAGTATTAAGTAGCTTTATGATGATCACCCTTACTATAAATTTTTGTCATGCTAGCTTACATCGTTACACTATCACAAGCCACCACAAAACTGCTGTTAGAGAAGTGGAAGGTGACAGTTGTACACACAGCCTTTGAAGTTCTCTAACCCTGTTAGAGGCTTGGTGAAAAACTTGGTGCTTGAAAGCTTGGTGCCTTTCCTATCCCACCACGCTGATGTCCTTTTGTAAACAAAGCAGGTACTCTCCTTGATGTTTGCCGTGCACAGTTTTTAAGAGCTGATCACTTTGCACTGGCTGGTTTCTAGGCCAGGTACCCAGGGAAGATGATCAGCCATTAAAACTCTTGTAGTCAAGTAAGACTTTTGCTTCTGTCACAACAAAAAACCAGTATTTTCCAAAAAAAGAAATGATGACGCCAGAGGTGTTTCATTCACTGCCCCATAGAAAGGCACAAACAAAAGGGCTGGGGTCAAAACCAGCTAAAACTACTATATGAATTAGTCAATGTGTCCTCAAACCTGTTTTCATTTGTATTTGTTCCCCTGGATATGCTGCATTTTCAGTACAGTCAACATGATTGCTTAACACATTGACACTAGTGGTATTCATAGCAAGCAAAATTCAGTAATTCTACTTTTTCTTTTGATCTATTTTTGCAGGTGTTCTGATGCTGACACGATTAGGTTGAAAGCATGCTTCTTTGTCTGAAAGTAATTCTGAGGGGAGATTGAAAAACCTTTATCACTGCAAGATCTGAAATACCATCAGTCTTTGGGTTATAATTATGGATTTTTTTCCTAGCCTATTTAAGATTCTTATAACAGATTATGACTAAAAAGTACTAACCATTCTTTCACATCCAATTCAAACAACTTTTGTTATGTGATCATGGAGAAAGCCAACATGTTAGGCATCGTAACATACTCAGGAAGACAGTTATGTTAACATAGCACAAAATCAGCTCTTCAATTATTCTTGATTACATCTGGACTGCCCAGTTGGAAATAGCTGAAAAATGCATTTAGGCAACAGTAGGGGACATTTATTGTATGAGTTATTTGCAAACTGTCAAACACCACCATGGCATTTACATAGAATATGTTTATCATCCTTCCTCCAGGTCTTCACTTAATTGAACACATAATAATTCAGGTATTTGAAGGGTTGTCTCCAAATAGAACAGTTAGACTGATATTTTGAAAGCTGTTTTTCCCACCTCTGATGTTCTATTCACTACATAAATGATGTAAATGGAAGTCATTTATTAAATCTTTCACAGAGATACATCTAACATGAATCCAGACAAGGAATGTGTGCATGAATATGGTGACAACATTTCAGACCTTACCGGTTCTGGGCTAAAATAAGATCTGTGAAGAACTGGGGAGGCAGGAAAAAAGTGGCAGTGGGGTTTCTTTCTTTCTCTTCATGGTAATCCAAGTATTTCTTTTGAAAAAACCTATTCATTACTTGTCAACAGTGAAATGCTTTTGCCTCTGTGTCTTCTGTGAAGATATATTACATATATGATCCCCAAAGAACTCATTCTGTGCATAATCTATACTTGCATACTCCTACACATGCAGGATAAAAGGATATTTGAGATTCAGAGGGATCTCTGGAGATGATCTAGTCCAACCAACTGCTCACAGTTGGGTGAGTTCTGATGTCATATCAGGTTGCTTACGTTTTTATTCAGTCAGTTTTGAAAGCTCAAAGGATGGAGACTACACAATCTCTCTGGGCAACTGCTCACTGCATGTCTATCCTTATGACGAAAAAGCTTTTCCTTATATCCACTCTGACTCTTTCATTTCAATTTATGCCAAATATCTCTCATCCTCCAACCAACACAATGCTTGGAAAAGGTCACTGAAAAAGACATTAAATGCTAGAGACCCTTGTGGCACTCCACTTGCCACTGGCACCCAGGCAGACTATGAACCATTAACTGCTACACTCTGAGCCTAAATATCCAACCATCTTGTTGCTAGCCCATCCAGACAGTAAGGCCCTAATTTGGGCATGAGAATATTGTGGGAGACTTTATAGAAATTTCTGTTAAAGCCAAGGTCAATGACACACTATTGTCTCATCCAAAAAACTAGACATTTCATCACAGCAAGGCAACTTAGTTGGTCAGATGCGATCTACCTTTAAGAAATCTATGCTGACTGTTTCGATCACCCGTTTGCCTATAAACACATTCCAAAAGGATTCACTCCATGATTTTCCCAGGGACTGAAGTAATGCTTGTAGTCCTTCAAGTTAAAATTTTGCAATTTTTTGAAGATGGGCACATTGACATTTATCCGGTCAACAGAGAACTCGCCTGACCTCCCTGTTGAAGAGAAGACAATATCCTTGTAAGGACATCTGTTGACAAAAGTCATAAGCCTCCAGTGTTAAGACACAGGAGTCTCCACTTACATCACAGCTGCCCACAGACTCTGGCTGCTCTGTTTTGCCCAGTCAGAAGATTCAGGTTCTTATCTCTGCAGGGTCTCTGTGAAGACACCCTCACTCCTTTTCCATATTCCCTGATACCATATATATAGTCTGTTCCTCTCCACCTCTAGCTCCATAACTTGGCCACAACTTTCCACCCAGCACACACCTCCAGCAGACACAGCCACCACTTCCAACTAGCCCGGTCAGTGAGCCTGCTGCCCTGGAGACCAACATGAGATGGATCCTTCCATAGGGGCTCTCCTACCACTGCACTGCTCCCTTGGGATGTCCAACCCATCCAGTAGGTGGGCTTTAAAAACCATCTCCTTCAGGTACAATGTTTTCTTCAACATCCACAAAATAGCTGGAAAATTAATCCGGCTAGCCAGAGCATTCAGGTGAACTTTTGAGTTGTTTTTCAGCATTCTCCTAAACTGAAAATTTGGACACAATCAGAAAATTAAGTACCTTTTCAACCACTAGAACCCTCTTGGAGCATGTGGATGGGAACTTGAAGTGATTTTCAGCCATATGATGCATGAGGAAGGGCTTCTTCACAATTGTGGCAGCCACCGAGGAACTGGGACCCACAAATCCCACAGCACCCACATTATAAGTGGCATGGTGTTTTTTAAGCTAGATGACAAGATTTCATTTGAGAGATTTTATGAACATTACAAAGTTTCCTTTTAATTTTTCAATGATATTTCAAACTAGAACCCAAATAAGACTGCAAGATATTGAAAACAAGAAACTAGTGCAATCATTCTGTCCAGTAGACTAAAGTTTATCGATATTCATCTCTTTGCTTTTGGCAGATCAGAATGAACCTCCAAGTGTAGACTCAGTATTGAAGGTCTGAGACAAAAATAAGACCGCAAAAGCATTAACTAGACCCAGACATAAACTTCTGACAACAAATAATCATGAGTAGGTATTATGCTGTGTGAGGAAGGAAGCAGAGGAAAAATTTGCTCTCATGCGTGGTTTTAGACAGAATATTTAGGTCCATATCTTATGTAAACAGCATGTCAGATATCATAGAATCATAGAATGGTTAGGGTTTGAAGGGACACTAAAGATCATCTAGAACAAATCCCCCTGCCATGGGCAGGGACACCTTCCACTACACCCAGTTGCTCAAAGCCCCATCCAACCTGGCCTCTAACACCTCCTGGGATGGGGCATCCACAGTTTCTCTGGGTATTCTGTTCCACCGCCTCACCACACTCACAATAAAGAACTTATTCCTAGTATCCAATCTAAACCTACTCTCAGTTTAAAGCTATTCTCCTTTGTCCTATCACTATATACCCCTGTAAAATGTCCCTCTTCAGCCTACCTGTAGGCCCCTTTTTGGTACTAGAAGGCTGCTCTGCATCTCTCCTGAGCCTTCTCTTCTCCAGGCTGAACCATCCCAACTCTCTCAACCTGTCTTCATGGGAGAGGTGGTCCAACCCTCTGACCATCTTCATGGCCCTCCTCTGGACTCACTCCAATAGGCCCATGTTGTTCTTATGCTGGGGGCCCTGATCTGGTTGCAGTACTCCAGGTGGAGTCTCACTACAATGAAGCAGATCCCTTAATCTATTGGCCACACTTCTTTTGGCACAGCCGAACAACATAGGCAGGATGTCTTTGGCTTTTTGGACTAAAAGTGCATATAGCCAGATCGCACTGAGTTTCTCATTCGCCAACATCCAAAAAGTTCTTCTCAGGGCCGCTCACTATACATTCGCCATCCAGCCTGTACTAGTGCTTGAGATTACCC
Source organism: Formicarius rufipectus (assembly GCA_013399695.1). Lineage (NCBI taxonomy): Eukaryota > Metazoa > Chordata > Aves > Passeriformes > Formicariidae > Formicarius > Formicarius rufipectus. Next base: position 1,255,792 of record VXAU01002350.1, on the reverse strand, counting down.
TGACCCTTCTGCAGGACCTTGCACTTGGCCTTGCTAAGCTTCAAAAGGTTCACACTGGCTCACTTCTTAAGTCTGTCAAGGTCCCTCTGAATGGCAACCCTTCCTTCCAGCATGTTGACCACACTACACAGTTTGGTGTTGTTGGCAAACTTGCTGAGGGTGCACTTGATCTCACTGTCCATGTCAGCAACAAAAATGTTAAACAGTGCCAGTCACAATACCAGTTCCTGAGGAACACCACTTGTCACTGGTGTCCACTTGGACATAGAGCCATTGACCACAACTCTCTGAGTGCACCCATGCGACCAATTCCTTACACACCAAGTAGTCCATCAGTCAAATCCATGTCTCTCAGTTTAGAGACAAGGACGCTGTGTAGCTACAGACAAAAAGTAATACCACGGTACAAGTGCTTACAAAATGTACCATATAACCACAGGTATAAATGTTTTATGAGCTCCAGCAGGGCCTAAGAACATATTGCAAATTGGGTGGAAGAGAAAATGATGCTTAAGGAAGAGAAAAGTGGGTCTTGAGCACTCAGGTCCTTAATCACCCAGCATGTGGAAAAAAAATCAGAACAATTCCCCATCATATTCTCATAACTGATTAAACTGAAAGCAAGGGAGAAGGAAAACACAGACTCACCCCTAAATATTCCTTACAACTGGCTTTATGCAAAGTCAGCAGCAGGGGTATTCTAGATATGTAACTGAATCAAACTCTAAAAAAAAGATAGTTACACAGAAATGGAGCTTGCACCACTGCAGGGTATTATTTGGTAGCTTTGTATCCTATCAGATGCCCCAGTTCCTTGTCCAGTGCCAACCCAAGGCTTATTCCCAGGCCAAGAGATTTCGCAAGAAATATACCCTACTCTGCTGGCCCTTTAGGTGGCTTTCATTGATCACTGAAGCCTCTGCAGGCAGTTGTCTCATTCCCAGATTGTCAGTTTCTCTCCTGTAGTTTATTCCCACACATTGCTCACTTCAGGGAAGTTTTATTTTGTCATTTCAAAATTTAATTCAAGATAGTTGACTTCTAAAATGTTATTTCTCTCTAGTGAAACCTGTCACACAATACTAGACCACATAAGCTTCACAAAGAAGGTGAACACCATCCTGACCTGCATAGTGGGGGTCCTGCCAGCAGGTCAAAGGGAGCTAATCCTGCCCCTCTACTCAGCCCTGATGAGGTCATACCTGGAGTGCTGTGTCCAGTTCTGGGCTTCCCAGTACAAAAGAGGCATGGACCTACTGGAGCAGTTTCTGCAAAGGACCACAAAGACAAGTGAGGATTATACAAGGGGAGGCTAAGGGAGCTGGGACTGTTCAGACTGGAGAACAGAAAGCTCAGGGGCATCTCATCAGTACGTATAAGTATGTGATGGGAGGGTGGGGCTATGCTCCCCTGTGGGAGCCAGTAAAAGGACAAGGGTCAAATGTGACAAACTAAAATACAATAAATTCCTTTTAAACATAAGAAAAATATCTTTTTTTTTTAATTCAAGAAGCTGATTGAACACAGTTGCTAATCTGCATTAATTCAAGCTTTCACCCATAGTACCTGCAAATTCAGTCAAGAAGGATATTAAAAGAACTATCATTTTAAAGACAAAAGGACCGTGTACTGTTAGGACCCAAGTTATGGCAACATCTGGGTTAACTCCACAGGTTGAACGCCCTCTCCTCCACATGTAGTGAGTGCTCAGTAGTGTCTCTAGCTAAATGAGGTCTAAGCATGCCCAGCTAAGTGCATCTGAATATGGGCAATAAATTCAGACTTCTACATAATTGACAACTACGTCTTTGTCTTTACCGAAAATACCAGTGTCTTCCTTGCCACTAACACCAGCTTCATCAGTTGGTAGCAGAAAGTGGAAACAACATGTAATTTAAGGTTTTCAGTAAATATAGTTGTGACAAATTGTCAAAGGTAGAACCAACTTAGTTTTTGAAAGCTATTTGACAAATTTTCCTTTTAATGAAATCCAAATTTAGCTTTAATAATTGGAATTTTTATAAAAAGGAAATTGTCTTCCAAAGTGAAGATTGGCACTCGTTCATGTTGTCAAAATTGACAGCATGAAATCACGGAACAAATGACAGGATTCTGCAGCTGCTAAATACTGTCAAATACACTTCACGAGTTTTATTCTTATAAATTCATTTAGGAAGCCCTGTTTTTGCAAGGAACTGCCTCCCTTCCCAATGTACAATTTGGACAAAAATAGTTCTACAACACTCCTCACCGCTGTTAAGATGGCTTGCTGTACTTTCAATATTTAACAGCATTTATCTGCACACAGCGTTGCACCAGAGCCCTACAGAGTTGGCAAAAGTTTGGAAACAGTTATAACAGTTTAGGAAGGAGTTCCTACAGTTGTTTTGCATGAGGGACTGTTCAACCATACCCACCAACAGCCAAGGCACAAGCTAACCCAGCTGACTTTGCACAGAAGTAGATGACAGCAAACACAGCCCACCAAGGCAGCTCAGTGGCTGACTGTCACCTTCTGCTGCAACTGAACAGCTACTGAGGAGTAATGTTTTGAACCACTCCAGCCACTTATACTGGATTTTATTTTTCTATGTAGAAAAAAAAATACAATCTTGGGTAACATATATTGTGTGTGCGGACTTAGATCAGCATGATGCAGGTTAAATTGCTGTAGCTATGTGGTTGGACACGCAAGGTAGGATATGCTTTCAAAAATGTAAAGTCAATCCCAAATATTTTAATATATAAATCAGGCATAAATCCTTTGAATAAATTATACTTATTTTAGAACAGCAAAAAAAGCGCTATATGATTTAAAACAAACAAACAAACAAAAAACACAAAAAAACCCCCAACAAAATTAGTTTCTCTTCATTATTGTTAAAGAGAACTCAAAATCAATGTGACAATAAAAATAAAATTGCTTTGAAAAAACCATATACTAAAAAACCTCATTGAACTATTGAACTGCTTTTTTGCTGCATTTTCCACCTGATTTGTTGAAAACCATTCACAACTGAATGATTCAAAAATTCAAGTCAACTGTGGTGCGCTTGAGTGGTATTCTCACCACTTTTTATAACAGCACATGTCAGGTGGACACAGCAAACAAACGAGTCCTGCTCCTCACAGTCATTCTGCTCAAGATAGTCTTACATAATTCACTTTTCTTGACTAGTGCTGCAGACACAACATACTTTTTTGCAGACTTCATTACAGCAGTTTACTTCAGCATCTACTAATTATATTCATTTCTGTCTCCAGACATCATTGTGGATCATATGACTGCTCCCGGTCTCACTCAATGAAAAAACACCGGTGCTGCTTTGGATCAGTTCATGCTGGAAATGACTGCAATCATCCAGCTCCTCTAGCCCCAACCTCCAGCAGGGTTCTCACAGTAAACATCTTGCCCTCTATGTCTTGGAAAGGCAACATAACTTGGTGTCCTGAAAAAAACTTGGGACAGGTCATTCTTGTACCCTGTGACACTGTGGTCATGGCAACAGAGCATGTGAAATACTACTTCTACATGGCTTAAACATGGAGAAATCATTTGTTTCACTAACACAGAAGGCACGACGTTCTTGTGGAGGTTATCAAAAAATGGGAAAACATAAAATGTAGAACTGTTTAAAGTAAAAGCTCAGGTTTAGTGACTTAAAGAGTTCATATATGGCAAATGGAAGAACTCTTTCCATAATCAAAACACAAAATCAAAGGTTTCTTGACCTCTGTCAGATAAGAAGTCAAGGATGAACACTGATTCTGTTCCAAATGAACTTTTTTTTTCTTTTAAATCACAAATGGAAAAAACTTTTTCATTCAAAAGCACTTTTGCATCATAATCACTACATTTTATTTATTTTTATGTGGATGAAGATATCTGTTTCTTTTATAAAATCTTTTCCTACTAAAGATGAGCATGTTTATTTTATGTTTATGCTCAGGCTTGCTTCCTGACCTCTGCATATTGAAGACATGGATTATTTATTACTACTTTAAGTCATCTCATCTCCAGCACAATTAAAGCTACATTTGGTATACACTAGCTATACATTTTTTCCTTTTATTTGGTTAAGTAGTTGCATATATTCTTATAATATTCCTAGTATTATCTTATATTAAGACTTCTTGACTAAAATTATCTACAGCAGCTTTTAAAGTTCCAAAATACTCTAGTTATTAGAGAAAACACTTCAGCACTTACATAGAACTTTATCATCAGACCTTACAAAGGGTTTTGCAGGAAATCAATGCCTTGCCCACACTACACTTACTGGGAACCAGAGCTATAGCAAGAAAAAAAATCAGTTTCCAGATCATCCAGCAAGCTACTGGACAACCTTATGAATTCCTAGTCCCAAATCTGTTAGTTTGAGTCACAGGTTACCTTGAGCACTTTTTGAACGTTCATGTTTCTTTTCACTATAACGTCACTTTCAACTCCAGGCAGTTTTTGCCAGCTCTATATCCACAGTCCTGACTGCAAATGTGAATGCTCCCCTAAGGGTTATTTTTACGTTTTATTTAAGTGCTCATTAACNCCCCCCCGCCCCGACTCCATGCTATAACTCTCTGATTCACAGGATAGGCATCCAGGAACTGCTTCCAGCTTCCTGATGCTGAGAAAAAGAATTTAGCCCTGACACATAACTGCTGGCAACCAGCTCCATCTTGCTTCACTGACACAAGGAGTGAGATTCACCTTGCCTATCTACACACGCCTCCCAAAAAATGGTATCACTAGCTGAGTTACTCACTCTAAGCTCCTTCTGTAGTCAGCATACAGAAACATGGACCTTAGGATGAGATGAATAGTATCCTACAAGTATCCATTCTCCTCCAACACCTACCTACGAAAATTTCAGACTAAAAACTTGTTTGAAGATTTTAGATACTGACAAGCACTTGTATTTGTTAAGCTGAATCCCACTGATGGTTCCTAAGTGAGCACACACTAGCACAGCTTTGGATTTGGATGTGGTATAGATAATAAGAATATTTGGGGCCAGATTGTCTTCTTTTATGGTGTCTGAACAGCCAGAGGATTGCTGTATACACACAGGAGAGCTTGCTCTTCAACACTGTATATGTAACAGTGATCATCTAATTCCTCTCAGCACAGTAAGTTTCAAGTAAGGCAACCAGCATTGAATGAGCCTAGAAAAGACACTCTCCCTTTGACACATCACATCTAAGATCAAGTTTCAAAGGTATCACTCAGTTTTTCAGCCCACAATCAGGATTTTTAGCCTCATCTCAATCTAGCTGGGAAATACATATCTCTAGGTTAAATAAGGTCTTAGACAGAACGTTTTAGGCATTCCTTTAAACAACAGGAGAAGAAGCCTGATGAACAAACAGCTCCCACACTGACCATCAGGAGTTCACCTATGATGTCAGATGGGAGAAAGACTGCAAAAACCCAAAACTCTAATTTAACTGGTTATTCACTAGTATTAAATGTTGTCAATGGTTTTTCCCTTTCCTACTGTCTAAATTGAACAAAATCTGCACATTATTTCAAACCATAACCTTTTGCCTTGGGCAGTGAAGACATATATTCATGACATATCCCTAGTCACTAGGATCACAGGGTGCCTAGCCTGGATGGAGGTGAGGAAAAAGGTGTGTGGTAACAGGATACTGCAGCAGAGCAGTCAGGAACTGAAAGTCACCTTTCCCACCTTCCATCAGGGATTGTGGAGGAAACTGTCCCATATCCCACTCGGGGAACACACCCATGAGTAAGAGAGGGGAAGAGTACAACCTTATTTTCTTTCCCTCTTACCTGGCCCTAATCCTCTCAACACACAAACCAAGGCCTCTTCAGTTTCCGTCATTCCTTCTGTTCCTGTGAGACAGAAGCACAATTTGCCTTTAGCTTCAGCACCCTATTTTTAAAATCAGTACTGCTTTTCTGATTTTTTCAGGTCAAGCCAAGCTGCCCACGAGTCTGTTGATGCTCCATATGCTGCTGAAAGGTGGAGAGGAAGAAGGGCAAGTGAACACTGGCAAAGATCAAGCAGAAGGAGTTGGTATTTCAATGCCATGGCATGTGACTGAAGATGGAAGTCATTCCCAGTCCGTGCTTACCTAGAGGAAAAATTTTCCTTTTAAAGATTTTTACATATAAATCCTTAGTGAATATACAACACACTAAATGTAAATGTTGGACACTGGAGGACTGGGACATGTTTTTCACATACGAAATACATAACTCCGTTCAGCAAAAATGATAAATATGTAGCACACTGGAGCCCACCTTCATTTTATTCTTCTTGTGTATGTGGCATGAGGGAGGGGCTGTATGGATTCCTAACATTGTGAACTGCCACCGTCACTGGCTGGTTAGATCTGAAAAGGAAAAGGCTGTTTTTTCAGTTGGCTGCAATTGAAATCTCACAAGAACAGCTGCTGTCACTTGAGTTGAGGCCAAGATGGCAACATTTGAGAAAAACAACTGATCTTGTGAATTTCCCACCACTTGGAATTGAAATTTAGAGGTGCCAGCATCAGATATTTTTTAAGTATAGAGTTGACAGGAAACTGAACGTACTGAAGCAGCTCTCCAGTTACCACCTGTGTCATTCTCTCACCCACACCTCTTCTCTGAGGTCTTTAAATGTCCAGGACCTCCAGAAAGCTCCACAGTTGACATGGTAGCCAACAATCAGTGGTGGTTGTTTGCCACCATTTCCAGGCGTGGAGCTTTCTGGAGATCACAAGGAATCTTACACTTCAAAAGAAAAACTCCACTTGGCAGGAGCTAGCTTTCTCATAGATCAGTTGAAATAAGGACTTTCAGTCTCACAAGCTGCATACACCATCATTGCCTTCTGCTTCAAGGACATATCTTCAGGTCTGCCTTTTCTAATTCAAGCATATAGAAACACAATCGAAATGAACTGTACTAAAATAAATTATTTTATATCCTACGTACCCAGCTTTCTAAAGCTGACAAGGAAGCACACACGACAGATGTTAATCATGCCACTTAACGCATGACTGGGTGGATGCTGTGGAAATGTGGGTGGTTTAAAACTGGATATAATACCAACCTACAGCTGCAGAATTAACTGAACTCTGCTACTGCTTTAAAAGCAGAATTATTATATATGTGGACTTACTCATATAACAGAAAGAACCATTTAAAATAGCCTCATACCTAAAAAGTATTAACCAAACCCTCAAATCACTACTGAAGAGTCATAGGACAAGTTTTAAGAGCTAGTACTTGGTAATGCTAAAAACCAAAAATTATATTTGATACACCTGATACAATCTCTATACTTGCTTGAACGTATTCGTCTATTTTCGCTCATCACAAATTCTCACTAAAATATCAAAGCTCTCATTTAAAACCTTTTGCTGTTGAAAATTATTCACAGTGAAAGATCTGCAAGTAATTTTCACTTCAAACAAAGCTTTCAAAATACTAATTATCTTAAATTTGAGTTATGTGAATGATTAGGATGCATGATATACTTCTGCTCCCTCACTGAATGAATATAAGTCTGTAAGAGTTGCAGTGAGAACAGCTCTGATAAATTCACAATAAATGCCTGTGTCAAACATTTGTAGGCATTTCTTTAAATATGCATTTCTTTAAATATGCAGACAGTCCAGAGAATCCTGTAAGTCAAGGTGCATGGAAAGCAAAAATAAAATGTTTATAAATATGATGAAAATTTAATTTGATTTTAAATGGTGATGAAAATGTGTTGAAGATGTTTCACTCTTTTTCTAGTTCTCAGAGCATTCAGCCGGTATTCTGTGAAGAAATGCATTTGAAATAGGTAAGAATGCAACACTTATTCAGTATTCGAAGTGGAAAGCTGCAAAAAGGTTATAAGCTACATAAATTCCTTCTTCTATAAATGCTATCCTACATCCCATACCTACAGATGCTAATACTGACTTTAAAAGAATAGTTACCCTCCATTTGGAATACAGCCAGCATTCTGTGGGTAATACTGTCTCATCACTCAGTTGGTTAGAGCACAGTGCTAACAATGCCATGGGTCCACTTGCTGTAGAGGCTATTCACTTAAGAGTTGGACTCGATGATCCTTGTGGGTTCCTTCCAACTCAGAATACTCTCCGACTGTGAGATCAAAATTTAAGTAATTTAAATGCTGATTTCAAGTTTTTTCTTGGATGCATTTTCTGTACATGCACAAAATATCAGAACACCTTAACAGGTCGAGGTACTCAGTTTTATATCCTATGGAATAGATGGCAATAGCAAAGTAAAACTAAATTTTAAATTCCAAACTATATTATAGCATAAAAACTCACTTTGGAACCGTCACACCATGGCTGAAACCTAATAATTTCAGACACAGTGGTAGATAAAACCTTATTTCCTTTCATTAGAGTTAAGTCATTAATATTTCTCCAATAACTACAGTACATCACAACTGAACACATTAATCTGATCAGTCTCCTGGCACACTTTTAATTTTTTGGTTGCTTTCTTAATAAAATGGCCAAGGTAAATTGCATTATAACAGACTATGTGTATTTTGATTCTATTGTTTATATCACTGAATTAAAAACAAAAAAGAGGATATATATTTTTTAAACATTAATATATGAAAGTATTATAAAAATCACTAGTAATTAATTAAGCATGAACAATCACACTGAAATACTTCCTTAAAAGGGTCTAGTTTTAGTAAAAAGACATAGTACTTGACACTCTGAGTGGTTTGGTGGACTTTTTTGAATTTGTTGTGCAAATGTCAGGTCAGTTTCTGTCAAGTAACATGTCCATACAGTTTTGGAGTGAGCACTTTTGAGAGTAAGGGTCTCTGTTTCCAACAAAGTGTTCTCAAGTAAGCATTGAAAATTAAGATATTAAGATAGTGTATGAAATTTGAGGGGAAACTCTGCAATTTGTGTGATCAAAGTACCACTGAAATCAGCTGGAGCTTTTGTCCGCATGGCAAAAAGGACAGATCATGTAACATATCCTTGAGGCTTAAATATTCTTTTGCTCAATTTAACACAATTGCAGATGTGGACAAAAACCTACAGAAAATGGTATATTTTTTTTTCTAGACTGATTAGAAATATGTAAGTAATTTACATGGTTTGGTTCACTGACCTGCATCATAACACATCAATACTAACTGCATAGGTAATTAATTACATTTACAATCTTTTCATTTAATTCACTGTTCTGTAAAAAGGTATTCTGTGAATGAACACATCAAAGTGTTTTATAAAATATTATTTAGCAATAATTTTGAATTGAATATTATTCATTACCACATAAACTAAGTTCATACTGCCCTTTTTCTCCTGAATGGGCTTAAACTCATAGCCATTTGCCATAGCCATCTTACAGAGTACCTAAAGAATCATGGTTTCATGAGTTTCATTAAATGTCCAGTCAGAAAAATATACCTCAATCCAATTATATATTTTTACTGTTGTTAACAAAGTCATTAAGCTTACTGTCTTAGGGGTGGTTGTTTTCCTTTTCAATTGAGCTGAAATAAAGTGGGGCAAACCAAGGAGGTTGACTGAAAAACTAAGTTACTTACATTTAACACATATTTACATTACTCATTTGTAAATAACCTGATGGCCACAGGAGCTTTTATTGATTACTTAGAAGCCAAAAGCATGCTGCCTCTGTACAGCACATTAAAACAAAGGGTAACATTTCACTGCAGTCACTGGCTTCTAATATTGGACAAGCACGAGCCAGGCCACAGAAAATGGCCCTTATCAAGCAGTTCAATTTCCTACCAGTAGGAAATGCAAAGCCCTTTTGATTTTTTAGACAATTTGTTCAAGACTTTGGACCCACACCCAGAACAACATCACAATCATGAAGCTCCCCAGACGCACTTTGCTTATGCTTATTACAAAGCAAGGAAGGCTTCATAGGACAACGGAATCATTTGGGTTGGGAAAGACCTCTGGGAGGTCATAAAGTCCAACTGTTAATGCAGCACTGCCAAGTCCACCACTAAACTAGGACCCAATATGCCACATCTACATACATCTCATATACATCACCACCCTCTGCACAGAGCACTGCAGTGAAGGGCAGGGGACCAGAAAGTGAACAGGAAAGCAGTTGAATTTCAATGTAACTGAGCCAATTCTTCAATATTCACTTCTGTAAGTCACTTCACAGCTCCAGAGTTTTAAAACTCAGGATTATTGACAATAGCCTGGGCCAGCATGCATGAGATGCTGAGGTGCCAGCCTGCATGTACAAGAGGTTGACTTACATGCCCTAAATGGCTTAGTGGTTGGAATATGCTTTTGTAAATATAAAAGCAAAACACAAAGGCAGCCTGATTGCTTCCTCTTTAACTTGATTATGAAAAAAAATATAACATTTTTAATGCACAAAGGTAAATAAAATAGGAGCTTTCCAGTCACTTACGATGAAGTCCCCAGCTATACTTCAGACTCAATAAGTGCATACTAATTAGCAGGTAAAATGACAGCAAATTTGTTACTTCAGTGTTAGTAAATATTTTTATTTTATCATTCCTTGAATCACGGGTCAAAAAGATTATCTGTTTAATCCTATTTCCCTGCAGTGAAGCAAAATGGATAGGTTTATTTATGACACTTTCTTTTAATGTAACTAAGGAATTGAGCTACCCAAGTAGGCCTTTCTTTAAAAAGCAACAGATTTGCAAGCAGTGACAATCTTGAAAATCCTCTAAGGTATTTCATCTAACAACTATCATTTTCCAATAGCAGTTTTTAAAATCAAGGCCACCATGCTTAATAGGTACTTTTTTTTTTTTTACCCCAATATTGGTGAACAGCCATGATATTCTGGCATGGAAAGTGATAAAGAACAGGAGGAAACATTAAAACAAATCATCTTGAACAGATACTGTGAGTATGTGGTGAAATGAACCACAGGAAAATTAAACCTACCATGCTAAAAGCAAAGTTTCAAATGAGAACAAACAGAGTAACAACATGTTTCAAATGCCTAATGGTAAAACAGTAAAACAAGGTAACATACAAAGTCAACATGTTACTGAATTGCATTTACAGTAGGTAAATACCAGCTACATTTAAAAAATGAGCAAAAGATGATTCATCTTGACTTATGTCCCTCTTAAACTTACCTTAAATTCTAAACCAGTGCTTTGCAACTCACTAATTAATGACACACAAGTATGGTACAGGAGTTTCAAACACGTAGCTAATAAAGAGATGCACAGTTAGGTTAAGACATTACAAAACTTTTTAACACTATGTATCTTCTAATTTTAAATAAACACACATTTTGTCCTTACACCTAACTCCCACTTACCAGATTTTCTATACTGAGAGAGGTGCTATTGCCTGCTGAGAATTCAGCACCAAAAAGCATTTAAAAGACAGTCTCAGTTGGCAGAGCTTGGCATATTCTCAAGTACAGGTTTGCAAAATGACTACAGGAACTTCCTGGGTAGTGACTCTGTATGACTACAGGACAAATCTCCTTGCTGACTCTGCACTTTCAAAAGCATTCAGTCCCATTCACTGTGCAGTGAACATGTGTGTTTCAGAGAACATAGAAAACAAGCTACAGTTAATTAGTGCTGATGAACCTTTTGTTACTGCCCTGGAAAAAGTGGGTTTTCTTTTATCCAAAACAATCTTTCTCAGGTGAAAACCACAAAGCTCTGGTTATCTCCCTCCATTGTTTGTGGAGCTCAGAGACAATGAGTGCTTGAAAGGGGAAAGAACACAACTCCATACACTGTTTTCCTAAGACAGACGACATCAAACACAAGGAACAAACTTCTGCCAGCTTTAGAAGGAGCAACTAAAGGAAGGGAAAGTTTCTCCAATAGAAGCCAAAAACAAACAAACAAAAAAGTCAAATCTTACTGATCATAACATTTTAGACAAAGCTGTGGATGCCTTGGATGCTGGGTGCTCTAGTGTTGTGCAGTCACAAAAGCACAGCCCCTGACAGCTGATTATCCAAGCACAGGGAACACCATTAACACAAGGACACTGACAGATGGGAGAGCAGAAGGAAAGAATGAGTCAGTATTGGTCCGTGTGTCAAAAGAGCTGGCACACAAAATTCCAGGTATAACTGCAGGTCCAGCAGGGGACAGTCATATAACAAGGAAGAACCAAACTTTCAACTGTTTGCAGAAGGGTGATTAAAGCATTCAAAAGCCTGGACATCCAATGTTTTATTATGATCTACGCAGCACTTGTGACTTTAGCCAGGCCTCAGTCATTCCATACTGTTGCAGGAAATGACTATCTAAGATGGAGGCAAATTTAAGAAAATTGAAAAGAAAGAAGAATTTAAGAAAATACAAGTCACTTCTAAACAAAGAGAGCATAGTTGATCTAAATTTCAGCAAAACATTTGATAGAGAGACAAATGGGAAATCATTGGTTAAACCAAAGAAGGTTTCTTCAGCAACCAAGCTGAAAAAAAGGTAGGAAAACATTTATCTGAGAGGGGTACTACCAGCCAAAAGGAGGACAATTAATCAAGTTTTACATAACTGGGATTAGGATTTCCAGCATTTATCATTTATCTCAGTAGTACTTGCAGAAGAAGTGTAATTGTGATTAAGAAATTTTCTTGCAATACAAATTCGTGAGGCAAGGACAATTAAGGGAAAGATTGAACTGTACACAAAGTCAAATGACCTTGAGTTGCACAATAAGATTACATTCACTAGTACAAAATGTAATGTCAGGCAGCTACAGATTAATAGTGTCTATTACAAGCTACGAGTTCATTACCTGGAAACGAGTGAGGAAAGGGAGAGAGACCAACCAGCCCAAGTCTGCTCATTCATCACAGCATGGCTGTGAACAACAAATGCAGTCCCAGAATATGGTAAATATAGAGCATTACTAATAAAGATGCAAGAGTTCTACCACTGGAAAAGCTCTCACAAAACCTCATCTGTACGGAGAAATGCTGTGGAAAACCCAGTGAAAGTCTAATGATGTACCTAGCTTTAAATGTTAGGTTTTTGTAGTCATGGTATAGAAACAGGCAGCCAAGGATGGCCTACATAACTGTATTGGATCTCTTAAAGCTTTTTGGCAATGTTGCATATAATGTCACCTTAAATAATTCATATGTTGTATGTATTCTAATTATACACGTATTAAAGTTCCACCTAAGAGCCTTCTAAACACTCATTAATGCAAGGTGTATTAAACAAAGACAGGAAAGTAATTAATGAGAGAGTAGGAAACAGTGGCCTGTGATGTTTTGCTGTAGAAGTAGTACAGGAAGGGCCCCTTTACTTTGTTATGTCCATATACCAATAACAAGTAATAACCAGTAATTAGCAACTTGTACTTGTCCTTACGAATTCAAGGATTTGCCATTAGAAAAAATGTAATGAAAAAATACACCAGGTAAATGTATAAGGGCAAAATACAAAACTAGAATGAAAAGAAACGAAAGGCACCACTGGAATGACCAGAAGAAAATCCTAAGAGGGATGAACTTCCCTACCACCCCAGGAGCCTCCCCAACTGCAGTATTTCAGCCTAGCTCAGATCATGAGTCTGCCTGCAAGTTGCATATCTTGGTAGCCACCCACTGACAATTCTTGAGTTTTAAGAATAAATTATGGCTCTGGGCAAACTCCTTCTGAATTTGTAGGAAGAGGGGAGAGAGAAAAAGCTCTTGGAACATTCTGCTGGGCAAAAAGGCTACCAGGATGACCTGGGAATGAAGCCTGCCTTGAGCAAAGCAGACCCAAATTGCTCGTTTAGTCTCCCAAACAAATCTTGCAGGAATATAACAGAGCCCCCTTAAATTACATGAGGGTAAAATGTACAGAGAAGAAGAGCTGAACAAGAAGTAATACATATACATGAGTTAAAAACTAAAGTCAGGCTGAAATTCATAAGATCTATTTACTAGACCAGATCTGACAATTGATCTCTTCTAGCCAGCGTCAGGAGGCCTTGTGACAAAGAACCCTTTTGCAGAGATCTGAATAGTTACATGTATGTATACAAAAAACATCACTGCTAACACATCTGAAAATACCAAACCTTCCTCTGCAGCTGAACACTGGAAAATGTGATTTTTAACCAGTTTCTAAAAGCATCCTATGAATATCAAAAAAAAAGGTACAGCGGTACCAGAATGGATAGCCTCTTATATTTTACTCTTCCATAAGTACATAAGCAGCTGAAGTACACTGGGAACATCGCTGAACACACTAAATATTTAGACTGAGCTTTTCAGGTCAGGTAATAAACACTGCAGAGATCTGAATCAGGCTATAGCATGCAAGAGGAGGAGGACAGACAGAGAATGGGAAACACCAACAGAATTACATGGTTACTCAATTTAGATATAAATATTATCCTTCTGATTCAGATGTGTGATCATCTTTTCATTGCTGATCCTTTGAAGTGCAAACACACATAAAATCATGAGGAGATATTTTTATAAGTTATGTGAATTATTTTCTACCATCGTGATGTCTGAATTGTAAGGGAAGCTGCTACTAAAAGCTATTTGATCACATAAAAGCAGTATGCTGAAGTAGCTATAGTTCAAATTATGACCCATCAATATATTTAAGTAAGAATTTTAAATCCAGGAATCATTATTTGACAAGTATCTTTCAAAACATAATTTATTTGTGTATGTGTGTGTATATATTTATACATGGTTTTCCTTCAGATAAAGATTTGAAAGACCAGCAAGTAATCTGACTGCTATACAGTGGGAGCTAATATAGGAAGATATTGTCATATAAAAAAGTCTTTCCTCAAACAAGCACAGACAGAAGTGAGGAGCATCCACATTGATCATCTGCTGTTCAGTGCAGTGGTTCTCACCTGGAAGAGGCACACCAGCTTTACAGGGACTGGAGAAACTCCAGCTCTGCTTTCGTAGGTAGTTGTTGACACATTGATTTGAGCCACTTGGTTCTGCAAGCCAGCACACAGCTCTCCAGAGCAGCTCCCACATAAGGCTTCTGTTCTGGATCTGCCTGTCTTTGGCTGAAAGATAACTTAAAAAGCCAAAATTAGCCTGCTGCTCACTGGTGATGATTCTGACCCAATCACTTGAGCACAAATCGTTGTCCTGACAAAACACTAGCAGCTGGGAGAAATTCAGTGCAGGAGCCAGTTCTCAGCTATCTCCACTGTTTCAGTAATTTAACCTACAGCATGGTGTTGAACTGATCTTGCCAGATCAAAAGCCAGTGGAGGCATCACTTTAACTGAACTCTGTCCTTGATTCATAAAGATGCATTGGGTACTTCAAATGTAGATTTCGTAACAGTTCCATAATACAACTACTGATCTTTTTTGAAGGCTTTTTTTCTTCTTTTTTTTTTCCAGGGAGAGGCTGGCAATGTTGGTTTTGTATGGAAGCAGGAGGGTGCTGAATCCAGTTATTGTCCATCATTCTGTGGTGGACTTATTGATCAAGATCTTGCACATCTAGCTTCAAAACTGTCCTGTTTCAAAAGGACCACCAAAGCAATGTGCCTTCTAAACCTAGTGTGACGTGGCAGGGAAAGACTTTCTAGGAATTAGGATCTGTGAATTTCACACAGAAGTATCTAGATTTATTGCTTCTGATAAACCATGGCTTCATTTGTGCATGAAAATCAGCTATGACTTACACAGTTACCCAGAGTGTATCTCTGGGGTCTGGATCTTGAGTAAGTTCAGCTGTGATCTCTAAAGAAGAAGCAGCTGTGACCCTTGTGTCACGTTACCCCTTTCAGGGTATCTTACACTGACTACATAGGAACTGTTGTGCATCAATGGAACCTACTTGCTGGATCATGCTTCTCAGGCCAGGAGCCTAGAGTTTGAGGATGAAAAAGCTTCATTTTTACTAAAAAACATCTTTCTGGCCATACTCTACAGATCTAAGCCAAAAAAGTTTTTTCCTCCTTTTCAGCTTAAATAAACACAGTTTATTTAAACACAGTTTCATTTGTGTTAATCAACCATGCATATATCTATGCATACAAAACAGATGATGAAAAGCAGCCTCAGATGCTATCACTATTTGTCTTGTTTCATTGGCCACTTCTCTTTTAATATTGTTCACCTCTTAGTGGGAAGATAGTATATATTTCACCAGTGTTTTCAGCTGAGGGGACCCCAACCAGAGGTTTGGTGTCACCAGTACCCCTGTGACACAGCTTGCTCCTGAGCCTACCCTGGCTCATACCGTATATGTTCTAGTTGATGACATATTGAAAGCAAACACAGGAACACAGAATTCCTTTCTGCAGATAGCAATGCAAGATCTTCACATGTTCATTTAATGCAGAGTCCTGAGGCTGAGTGAAGACAAAGGTAATTCGAGGGAGGCAGACAGAAGGGACTGCCTGAGATGTAGCACAGAGCTCACAGCTCCCTGCAACACCTGGAAAGCAATTATATGTCTTCTGAAAAGCTGAGGACACACAGTTTCCATAAGCAATTGAACAAACAGTGGTATCATTTAAGCTACCTCTCAGCTACTAAACTGATGTGCTCACAAAATTTTGAAAACTTATATTAGGGTTTTTTAATAATGTCCTGATGCATATTGAGATACATACAGAAGAAAGGTGCTAATTTAGTTTACACATCTCTCAATTTCTGAGTTCTCACACACAGAAGCCGAAAGTTGTCTTATGTTTTTCAAGCAATTTCTATGTGGAAAATCAGAGGTTTTTTCCTGGGGCTGAGTACTTTCACAGTCTGACAACTAAACACCCAAGCACACAGGTATGCACCAGAGCCACAAAGCACCATGTACATCTCATCTAGTTTTTGGGGTGCAGAATGCAGCCATCACATTGTAGTTGTTACCCCAACCTCCTTTACTAGCCAAACGGGCACTTTCAGGCTATGAGTCATTCTGTCTTAGTTCTCTCCATTCCCCACACAGGGAGACTTGGGTGACTAACTCAGATGTAGATGTCTACATTTTGCCATATGAATCCCACTCACAGTCTGTAAATTCGCAAGCACATCATATAAGAGTATGAGATTTCAAAACCAAAGAAGGGCAGTAATGGAGACAATTTCAGTATCCTACCTAACCCATGCCAAGTTAACGATACATGTTGCTTGTATACTGTATGTGGCTGATAGAGAGATCTGACAACGTACCTTGACTTGTAAGACTATCAAAATATTTTCCAAGTACTACTTTTCTTCTGATACTCAAGTTAAGTGTTGATACAAAGCCAAGAAAAAGCTCACAATTAAGATCACACTTTCAGGAAAGTAAGGAGTTAGATGAAACTGTAATTCAATTGACTAGATGAAAATTTGTTCCAGGGAAAGAAATCTGAATGTCACAAGGTCTGGGCATCTCAGAGGACAACCCAGATTCAGGCAATCTGAAAAGAGAAAGAGGGTTGATCTGTAGTCTCACAAACAATCAAGCTAATTAAATTTTCCTAAACTGATTAATAGAAACAAAGGAAGAATCAGGGATCCCTGTAACTGCTCTGAATATTAACTTGAAAACTGTAGTCTCAAGATGACCCTCAGGACTGGTAAAGCTGAATTCTCACTGGTGCTGGATTTTTAATCTTCCCTGGTGGGTGCAGCAAAAGGGGAAGAAAAAGAGTTATTTTTTCCTTCACTTGGAGACACCCAGAGATAGGAGGAAGAACTAGCACAAGGTTATGTCTGAGGAAAGAAGGAGCATGAAAGCATTTCAGAAGAAGCTGGCAATCATCAGATTTTTTTATTTACATGAGGGAAGAAACATTTCTAATTCTACTACACAGAACATGCTCCCTCTAAAAGTCAAGGCAGTATCCACTTGAGCAGTCTCGGCGATGAGAAATTAAATCTTCCGCATTATTTGTCTCTTCTGAATTTGGTGCTTTTCTCTTGTAATTTCCACTTCTCTAATCAAAACTGCTTGCTTTTCTGAAATATTTACTGCTGTTTCTCAAGATACAAGTCAAACTAGATGACAGATATGAAATATCTGTCAAAAATATACATTCTCAGAGACAGAAAAAAACCAAATATAGTGCTACACACTGAAGTCTTTGAAGTACTTCAAGACAAATCTCGGGATCCCAAGCAAGGAGATGTCTTCCTGAATAACCTGAAAGCTTCTGCTTCAGGAAAGATGTCAGATGGAAGAAGAGATACCTATAGTGTTCCCCTGAGAAGAGATAGACAATGAAATCACAGTTCATGACTTTGCAAAACCTGCTGTCACAAAGAGTTAATGATATTAGCAGACTCTGGAGATATTAGTACATTACCTGCAAATATACTTTACAGAAATACTGGACCACCACTAGTGTCCACTTACACAAATCTTGTCTGGAATCTCCAGAAGACAATACATCGCTGCTTTTCTCTGCAGACATTAGTTAGAGATGTTTTACATTTTTTTCCAGTTTTGTCAGTAATCTTACAAGAATTTCCAGAAACATTTACATATTAACAAACTTGTCTTTTTTGAAGCACAAGAACATTTCCATCTTTAGAGGATTTTCCTTCTTCACAACCAGTTTTCCTTCTATTAAAACACTTTGCAGACTCGTTTCTTTCAGTACACATTTAATGCATTTAGGTCCCAAACCTGTAATGAGCACAGATGCAGGGGTCTGCCCACACACAGCAGGAAAAGGGCCATAATTCTGACTCATCTGGTTAATTTATGCTTCTATATTGGTGTTACAATAATGTTAATATTGCATGAAAATATTTCTATAACACTTCTAATATTTGTCAAAAAATAACATTCAGAAATTGTCAAATTGCCACCATGATTCTTACATGATCAGAATATTCCATCTTGGACCAGGCTGCACTAGCAAGGGCACATCAGAACCCAGCAACCCAGCATATATGCTTTGATATTTCCACTGTTCCCAATGACCTGAGCCCCCAGCAGAGCTCAGAAGGGCAAGGACAGAATATGCCAGCAAATAAAAATATCCAACTCAGTTGCTGTGAAAGTCTCCATCTTGTGTGGTGTAAAATACCTTGGCTGCTGCCAACCATATAGTTCCATATAGTTAGCAGCAGATCTTTGTTAAGGCCTAACACTGCTGTCTCTCCTTGAGGTGTACATTCAGTTCATGTTTCTGTCTCTCTTTAACAATTGCAATAGACAACCAAGACTCTCAGAAAGTGCTTAACATGTAAAAAAAATCACATTTGCACCAGCTTATGTGTAGTAATCATTGTACAGGGCAGGTCTAATGTAGAGGCAGTATAGGTCACATGTAGAATAAACAGATGGGAGTTTGACATTTTTATATATCTATTTCATCACAGCTAGGAAAAATGTAAAATTTCAGACCAGAATTTAAACTTTTGGATGGTTTTCCTACTATCTTATTTAATCAATTAATTTGATCAAATTATAAAATATCCCCCACCACTCTTTTTCTTTTTAAAAGTTATAGCATACATCATTGATGAAATATAAAATATAGGAAATTTTGCTATTTTTTCTTGGATCCACATGGCCAATTTTATGCAAACTTGCTACAGTTTGATTTCCTTTTGTTCAGAAAAAGCTATTTTGCTCTTCCATGATTCCATTTCAAATATGTTTATTCTTTTTTCATTTAGAGTACCAGGAGTTAGACAAATGCAGCTCCTAAACTCTCAGTAAGTAGTGATGGAATTGGTGAAATGCATTTCTTTTTCTTCTATGCCAAGAAGACATAAAATAAAGATTCTCAGAGGAAAAAAAAAAAAAAACAACACAGGACGGTTTGAAACTGCTGGTCAAACTACTAAAGGGAAAGAAGCAAATGCACAGGCAGTGGAAACAAGGGCAAGGGAAGAGATTAGACATGAAGTTCAGTTGTGTAGGGATGGGGTGACAAAGGCCAAGGCGAAACTGGAACTGAATTTGCCAAGGGATGCAAAGAGTAACACAAAGGCCTTCTACAGTATGCTAACCAGAAAAGGAAGGTCAAAGTAGGTGTAGCACCCAATAAGCAATGCTAGAAAACGATGGAAGAGGAGAAGGCTGAGGTACTCAACAACTTTTCTGCCTCAGTACTCAATGGCCACTTCTTTTCCCATACCTCTTGAATGGATGGTCAGCAAGATGGAGTCAAAGGGAGAAAAGTGCTTCCCACTGTAAGAAAAGATCAGGTTCATGACTACCTAAGGAACCTGAATATATATGATTCTGTGGGACCCAATTAAATGCATCCCAGAGTCCTGAAAAAATTTTCTGATGTAGTTGCCAAGCCACTCTCTGTAATATTTGAAAAGTCCTGGCAGTCAGGTGAAGTCCTTGGTGATTGTAAAAAGGGAACCATGGTACCCATCTTTAAAAAAGGGTAGAAAGGACCCTGGGAACAACTGACATTTTGGCCTCGCCTCTATGCCTGGGAAGATCATGGAAGAGATCCTCCTTGAAACTATGCTAAGGCATGTGGAGGATAGGGAGGTGATTTGAGACAGCCAGCACAGCTTCACCAAAGGTAAGGCCTGCCTGGCCAGCCTTGCGGCCTTCTATGATGGAGTGATTACATCAGTGGACAATGGAAGGGCTACAGATATCATTAACCTGGACTTCTGTAAAGCCTTTGACACAATTCACCCCAACATCCTTCTCTCTAAATTGAAGAGAGATGTATTTGATGGGTGGACTGTTAGGTGGATGAGGCATTGATTAATGATCACACCCAGAGGGTGGTGGTCAATGACTCAGTGTTCGATGGACATCAGTGACAAGTGGTGTCCTTCAAGGGTCCCTATAGGGACCGGTGTTATTTAATACCTTCATTAATGACATAGATGAAGCAGTCAAGTGCATCCTCAGCAAATCTGCAGATGACACCAAGCTGAGTGGTATGGTTGACACATCTGAAGGATGGGATGCCATCCAGAGGGACCTGGACAAATTCAAGAAGTGGGCCCATAGGAATGTCATGCAATTTAACAAGACCAAGGACAAGGTGCTCCATCTGTGTTGGTACAACCCCCAGTATCAATACAGGTTGTTGAATAGGGCAAGAACAGCCCTGGTGAGGAAGACTTACACATGCTGGTGGATGTGAGGCTGCACAGGATCTGGCAATGGGCACTTGCAGCCCAGAAATCCAATTGTATCCTGGGCTGCATCAAAAGCAGCGTGGACAGCAGGTTGAGGAAGGTGATTCTAACCATCGACTCTGCTCTGGTGAGACCCCACTTGGGAGTGCTGCATCCAGCTCTGTAATCCCCAGTACAGGAAGGACATTGACCTGCTGAAGTGAGTCCAGAGGAGGACACAAAGATGATTAGAGGAATGTAGTACCTCTCCAATGAGGAAAGGCTAAGAGTATTGGGACTGTTCAGCCAAGCCCTACAGTACCTAAAGGGAGTCTACAAGAAAGCTGGAGACGGCCTTTTTACAAGGGCATGTAGTGATAGGGGAAAAGAGAATGGTTTTAAACCGAAAGAAATTAAGTTTAGATTATATGTTAAAAAGGAATTCCTTACTGTGAGGGTGGTGAGGCAGTGGCAGAGGTTGACCAGTGAAGTTGTGGATGTCCCTCCCTGGAGTGTTCAGGGCCAGGTTGGATGGAGCTCTGAGCAAACTGATCTAGTGAAAGGTGCTCCTCTCCGCAGCAAGGAGGTTGGAACTAAATGATCTTTAAGGTCCCTTCCAATCCAAGTTGATTGAAATAAAACTGTTGCTCTGAATGACTAAGATGAGTTTTTAAAAGAACCTTTAACATAGTCAAATAACAGATAGAAGTATGAAAGATATGACTGTGTGTGTGAAAGCATGCATGTGGTAGAGTGGGAAGATGTGTAATTACATAGATATGTATGTTACTGCATAAAATAAGCTTATATTTGGGAAGAACATAACTTATGCAATTCCTAAGTTATTGAAATCTTGTCTCAGAAAGATCAATTCATTCAACTCTTCTAAATTCTTTTCCAAGTTCAGCTGTTACGGGTAAATGTTACTCAAGCCCTAACCCAAACAAAAAGATCTGGTTCTTGTTTATGCTCCTACTAAATGATTAAAATCCCTACTCTGATTCATTTCTTCCTGTGTGAATGTTTTTAATTAATAAATCAATAAACAAAGAAATAAATAAACACAACTTTTCCTAAGGTTTCCTAATGAGCTGTGGCCTTTGGATATTGAAAGTTCATATTCCCAGGGAGCAATAGTGCAAGAAGCAATGGGGAGAGGGGTACCTACAGGCTCATCATTCTGGAGCTAGAAGATGAGAAGTGATGACTGGAGTTTATTAGTTCTTCAATCATTCAAAGTCATTACTTCATTAAGTTAAGATTGCTTGAAGGCACATGAAGCAATTTACCTTGCACAAAATAAAGAAATTACCAAAACTGCACGTGAAGAAACCACTATCTGATCTCGATTTAATACTTCATACTTCCTTAGCACTTTTCATCCAAAGATCTCAAAGCATTCAGAAGCCAAAATCTCCTAAAGATGAGTGCCTACTTTGCTCAGAGGTTACCACTTGCACAGATTTGTGTCTCTCTCTCATTGAAGGCATCTGTGAGGCCCTTAGAGGTGCAAGATTGTATTCACAACAAAAGTTTGGAAAGAGCAGATCTGCAGACACAGGTTCATGCATGGTTGAAAGACACACCAGGGAGCACACAGGACACAAATTGTACAAGCAGGACATCCACATCACCACATCTCCAGGTATGCTTGCACAGGGCTTATGACACTTGATGGGAAAAGCACTTGAGAGCAAAGTCTCTGCAGAAGGCTGTATTTGAGACAACTCTTTTGGAAAGGGCAGATACACCCAGCCATTATGCTTTCCTCATCCATAAACATACATCTTTGGATTACTGTATCCTTTCTCATTTCCTGCAAAGAAATTAGTCCTTTCCCTTCCACAATATATGGTAAGAAGATACAGTTCAACATTAAGGAAACAAATAAATAAGAACGACAAAGCACATTTGCTAAGATTGTATGCCCACTAAGGAATAAAAATAGCAGTCTCTACCAGTGTGTGACACATTATGAGGCTTCAGGAATGTAAAAGCCACGGTCTCATGAAGAGAAGCATTCCTCCAAGGAATGTAGACAGGGAACTGAGGGCAGAGGATTAAATTTTGCACATTTTTAACCACCAGTATTTCATTTCCAACACACAGATCCCTTGGTAAGAGGTGAAATCCTCAGGGCATGGCACTGCAGAAGACTTGGAATCGTGGCAGCTGAGGACAAATCTCTGTAGTTCTGATTGTCAGTGTCACACCTGTAGTGTTGATCACACTGTTTGAAACAGCCCAGAACTGCACAGGTACAATGCTGATACAAAGCTTTCATTCCCTTCCTTTTATATGCAAATTCTCTTCTGGGCATCACAGAATCTCATCCAATGACCTAATTTCACATACATTTCTGAACTGATTTATAACAAATACACTGTGGATGCACACACAAATACATATACACATATGAGCATTACATAAAACACATTTAAACATACCACACAGCACCTGCATAAATTGTCAGTAAGGAGTGGTCAAGACCCTCACCTGCGATGTGATACATTTTGCTTCAAAAACAGTTTTTAGGATTTAAATTTGCATTCTTCATTACGGAGTCTTAGCCATCAGGACACAGAATTTTTGGATATATTCTCTTTCACAGCTTATGAAGCCAATATAAAAAAGACTGAACTACTTAGTAACTCAGTGCATTTGAAATGACCAAATTGCCTTCTCCAATCAGTTAAGATGGATGCTTAGAAACCTGACTGGGTATGATCCACTGTCTAATCAAATGAGCATTTTTAATTATACAGAATTATTTGGGGGTTTTCTTCTTTGGCTTTGGTTGTGGAGTTTTGGTGGTTTTTCCCAGAGGGGAAAATGGGTTATAATTTTCTGATTAAGCACATTTTTAAAATACCCCATTTTTGGTCACTGTATATCCCAATTTTCTATTCTTTCACTTTGGAGATACATCCCAAAAAATAGTAATCAGTACACACAGAGCAGTACTGACCAGAGAGGGTATCTTAGTCTTTGTAGCCTGGTGGGACTATGTAACGCAGTAGGGCAAACATTCAGAAATGTTCAGCTTTCTTTCAGGCACCAACACAAACCTGATTTCACAGGAATCTGGCCTGCTGGTGGCTGCACCAGAGCTAAAGCACATGCTTAGATACCTCATTAGCATGCCAGTACCAGCAGAGGCATTCAATATATTCAGCATTTCTGCACCAAAGCCAGCAGGGACAGTACTTACTGATTTCAGCGGGAAAAGGATACCACCCTGAGCCTCTAGAGACAGTATCACACTTAACACATCACACTTTTCTTATCTGCCATGATACATTACAAGGCAAACTTCCACTGTTTATTCAGGATTAGGCTTTTCAGAGATACAGAAGTACAGTTAATAAATGAAACTCATTAGAAAGTCCTTTAAAGAAAGCCTAAACAAATATCACCTCTTATTAATGTGCAGTATTTCTTTCCTTCCACAACAGCACATTCCAGAATGTCTTGAGTGATTCCAGTCTCAACCAATTTTTATTGAAGTGAAGAACCCAAGGCTCTCCATATATGTTGATAAGTACATTGGAAGGAAAACATATATGTTGATAACTACATTCAGCTCTGTCTGCAACCCATTCCTAAATCATAAAAAACATACCTGTAGTACAGTGATATTTTAATTTAAAAGTTTGAAATATCTTGATTTGAAAATAGCTGACATTTGGTTTTATGTATTTTTAGTAATTTGTAAACTCCTGTAAGTTAAACTAATGCAACTGACTGCACACAATGTTTAAATGGATTTCTTTGGAAAGTTTCGGTGAAAAGCTTCGAAACACTTCACTTAGAATCAAAGAATCATCTTATGTTGGAGAAGGCCTTTAAGATCATCAAGGTTAGCTGTTAACATGCTTGAGACAAAACCTGCACCTCTAGCACTGCCAAGTCCACCATTAAACCATGTCCCCAAATACCACGTTTACCATTTATCTTTTTGATGTCTCCAGGGATGGTGAGTCCACTACTTTCTGGGGCAGCCTGTTCCAGTGATTTACAAAATTTTCTGCAAAGAAATAATTCCTAATACCCAATCTAAATGCCCTTGGCACAACTTGAGGCCATTTCCTTTAGTCATCTTTCTTGTTACCTGGGAGAAGAGGCCAACCCTCATGTGGCTACAATCTCCTTTCAGGTTGTTGTAGAGAGTGATAAGGCCCCTTCCTTGAGCATCCTTTTCTCCAGACAAAATACTCCCAGCTCCCTCAGCTGCTCCCCCTAAGAGTTATGCTCTAAACCCTTCACTGGCCTTGATACCCATCTCTGGACTCACTCCAGCACCTCAATGTCTTTATTGAAGTGAAGGGCCCAAAACTGGACATAGTACTCAAGATGCAGCCTCACCACTGCCTAGTACAGGGATCAACTGCTCTATCCTGCTGGCCACTCTATTGCTGACACAGGCCAGGATGCCATTGGTCTTCTTGGCCACCTGAGCACACTGCTGGCTCATGTTCAGGCGGTTGTCAACCAGCACCCTTGTGTGCTTTTCCACCAGGCATCTTGCCAGCCACCCTTTTCCCAGCCTGTGGCACTCCATGGGGTTGAATGTTTAATTGGTTGAATACAGAGTGCCTAAGAAAACTATTTCTTAGCAGTTACTGATGGGGCAGTATGACATTAAATGTACACCAGAGCATACAGGTATTGCAGAGAGGGGTGAAATCATTGTTTTCATCTTCACTTCAGAAGAAAACAGATTCCTTCACAGGTAAAGAGAACTAGGTCCTGATGAACCAAATCTTAAACAAATGACCATAAAGAAAACTTGCTTGCCTAAATTATTCCAGTTACTTTCATGTATACAGGAAACATAGGGACATCACTGCTTCCATCTCATAAATAAGGCACTCATCAATGCACCATGGGAGACAATTCCCTCCTCAACATTTGCCTTCTCAAATTCCTTCTTCATGCAATACCTTTGCAGTGGTTACTTCCTAATTCTTGTAGCTTATTGTAAATAAGCATTCCCAACTGTTATATTGACTTAATAGCTTTGGAGAAGCAGTACACCCTACAGTGACAATTTTCACCAAGGTTCCCATTCCATCTTAATATAAGACAGAATCATCACTGAAAACTTTTGAAAAAATATATATATTAAAAAAAAGGGCTAAGGGGTTGGTTAAGAAAATAAAAAAATACACTCTTCAAAACAGATTTGTTTTTCTCTCTGACTTCTAACTAGCTTATATGCACCTATGCATATATTTGTCTGGGTATTTAATCTTTCCCAGAACTCCAACAGGTATCCTTGCTGCTAGGAAAATAGCACAGGGAATCACAGTAATACATCATTAAGTGTCTTCAGTGCAATTAGCATGCTGATACATGTAACTCTCTTTATCCTAACTATATTTCTTGGAAGGTATGTCTGGGATGGGAATGCAGTCATTTCCGATGTCCTGTTTGGGACTGCGCACCTTGGAGACTTCAAGGACATCTTTCCTTCCCAAGTCATGCCTAACTGATTATTGCATGTAAGCCTACATAAATATACAAGAATATTTCTAGAGATGTGTATCAGGGCACTCTTCATCTACTTCACTTCTCAATTCTCTTCTACCACACATTCACTGTTAGGCTAATTTTACTAAATTATTAAAAAATACATTAGTAAGAGGCATAATGCATTCATTTTGTGCGAAATTCAGGAATTAATGCAAAAAAAACCAACAGCCCAACTACGGAGTTATAAGAGTAGATTTTAGAAAGCTCAGATCACCCTAGAAAATTAAAGTACTAAGTTACATGCAACCTCTCTTTTACAGCAAGGAATATAAAGTTATTAAGAGAAACTAGGCTTATTGAGTAATTTTCAGTAGTAAAAAGTTCATGGGGTCTGTTACCAGCCATAGGTTACTCTAACACATGCTCTCTAGGAAAAAAAAAAAAATAAAAAAAAAATTTTGGGGCCCTGTTCTGATTGCAGCTTGGACAAACATAAAGATCTGATCTATATAACTCTCATGCTACCTTGACATGACTTTTCAAAGCTATTTCTAATTGGTTTGGTTCTTTTATCTTCATTAAAGGTTGACCTACAAATTCCACATTTGTTTCACTATAAACAAAATACTTTTTAGCATCTTTGGAAAGGGGTTGTTTTTCAGAATACAAAGACACTGCTGTTTCCTTTGCACACAGTTAAAACAGAATGGTGTGTGCTGTTAAAGGGTGTACAGTGCTACACACAGGTACTTGCCTCAGCCAAAAGTGAGGTGTTAATGGAGAAAGGATGGGAGTCTCAAGATCAACAGTTTTCTCAGTCTCTAGTGGACTGTTCCTCAGAGCAGCTGGGATGATATAAACAATGCAAAAATTGCCAGGACCAATGTGCTGAGGTTGTGGAGAATAGAGGACATGAAGTTGGATGTGAAAAGAAGTGAATGGGGAAGAACAAGAGCACAGAGAAAAGACGTGATGAAAGATCAGATTAGATGACAGAAGGTAAGCGGGTGTAACATGGCTTTTATCTGTGACAGAAACCACGAATAATACAAGGATGCCAGCTACAGAATCACATATATGCATCTTTTATATGTATTATATATACACACAGACATTCAGCAGAAAAATACGTTACAAGACCTTTTAACAATACGTAAAGGTTTTGCCACCCCTCTATTCCCTCGGCCATGTGTTCCTAAGATTATGAAGCAAGCTTCCACCTCAAACATATTGACTAGGAACCAGCAGTATCAAGTGCCCTCTTTGCTGTGCCCTCTGGGCGGACAGAAAACAGACACTCCTATGCATATTTTCCATGCTGGCCTAGTGGGAAACCTGGTGGTGAAATAAAAACCAGGGGAATTTGCGGACCAAACAGTAGTTCTAAAATACTGAACAAATTGTGAAGGCATTTCAGAATATTCCATCTAGCATTTCTTAAGGTCTGTATTTTCATATAAATCTTCATGCTAAAATAGCCCAAAAAAAAAAAATCTGGACAGAAGCTATTCAAGGCCCAAACTGTTTCCATTTCCATGACATTCTTCATCCCCTCACTACCACATCATCCAGTCTTATCTCTGCTTCTGGTGCTTGTAAAAATGTATGCAAACAGTAATGGAGCAAGTGACTAGGAGATTGCAAAATCCAATTTTCCTACTCCTCGTACAAATTTCCAATACACCAAAACACCTACCTATGCTATCTTACTCGCTGTAGGAAACCCCATGTGTTACTTGCTACAAAATGTATTTTAAAAGACAAACTTACACCTCTAAACACACTTACACATACACCACCATAGACCATCCAGGACTAAGAGATCAATAATTACAATCATAAAGTTCTGCTCTATCACCATACTGTGCTTTAAAAAAAAAAAAATCAATTTCTGGTATTATCTAATGTTTCAGATATTACACTTCTAATGAAACCTCAGCACTTACTAAGCCACCAACATATATATATACCAAATACTTTATTTTCACTGCAGAATAAAACAATCAGGAAAGGAAAGTATGAGCAGCATAAATCAACACTGGAGAAAGGTATGAAGGACTAAAGGCAAGGACTCACTGGGTCCTGTAAAAGTCCACTGCTAGAGTCACAAACTGGTATCTTTATCACAGCTGAAATATTTTGCCTAACGGTTCTATTACTTTCTCATGCATTTTTCTATTCTTCTGGGCATTAAGTTCTGTGGACATTGCTAAGTAATCCCTTCCAAAAGCTGACACAGTTTCAGGGCTCCTTACAGGAGTTCTGAGGAACTCAAGTTTTTTAACTTTAAAAATGAGACAGTCACAAGTTGCTATCATTGTTAAAATGCAATCAGTATAAAAACATAATACTCATTCTCTTAGCAGAGTGCAACTCAGTGTGTATTTGTTAATCTGCAGCATGCCCTCTCTGCTGATGTTAAATAGAAAAATGAAGAAAATCCCTTGGTAGATGCAGAACGTGAAACTCATATATTAAGATCATCACTAGCCAGTGGATGGAACTTTTTGAGGCAACACTCACAAAACTGCTGAGACACTTGCTAAACTACCAAAAGCATACTACTCATTAGGGCCTATGGCTTCTAAAGCAGCCACTAATTTTTTAGTAGCTTCCTGTACTTCAGGGCACAGAAGACTGAAACTGCTCTACTTGGAAAGAAAATTGTATTTTGGAGTCTGCACTTATTATACACTAAACTAAACCTTATGGTATCTATTAAGGGCCAAAAAAGGTCTAGAAAGTAGTGAAACTTTTTATTCTAATATATGTTGATTTCTACATTGGCAAGAATATGATTTTAATACAGCTTTACATTAAGTAGCAAGGCCCACAGAAAAAGAATGTTAAAAAATCAGAAGATCCCTTTGAATAACTATTTTAGTTCTCTTTTATAAGCCAACAACAAAAAAAAGATCTTCATATTAAATGCCATATGAAGAAGTGTGGCCTTGGTTACAAGCATTCAGTGAACTAAAACAATAGAGAAAATTAACAGAAGATGTCAATAGGATTTTTAAGTCTCTTTTGTTAAAGTTGGAACAGCATTTATTCTTAGTCTTATCTGCAGATTATAATCACCTCTTTTCTGTATATTGATTAAATTTGTTTATACAAAAGTCTGAAAAAAAGGTTTGCAATTTTTTCATTATTTAGGCATTAAATTATACCCAAGAAAATATAAAAATGTGTGCTTAGAGAGAGGATACTGGAAGAGGGACTGTACTCTTTTTATCACAAGAACTGCATGGCCACCTTGACCAGCATGGAAAACTGCTTTTCAGATTACATTTTTCTGAAGGCAGAACCCCCAAAGGCAAATTCATCATACCTCCACCAGCGCAGGAGGGATTTCCATTCAAAAAATCAGTCGGTATTTCCAATTCTGAAAAAAAAGGCCTTGAATGACATTATAAATATGAACTAGAGGAAAATAAAATATCATAGCATATACTACCAAGCCTGTGTAATTATGTAAGAGATAAAAACTTACCTTTAGAGCAACAGAGTGCAAATCTTCATTGTTTAAATAAGTCAAAGATGGTCAAAGAACAATACATGGGTTAACAGCTCAAATATTAGGTCATTGTTTGACTCCATCTTTTGTAATGAAATAAAACAGGGTGATGTTTGAACATCAAGTTCATTCTCCTCTTAGTATATCCATCATCTGGACAAGGGGATCAAGTGCACCCTCAGTCAGTTGCAGATGACACCAAGTTGGGTGGTGTTGTTCTCTGGAGGGTGGGAAGGCTCTGCAGAGGGGTCTGGACAGGCTGGATCAATGAGCCAAGGCCAACTGTTTGACGCTCAACAAGGCCAGGGGTCAGGTCCTGCACTTTGGGTCACAACAGCCCCACCCAGTGCTGGAGGCTGGGGATAGAGTGGCTGGAAAACTTCCAAGTGGATAAGGGCCTGGGAGTGTTGATTGCTGCAAACTGGACATGAGCCAGCAGTGTGCCCAGGGGGCTGAGAAGGCCAATGGCATCCTGGCTAGTGTCAGCAATAGTGTGGCCAGCAGGTCCAGGGCAGTGATTGTCCCCCTGTACTCAGCACTGGTGAGGCTGCACCTCAAGTTTTGCATCCAGTTCTGGGCCCCTCACTGCAAGAAAGACATTGAGGTGCTGGAGCAAGTCCAGAGAAGGGCAACGCATCTGGGGAAGGGTCTGGAGCACAAGTCCTGTGAGAAGCAGCTGAAGGAGATGGGGTTGTTTAGTCTGGAGAAAAGACGCTCAGGGGAGACCTTACCACTCTCTACAACTACCTGAAGGGAGGTGTAGTGAGCTGGAGGTCAGTTCTTCTCCCAGGTAACAAGATATAGGACAAGAGGAAACAGCCTCAAGATGTGCCAGGATCTAAGAACAATTTCTTCATGGAAAGGATCGCCAAGCACTGGAATAAGCTGCCCAGGGAAGTGGTGGATTCACCTTCATATTCCTGGAGGTATTTAAAGGATGTGTGGTAGATGTGGCACTTAGGGACAAGGTTTAATGTTGAACTTGGCAGTTTTGGGTAAACAGCTGCACTCAGAGATCTTAAAGGCCTTTTCCAATCCTAATGATTATGTGATTCTATAATCTTCTTGTGGAGGGCATTTTATGCAAATAGAGTTCTGTTAAATATGCTCCTTGTTCATGCAGTAAACACTGTCATCAAACACCAAAGCATGAAATTTCAACACAAGTAGAAATGTTCGTCACTAACTGTTTCAAATCTGTATATAGTCTCAAATAACTTCACAACATGCAGGGAGCCCACACATCAAATCCACACCATGAGATGTTTGCTTCTTTATTAAAACAGCAGTTGGATACATCACTGAGCTGCATGGCCAACTTGGGACAGAAAACGCAAGTGGAGAGATCCAAGGATATTCTCAGCAACACGTACTGGTAAATGGCAAAGTTGTGCCTATGTACAAGAGGTACCTAACTGAGTTAAGTAACTGAGCTCACTACATGAAATGTCTGAGTTTAAAAGCAGCAAACATGAACCTTTTTCATGAGCAAAGATGATTGAACTTGCTGTTAAGCAACCATTGTCAAATAATAATTCCTTGTACTCTATATTATATACAATATATTTATGTCCTTTCTTTGGCAAAATTATTTGTATTAATAGCTAATTCTTAAGAAATTATTACCTTGAACAAAGCATGAGGCTTCACTATCCAGGAGGCAACAGGCCTTATGGAACCCCAAACACAGCTGAAATTTTGGTACAGAGAGTCAAGTCAGACCTGGCTGCAGACATCAACCAAGCTGGTTACTTGGATTTATTATTATTGATTTTCCTTGCAGCACTGAACCCTGAGACCGCTGCCAAGACCATGGATTCTTGGAAGCAAAGCCTAGAGATTATCCAAACACATAGGAGAGGAATGACACTGAGACAAGAAATTATCTGAAAAAAGAAGGTGGACAATTGAAGGGAAAAGCATTATCCCAACTTCACAAAAGCAGACCCCAGGGACAAAGAGACTCCAAGTTATCCAGGGTGGCAGCACACAAAGGTTAATTTTACCTCACTCTGCCCAATAACTTAACTTCCAGGCTGATTTTTTCCTAAAGTGAGATGAAGAAGTATGAATCTCAGAGTACCACTAGCAGAACAATGACAAATTTTCTGGATGACAATGACTGATAATTGCTCCTGACACTTGTTACAGGCTTGCTAGAAGTCTTACAGCTACAGTTATACTCAGCATCACAGCAGCACAGTGAACCTTTGCAAAAGAATCAGACACTCTTGACTGTAATATCTGGCAAACAAGCAGCTGAATAGCAAAAGTCCATCACAGTTAGCACTTCTGCAAATCCTCACCATCAAAGTTCAACCAGAAGAACTGAAGACTGGGATATAATTCATTAAATTGTCTTAAAGTGACCTCTCCACAACTTCTGGATCCCAGCACACACTCCAGTTATTGCTTATCAGTTGTGGTTAAACAACTCAGTATCAAGGGCTGCTACCTTTCCAGTATTTAACATTAATTAAATGAAAGAAAAACATTGATGCTTTCAGAAGACTAGTATCCTGCTCTTGTGACAAATGACCACCCTGATGGACATCAGTGACAAGTGGTGTCCCTCAGGGGTCACGATTTGAACCAGTGTTATTTAGTATCTTCATTAATGACATAAACAAAAAGATCAAGTGCACCCTCAGCAAATTTGCAAACGACACCAAGCTGATTGGTGTGGTTGACCCACCTGAAGGATGAGATGCCATCCAGAGGGATGTGGGCAAGCCCAAGGAGTGGGGCCCATGGTCTCTCATGCGGTTTAACATACCAAAATGCAAGGTGCTCCAAATGGGTTGGGGCGATCCCTGGTATCATTTCAGGCTGGGGGATGAAGGAATTGAGAACAGCCCTGCTGAGAAGGATTTAGGATTGCTGCTGGACGAGTGGTTGGACATGAGCTAGCAATGTGCACTTGCAGCCCAAAAATCCAGTTGTATCCTGGGCTGCATCAAAAGTAGCATGGCCAGCAGGTCCAGGGAGGTGACTTTGACCTTCTACTCTGCTCTAGTGAGACTCCACCTGGAGTGCTGCATCCAGCTCCAGTGCCCCCAGCACAGGAAGGACATTGACATGTTGGAACGAATTCAGAGAAGGATGATCAGAGGGATGGAGCACCTCTCTAATGAGGGAAGGCCAGGATTTGGGATTGTTCAGTCTGGGAAAGAGAAGGCTTTGGGGTGATCCTACAAGAAAACTGGAAAGGGACTTTTTACAAGAACATGTAGTGACAGGACAAGGGGGAATAGATTCAAGCTGAAAGAAAGCAGGTTTAGATTCTATGTTAGGAAGAAATTCTTTACTGTGAGGGTAGTGAGGCATGGACATAGGTTGCTCAAAGAAGTTGTGGATGTTCCATCCCTGCAAGTTTTCAAAGACAGGTTTGATGGGGTTTTTAGCAAAGTGGTCTAGTGGAAGGTGTCCCTGCCCATGGCAGGGGGTTGGAACTTGATGGTTCTTCAAGTCCCTTCCAACCCAAACCATTTTATGCTTCAATGATTCTAAAATATGCAAGTGGTCATAGCATTATTCCCATAACCTGACTTATTAAAACTACAAATTCAAAAGTAGTAGACGTGTTGGTACAGGAGTGAGATAGCACTGACAAACCCGATTTCAAAATAATTTTTCTATCAAAATGTTTGTTCTGTAATTCGGGGAAGAAATACAAAATTGTCAGTCCCAAGCTACAACACATCATTGATTTGAAATACCCATCTCTTTCTTTATGCACCTCTGTGGCTTATCACAAAAATCGGAGAAAAGCTTTCTAATTCTGTCTCCCAAAATACTATATAAGATAGGCACAGCCACACACACACACCAGAAAGACCTCCACACAGTCTGTGGACTGAAGACTTTTCCCCAGTACCTACTCATTGGTAACACCCATCAGAGTGGGTGAAAAACTACAGAAAAGTTCCAGGCAGTTTTCTCAGTCAAGAGTAGCTGCTGATTCAGCAAAGCAGGGACCTTTACACATTCAGAGCACTTTATATGATTTTTATTAAGATCTCTACTGTACAGTGATCTCTTTGGCCGCAGTTATTCACCTTTCCTTTCACCTGCTCAGTCTTATAGCTGTATTTGCACTCTTGCCTCAAATGTCAATGTCCTTTACTCCTTTTTCTTTCCATTTAGCCAATTCCTTTTAGCTCCATCCTTCACCCACCCAAAAAAAAGCAGAGATGCCACCTTTAATTAAAAACAAAAACACACAAACACACACCGTTCCCTCAGGCACTGAGCCTGCACAGATTAATATGTACATGCACACAACCTCCAATATGTCAGGCTGGAGATGACAAGACTGGACAGATGCAGGGGACGTGGCACTCTGCCTATAAACCCCGAGACTAACAAAACATTTAGATCTGCCTTACAGCTGATCTACTTGTGCTCTTTAAACCTCATCTCCCTTCTGTCTTCCTCCTGTTAGGAAGGTAAACTCCTGATGTGGGGCATTTCTACAACCCTCCATCATACAGATCCTGTGACAGCAGGGGCCCTTTCCTAAACAGAGGAAGCATTCTTCTTATAAGTAAAAAGATTAAAGCAAATTCCAACTATTCAAAACCATAAAAGCCCCAAAATTCTGAAACTGAATTAATACAGCAAATTATTTAGAAAAATAATAATAATGTGGATTACTACCATCAGATTTAGGAACTCAAAGATGTGGGTGAGCTGGGTTTCCAAGTCCTCTCCTACAAACAAGTAAACTTAACCATTCCTTTTTTAAACCAGACCAGTGGTTCTACCTTTCACTAAGAAGGTTAGGAGTAGTCAAAGTATTGTCTATATCTATAAAATGCTGATTTTCTGGGTATGTTGAAGTCAAATTAACCAAGGGGTGCATTTCCCTCTTTAGTCAAGCTACCCTATGTTTCTGAAAGCTCTCACTGTACTATCGAAGCCTGCTGAGATGTGTGAAAGCAGCTCTGCCAAGCCCCAAGTGTCTGAACCTAATGACTCAGACCTTTTTCTTCACAGTCATGAAGCTGGCTTACACTCCAAGCATTTCTGAACCTTTGTGTTCTCTACTTGCCTTCTAATTTATTTATTATCATACTGAAAATAAATGTTCACCTCCTTCTGATTTGTGAGCTTAACCATCTCCAGTTCAAGTCCAAAGTGAAACAGACACATAAATAAGCAAGTCTTAGGTCTGCTACCAGAGAATCCATCACTTTTCATTACCCAATTCTCAGTGTGCAGAAGTGCTATTTTACGCTTGTTCTGTACTAGATGAATAAGCAGCTGCATCACTCACAGCCTACTTCCCAACTCCCATCCCAGCTAATTCCAGACTTCCCCTCCCATCTCTCTCCTGTCATATATTCCTCCTGCCTGATCCCCACAGCCCTGCCTGTAACGCCCTCTGAGTACAACTTTTTATGCATCAAGGGACATGTACTTTCTTACAGTTTCCCATTCACTTGCCATGCTGCTGTCCCTCACAAGGCCATAGCCTGCACTCTAATACTCTCTTCATTTCTCCTCTCCCACTGCAGCTAAGCAACCACAGCTTTTCTAGTGAATAGCCTTGCCAGCACAATGCAAAATGCTGACTATTTTGCAGTCTTTTCTCATTAATCTGATGGTTACCTTGTGAGGGCCTTTAAAACACCTTAGCTAACATGAAGGTTAACACAATAAAATAAAATAAAATAGGGATTTTATCCAAAAAAAAAGTATCCATTTCACTGATGGCAGTTTAATGATAATTCACATTCAAAAGGTACTGCTTCTCATATGGAAGGAAATATGCTCTTACCTCAACAGCCATTACATTATTTGAGAAGGATCCCCGAAGGAAGGATAATGATCTGAAAAAATCACACAGGATGGATCTGAAGAAAGTGGCATGTCACTACACAGGTCTGAAAACACCATCATAATTGTTGACTGAGCTGAAACTTTTGCCATTGCTGTCTGTGTTCCTCAATGAAACACGGAGGGCCTGGGGACCACCTCCAGTTGAGGAAATACTCACCCAGGACATGCTCCAAGGAGGTCCATGCTGGTCAGCCACAGAAACCACAACCTGCTCCTCAGCTCCTTGCTACCCACAGCTGCAAAACCTGGTTTGCAATAGCGACTGGCTTCCTACCCCATTCCTCACTCCTGACATCAAGGAGAAGAACCACTGGAAATCTCTGTTTTGCCTGTGACAGTAACTGGAGAGTCATGTTTCCCTGCCCTTAGATGGACCTGCAAGCCTTTTGTTATGTTTTCTCTCCCTTGTCCAGCTGAGGAGGGGAGCAATAGACCATCTTTGGTGGGTACCTGGTATCTAGCCAGAGTGAACCCAGCACAGCACACAGCAATAAAAGCTTTCCTGTACTCCCTGTGGCCTCAGCTTTAGCCTAGGGGAAAATGTACTTTTCCTTTTCCTTCAGGGAAAACACTTTTAATTTTCTTGTTCATTCAGTTCTTGGCCTCTGACAAAGAAGTCAAAAGGGTGGCAGTTGCTGAAGTCACTTATTGATTTTCTTGGTTTATTTATGAATGCCAGACAGGCAAGTGCCTGTCTTCAGATTTTAACACCTGGTATTTCACACCATTAAGTAAATTGCCAGGAAGATTAGTTCCTTTCCACCCCTGCAACTTTCACATAATAAGCGAGTTGCCCTCACAGAAAGTTCATCAAACTTTGGCGTTCATAGAAAGCTCTCAAATTTAGGGCCTGTTCACTAAAGCTACATCGGAAAGTTCCCTGTCTTTTCTACTTCTGTAAGACTTTCTACTGTGGCCTCAGTTGACCTCCACTCTTCTACCAGTACATAGGAAGGAAAGGTCTGCTTTAAGATGAAATACAAGCAATAGGAAGTAGAGGGGAAAGTAAAAAGGCAAAATAAGAGACCAACAGGATTCTTCAAAGGTAATCTCATGTACAATCACAGTAATCCAGCAGAATGTGACAAAACCCATGAATGCTCTGTCAAAGTCTTGATTTCAGAGAAATACGGCAAACACTTAAATGTAGACAGAAAAAAAGCACACTTGACCACAAATTCACCAAGGGAAGAGCTGAAAGCACTCCCAAACTACAAACCCTGTAACAAATGAGAGGGCAAAGCCCCTCCATAGCAGAAAGCACTCCTGTTGCTGCTGTTCTCCTCAAGAGTCTTCCCTCATACTGTTCACGACATTAATTTTACTTTACCTCATGAAAAACTCAGCTTTTTTACTTTTTGATCCCATACAGAGTAAATATCAAGAAAAGAAAGAATTGGATCACTTTGGCTGGGTGAAAGACAGAGCACTGTCTCACTGGCCATGTAACTAGAACTCCACAGCTGCTTTTCTACATGGACTATTTAAACCTGTTCAGACAGGGACAAGCTTAGAAGTGGAAATGGCCCCACCTGAAAAAGGGATGTTACAACTGAATAAACCTGCTGAATCCCTGAACTGGTCAATCAAGTCCAAACAGCTCCTGTTGATAGTTATTTTATGGTGAGTGCCATAATTTTTTGAAAACAGCTTTTTCAAGGGGTGATGTTTTGCTTTAACCTAATGTAGTTAAAAAAACAAAAACAAAACAAAAACACAAAAGCTTGCAAAATTAATTATGAAGATATTTTGCCTATAAAAGTGAGAGCCTTTAAATTTAAAAACTACGATCAATATCAAATCATCTAAAAACACAAAATATAAGAATCATAATATATTAGTGAGGTTCTATATTCTTACAATAGATTTCTCATTAAAAAGTCGATATCCAATTTTGCTCTGAAATACAAGAAAAATGTACTGTGCATTTAATCTCAAAGGAATTTACACACTTTTTACATGTGCAGCATAAGAATCAATTCATATAATCCTGCAATTTCCACCTTTGAGTAAATACAGTTCCTTTCCCTGAGTATAATGAAAAACAGGTTTCTGGAAAAACCAAAGGAAAACAAACTGTGCAATTAAGACTGTAGAAAATTAGGGATATTCAGAACACAAAGTAATTTAAAAAATACAGATACACTTTTGAACAGTGATAAATAAAGTGGGGTGGGTTTTTTTCAGAAAAGTAGATAGCTATGCCTTGGTTTCACTTTTATTTCCTACATAAGGCTTGGGGAGTAACTGAACAATTACTGGATGCATTTGAGAAAAATGTGCTTCATTCTGCAAAATTCAAGACTTATATGGATGTATCCCAATCAAACAGACTTAACAACACTTCAGCCTTACTCCAGTTAATGGATGTGCTTCTAGTGAGACTTGTTCCAAGGCAGAGCCCCTACAGTTAATCAAACTCAGCAGAAGCACAACACCACAGAAATACAAGGTTTTGCTTGTCCATGGCAGCAACTGTGTGTCACTTGTCCCTCTGATATGGCCCTCTGCAGGCAAAATTGTTCCTAATTTTCAGCTCCTGAACAACTTTCACCAATGCACTCTGCATGTTTTCAGCAATGCTAAGCAACATAATGTTGCAATTAAAGCCCATAAAACAACTTGTACATATTTCTGTACAGCCTAGTTCCATATTCTTAGGCACAGGCACATATATACATATAAAACCTCTTTTAGTTCTCATCCATAAAGTGCAAACCCATTACCCTGATACTCTGCAGGTAGCATCCTGGGCCAAAATCAATAGAGTTAAACTAGGATGATCTAGAGCCCTTATAAATTCTGTCCTTTCTTCTCAACTGCTTAACCTCATGCTCCCCGTGCTCTGTCAACCAGTTGCCTTCCCGTTCTACATCTATAGCTAAAAACACATGGCCAGCAGAATGTGAAACTGTATAGCTGAAGGCTGTTGAGCAATCTCAAAATTTTTGTAATAAATAAGAGTAAAAAAGAGACTTATCACCTAAAGTAACTAAAACGCTCATAGAATTTTCATGTCCTTTTACCGCTCAAGTTTTCACATTTTTTCATCTACATCTGTGCAATATCACTAAATCAGTCCAAAATGTAGTCTCCTGATGTTGAATATCAAAATGATTATACAGTTAATACTGCAAATATGCAAAAGTGCAATGACTTTATTTTGAAAATAACTTCATATGAAAGGCTAATTAAAAACCTAGGGAATAATAATATAAATGGAAAATTGCTGTGTTTTCTTAGAACATGTAAGTGCTCATGAAATTGTGTAAAGAAAAGAGATTAGAAAGCTCAGACAGCTATTACATCTGGTTTTGCAAAGCTCTTGGCGCTTTTTCCAAGACCAATGGAATCATCAAAAGAAAATAGCTACACCAACAAATCATGGCTCAAAACACAACTAAACATATTCAATCATCCACTTTTCTTACATAAACTGCTTCGTTGTCATTTCCCTTAAAAGTCCTATTACTAAAAATTTGATCTGTAGAATGTTTTAACATGATTAATACACACAGATGCATAGTCCACAGTTAAAACTTTGGATTGTTTCTTTAGTATAGAACTGTAGGTTTTCTAAATATCTGGAAAGAGAAAGATGTATCAATATAAGTATTACAAAATCCTAGTTTATGAATGTGATTTTGAACCCTTCACATTATAGTCAAAGACTTTAGAATTAATACATACATATGTGTACAAAATGCAGATAAAGTCTTCATGAGCAGTGGCTACAAAACTTTTAATGCACACTAGGTTTACAGGGCAAGCAAGGTTTGTGAAAATTGTAGCATCTTCTATTAGACCTACTAGTGTAAGATGTAGATAGAGTTTTGGATACATAAATACTTCGATCAACTCACAGTATGCAGTATTGGTAACCAAGAGAAACACTTGAGAATACACTTCACACTTAGGGTCATTCAAGTATCTGAAGACTTCCATTAGTAATTTTCAGAACAAACAGAGCACTTTGTTTCTTGCTAGAAGAGTAGTACCCTGTTTTCTCTGCAATATAATAGAACTTACACTAAA
Organism: Formicarius rufipectus; assembly: GCA_013399695.1. Lineage (NCBI taxonomy): Eukaryota > Metazoa > Chordata > Aves > Passeriformes > Formicariidae > Formicarius > Formicarius rufipectus. The sequence goes on along the minus strand of VXAU01002350.1, from coordinate 1,215,933 downwards.
ATAGCCTGGTTGGGCTCTGTTCCATTCGTGATCAATGTCCTAATAAATTTCACATAATGAAGTTTAAAAAAATAATTCTCCATATCAAGGATCTTAAAGGAAATAACTGTATTTTGATGCAAGGCATTTAAGCAACCATTCGAACTAGCCTCTAATGTTTATCTAATGCCCAAAACACACAGAAAATTATTCTTTGTTTACTCCCCAGATTCTCAAAATTTGAAACAGTTAATTTGCTAGATCCACCACTGCCATGACTAAAAAGTGTAGCTTTTTCTGCTAGGTTTACCCCTGATCAAAAAGCAAATCTCAGGGCATATACTGATTTTCTGTGATTCCAGGAGGTCTTAATATAGGAAAAACAGAAAAAGACATTCAGAAATTTCAAACACTGCACATTTTTATCACAGATACCTGAAAAATCCCTACACATAGACAGACACATTCTGCTATCTTCAACAGTATTAACATAAACAAAGTGCATAAAGTCCTGAGACTGAAAATGAGACATACCTGATGTGAACTAATTCAGAAATTAGTGCCCAAATAGGTGTTCTAATTCAATCTAGAACTGTCTGGAAACAGCTATTCATAATGCCATGCCACTTTATTCCTCTCAAGTGGCAAGTATGAATGGCTTTGTGTATGTCATTATTCTGAAAATTGCAACTAGCTCTTCTTGCCTCTTTAACAATGCCAGAAAATATACTTGGAACAGGTTTTCCTGTTTAAAACTCTCTCTGAACGTAAGTATCTGACATGCAATCAAATTTTGAGGATGATTACTTAAGTTATAAGTACAAAGAATGACAAGGCTATCCTATCAATTGTCTTACCTAAGAAACTATTAAATCAAACCTTTAGTGGTATTCTTTTCTGGTGTTTGTTGTGAATACCAAAAATAAGTCCAACCAACATTTACTGCCTAGATTCCAGAACTAGGAAACACCATCAACATTGCATAATATTTTACCATATCTATGAAGTAAAAAAGAAGGAATAAAACAGTTGTAACTCTTGGAAGGCATAGAGATATGATGAAGTATCTGCATCTTTACAGATTTGATACATGAATCTAACTGTGGTAAATCATACAGACCTGGTGAGGTTTAAATCGTTGAAGCAATTGTAAATTCATATTTCCAAAAAGCAGAATGAAAAACTACTCGGTGTTTGTAATTGATGACATCGAATTTCCTTACATGTTTTATCACTGTTGGGAATTAAAGACAGACTATAGGAACCCAAGCTTTTCCCCCAAAAATGTCATTGCATGCCAGCATCCATTAATTAAAACTGAGAGGCCTAGGGGAGAAGACAAATGCAGCAGTCACCACTGGGTAGAGTGAACGAGAAGGCAGAACTGGCTAGAAATTGTAATTGTCTCTAACTATTGGCAACCCAAAACAGAATTTCAATTTTGTAATTTCCCACCTTCAGTAATGCCTGCATCCCAACCAGCCTGAACACAAGGGCACCAGTATTTTTAAACAGTCTTTTCCTAAGGCATTAAGTTCAAGTCTTAAAATGCTTAATAACCACTTGATGAAGAAAGTACACCTCATCTTTGTTAGTTTCTTTCCTATCCAAGGATTCAAAAAATTCTTCAGAGTCTTCAGAAATAAAAGGGTATTGAAAAGACTAAGAATTTGAAATCTCTCTTAATGTTGTTCTCCCTTTGCTATTTTCCAGAAAAATAAACAACAGAGCATCACCCTCTAGAGAAGAAGTCTCTTCTGCATAATTCCATTTAAGATAAGGTTTACAACAACACTATACTCTGACAAGTTTCTGCCCAGAGATCATGTTCTTTCACCCAGTCTTTGTCTTCCCCTTTCTGCGGGGCACAGATAATGACTATGAATTTGGAGAATGACAGACTTCTTAGTCAGAAAGTATTAGTGCAATGTCAGACAAAGCTGGGAATGAAGCTTTGGCAGCTTCTTGTATCAAGTGAAGAATCATGTGGGAAGACGCACGCATAGAAATAATGCCCTGTGTATTCCAATAAAACCACCCAAACTGTGGCCAGAAATGAGCTCTGGACAACAGCTTGATGCCCAGACCTTCCAAAAGTTCAACATATGTCGATCTGAAGCCCACGTCTAGAAGATGGTAGGGATGGTTACAACTGCCTGTCATCCCATATCACCTCCTGTACTTCTTTTCAAGGAAATGCCTATCAGTTTGCTATTGTCTGGTGCCAGGTTCCTGCTCCTCCCTTGGCAGTGAGATGGCCACCCAGTAGAACAGTCAATGATTGTCTCCTAATTGCCTTGCTACATAACTGTGTGCAGTTGTGAATAGAGTTTGACTGCATATAGTAGTCTCCTTAGACTACTTGGTTCACCTTCCTGTGAAAAAATCACTATCAACTAATTCTCTGAAATTCCATGAAAGTCATGAAAACACTCCCTGCAATTCTGAGGTCACCAGAAGTTGCCTTCTTTGTCAGAGCACACTTACGGCCATACCTGCCCTCTCAGAGAAATGAAAATTTGAAGACTCAAATATTGTTAAATTATTTCTGATGTTTCCATTGGCTAAAAGGCCACAACAGTTTCTGTGCTGTTCAATTCTCTCTCTTCCTCTCTGATCAAAGCCCTTGGACAGCAAAGAGGAAGGGACCAGAAGCCGTGACTGCAATCCTCCCCCCGAATGATTTGAGAACATGTTAAAAATTGGTCTCTCTTGTAAGCTTTAAAACATTCAGCATAAGGACATGCCAAGTCCTGCACAAAGATACTAATCCCATGCAGCAGTACATGCTGGGGGCCAACCAGCTGGAAAAAAGCTCTGCAGAGAAGCAACAGAGAATTCCTGGTCAACACCGAGTTGAGCATCAGCCAGCAATGTACACTTGCAGCAAAGAAGGCAAATGCCATCCTGGACTGTGTTGGAAAAGCATTGCCAGCCAACTGAAAGAGGTGATCTTTGCTCTCTGCCACAGCACCAGTGAAGCCACTTTTGGATGCTAAGTTTACTTCTGGGCTCCTTGATACAGGAAAGACATGCTGAAACCAGTGAAGCAAGGAACCACAAAAACAGCTAAGGAACTGAAGAACATCACATGAGGAAAGGTTGGGAGGGTAGAGACTGTTCAAATTGAGGAAAGAAGGTTCAGAAGGGTCTTAACATGTATAGATGCCTAGTGGTGAGGACTAAAGAAGACAGAGGTGCCTGTAAGAGGACCAGAAGCAGTGGACACAAACTGAAACACAGGAGGTTCCATTTGAGAAACAAGAAACACTTTTTACTGTGAGAGTAGCTGAACATTGGAAAAGGCTGTTGAAAGAGGTTGTGGAGTCCCCATCTTTGGAGATAGTAAAAAGCCACCTGCACACAATCCTGGACCACCTGCAGCAGGTGGCCCAGCTCTGAGTAGGGGATTGGACTAGACAATCTCCAGACTCTCCCAGTCCTCCAGGTGTAATATTGTTTCACCATGGATTTGTACTCTCAAGTGTCAGGATCAGCATTGGCACTGTCAGGAACAAGTGCAAGGCGATATTTGATCAGTCTGTCTGGGTGATTTTAGGGGCTTAAAACACCCACGCGCACAGTAAGCAATCTGCACTCTGTTCCCTGCACCACCACAAGGTCTGAAACATGGTGGTTCAAAACTCCTTTAAGTACAAAGGAAGAAATAAAGGCTCCTGCTTCATTGCATAGAAATTGAGATCCATATGACCATGGAAAGAATAAATAAGAGGGAGTCTGAATCAGAGGAGAGAATCTTGCTATTGTTTATCTATTTTATCCTTTAATTTCTTGGTGCCAAAAGCACAACCAGTTCCCAGAACCCTCAATATCTCCACTGTTTCTCAGTGGGATTAAATCTAGGCTTTAGATCCTTTATCCTTAAGATAAAGACAGACTTCATGATGGCCCCTTGACTCTTGCTTTTTTTTTCTTCAAAGTGGCCCAGTTTCACCAGAAGGGAGGAAGAATGATCCTACCTTCCCTTCCCTACTGTTCATGAAAGGCCAGTTATCATCAGGGAATTTATAGTATACAGGTTAAGAAGGTCTTGGAACCCTACTTCCCTATGTTGCCCATAAGTACTATACAAAATGAGGGTGGCAGCAGCTGCCGCTGTGGTTTGAGCAGTATTCAATATTTTCTGACAATGTTAGGTGTGGTCCAAGTGCTAGAAAGGAGGAGGGAAAGAAATTGTCTCCAGGAAACTGGTTAATAGCACAAGCCTTCTGGTCCATTGGTTAATCTTCAGTTACACAACAGCAGTGCAGGTTGGAAGCTCCCAAATGCCCACAGAAAATTATACAGGGGTTATTTTTCAAACCCCGAAGCAGATATTCTCACCAATTGCAAGTGATTTCAGGATTTGGCAGCCCTGAAATGTCAGCAGCTGCAATATTTCTTTAGATTCTAAAGACCTGAGTTCTACTAAAATCAAGTTTCTGTACCATACTGGAGGGTCAAAATAATGTGTTAGGATCAACTTCTCCCTAATTACCAACTGCCATGAAAAGTCTTGAGATAACTCTTCAGCTGGGAAGGTTTCAAGTACCTGCTACCCTCTCTACTGAAGCTACTCAATTAGAGTTATAAAACTGCAAAGAACCTTCCATGACTGAGTTAACTTTCCTACTACTGCCATTACTTTGACCAACAATCTCACAGTCTTTTTAAAGCCCATTAGAAACACAGTAGGAGCTTTTATCCCAACTTAAATTTGCTCCAGCAAATGAAAACCATAGTAACTAGGAATCACCTTCTAATTTCTGACCAAAATTGAACAGGATTGGAACGCAACTTTGTTCGCAGCTGCCATAGTTTACACTTAGTACTTGACTAACCCAATGAGACAAAATACACAACTACATATAAGCAAAATTCATATTAAATATATATATATATAAAATTCTGTGATTTGACTATGATTGAAATTTGCTGTATATGAACTGTGATTGTTACTCTTAAAGTCACCTTATACCCATAAACAAGTTTCTCAGGCTATCTAGTGTTTGAATGTACACTTCAAATTTTTAAAGTATTTTGTCTTTCATTTTTTCCCCCCACTTTTGCAAATGGTTTGCTTCTCACTTCAGTCTCATTGAAAACTTACCCTCTCAGGTTTCTTCACAATTTTTAAGTCACATCAGTCACCTGTTGGGCAACATCTGGACTTCAGGTTAGACATCAGCCACTCTACATGAACTTCTTCCCTTCCAGCTACAGGAGTATCTACCAAGTAAAACAGCAAAAAATGCCTCCAATGTGAATTAGTCTGCTGAGGAGGCCATGGCACATTTTACTACTGTCCTATGCAAACATTTACTCATATAAGAATGACAGGAGTTTGGTGTCTAAGGCCAAGCTCCAATTAAGAGTTGCTAGAGGCTACAGCCTTCAGAGATATGCACAATATCAGCCACAGTCAGTGCAAAACAGGGAAGTAAGAATGGATGAGATTTGAGTCTACCATGGTAAAGCCCCACCTACTCCACAGCCTGTTCTCCATGCTGCTGTCATGTACAAAGGTGATGCTCTCCCAGTCAGAGAGGAACAAAGCACAAAGCTCTGAAGCTCAAGATAAGATGGAGGACCTTCTTCCTACTTGCAGGCTGCTCAGTATTTTAAATTTCTTTGACTCTTTTACAAGAGGCTCCATTAATAACCCTGTGTGACCAGAAGCATTCAGCATGAGAGCCAGGCAGGTCCTCTGCAAGGAGAGCTACTCCTATTGGGCTTGACATTGAGTTAGGCTTCTGGGTCCATATGCTTTGGGAAGTCAAACTGTTTCCACAAAGTTATAATGCAATGGCAGTGCCTAGGACACCACCTCTTCAGGCTGGTAAGTGTACTGGGCATACACAGATAATCACTTCCTAACCACAGTTGAAAGCAGTAACAACACCTGTCCCCTTCATGTTCAGGAAGTGGCCATTGCTGTGACAACAGCACTTTATGTTCCACCTTGAGTATCCAGACACAGTGCAGAGGTTGTGTCAAGTCTTTCAGGCAGAGGACTACATAGTTGAGACTCCCAGAAAAGTTTAGCTGTAAGACAGACTGCAAACAATTCAGCAGACAAAGCACTCACATGCTCTGGTGCTATATGCCCTGAACACACAGGAACAAGTGCACTATTATGGGAAGATTTTGTGGACTGCACTCAAGGGGCCTCAGTTCTACTTAGTGCCACGCAAGCATCCAAGTGCTTACGTGGATTTGAGTCTTCAGTGCCATACACCAAACTAGGAACGTATTTCACTGCATGAAGGCATAGATATGGTCTCAGAAGTACCTAGTAACACTGCCCCTATTACAGAAGGAATGCAGAACGTGTCTGTGAATGTGAAGGCAATTTCAAGGCAATCAGCTAATGTTAAAGTGATCCTCAAGCCAAGCTACAACTCTTCATAAAAGAAGTAAAGGTAGGAACGTTCACAAAAGCCCAAACTCCTCCACACATTGTTCCAAGGTATTCAACAGGTCATAGGACAGAAAAGTGTTGCCTTTCCACAAACACCACCCACAGCAGTCAGTGATATTGGAAGTATACAGGGAAGATGAGGTCTCTGCCACTGACCTAGAAAAAGAAAGTCACACAGGCCAGTACAAGTTGTATGCCTTTGTACTAAGGGCTTTATACTTTATACTGTGACAAGCTCTGTTAACCCCAGGCTGCTGAAGGAAAGTCAGCAGGCCAACACACTGACAAATAGGGAAGTTCCTGGAAAGGGACAAGCAGGCAGTCTCAAACTGAAGCATTGCATTTCTGCCATTCTCCAGCACAAGCTGTGAAAGCAGCTCGCTGTCCATAGTCCTGCTCCCTGTAACAGCGCCCTGTTCTCAGGCTGGCACGCTGCAGTATGTGCTGATGTCAGCATGAACTAGCAGAGAGGGTTTACAAGAAGGCTTTTAGCTCAGATTCAGAAACACGGATCAGGAAGACAGAGAGGTATAGACCCAGAGGAGAGGGACACAGTCTCTTTACTGATGACCCTAACTGCTTTCATGTCTCCTGAAATCCATATAGTCTGCTCATAGGAACACTTAAAATTCCCCTGGATCCACAATTTTATGCTGACCATATGAAGAATACAGTTGTTGAACCAATAATTCTTCCTCCAGTTTTCTGCTTTGAGGAGTGCTGGAGAGGAAAATTACAAGTACAGTTTTAGAAACTTTCATTGCTATCTGGACATCCAGAACAGGAGAGAAATGCTGCACCCTTTTTAGCCTTTATGATTCATGAGACAGCATATATCCAGCCTTTGATCAGCCCAGGATTGAAGGTACCCTAGTTTGCAGCACTGTTCTCAGCTTCACTTACAGGGAAAATTACAGATTTGCATGTGGGTGTTACAGATGGAAACATTTCTCCACCAGGTGGTTTTAAATGAAAACTGGTGGTGCTTTTGTTGAGACATTTAGATAATCAGAAAATCTTTTAATGAAGGTAATAGGGATGGTTATGGTATATGACTTTTATAATATAGCTGTGTCATCTGATAGCACCATTGTATATTTGTAACAAACATTTATAAAATTATGGAAGTAAATTCTTGTCGAAATTCCAGTCCTAAGAGAGTTATTCTCTGGAAAGGTGTGTCAAACTCTTATCCCAAGAAGGAAGTAAGTGCTCAGCATGCAGAAAAGGCAAATTATCTCATAAAATCTAGTGGCTCTCTCTAACAGTTGAATCATAATCTGCAAGAAAACTATTTGCTGTGACTTGACTTTTGAAAACTAACATTATAGCTAAAGTGAGTATACACTTTTGCAAGTTTTCCAATGTATTTTCTCTTAATTTCTGGCTCTTTAAATAAAGACAGAAATCTATAAATCTATTTAAAATCACAATTTCTCAGTCCACTGGAGAGCCAAACTGTTACTCTCATGATTAGAAAGGAATTTTGTAAGGAAATAAACTTTTAAGTTTGGGTATCACAAACATTTGAACATAATATAAAGTAATTTCAAGTTGAATTCACAAAGCACAATTTTTTACCTATTCTAAAAATTATATTTAAAGTGTTCTAAATTCATTTAGTAAAACTGCTGAAGATCCATATAATCTTGCAGAAAGGAACTATCAGTCCAGAATTCAGAAACACCAATGCAAAGGAAGAGCAGAAGAAAAATGAAAAAGGAAGAAAATTTATCCTCTACCCAATGTTAACAAGAATAGGGATGAGAAAATACAATCTCTAACAAGAGAAGTTCATTCTCGTGGTGACTGTAAGATTTATAGTATTTCTCTACAACATCATCACAGAACCAGTAATCTTCTTCACGGAATAAAAGCTAAATATTTATAGAGCAGTAACGGTGCTGGAGGACAAGGAACACAAGGATGTAGTTTAGAGCCTCTGAGCTACTCTTTTATTTAATTTTCTTCTGGTAAATAGAAACTGAGGAGGGATCCTTCACTTACGTTTCCCCACACTGACTAACAAAATGCATTTTCACAAAACATTTCTCAATCCGATCACCCCACCTCCAAGGCTAGCCACACCCCAAGCACAATGAACTGAAACAGAACTCTTCGTCTTGGACTGAGATTTAAGCACCATGCTCCCGGACAGCTCCTCGCCAATACACACCAGCTGCAGGTCCTCAATCACATCTAGTAGCCCTTGTTAAAATTCAGAATCAAGCACGACTAGGAAGGGACAAGGACAGCAATATACTAAAACGCTCTCCCAGCTTCACCACGCACAGCGTGCGGAGCCAAAGTCGGGAGCCTGCAGCGCTTTGGTCTCTCCATCAGTCAGAGAAAGCCGTGGGGGAGAGCGGGCACCCGCATCGCTCAAGTGGGTATTTCTGATGCAGCCAAAAGAAACACCCAGATCACGTCACACCTTCAGCGCATCCCTTCTGAGCACAGGTGTACGCAACCAGGCGACACTGAGGTAAGAATACACCTCCTGTGGCAAGGAGGGTCTGGGTGGCGTCAGAGGCTCGCACCGCTCCAGTCACCTCTCCCACTGTTTCCACCCCTCCCCAGAGCGAACAGGCCTGATGGCAATCAGAAGAGGGGAAACCCTGATTCTCCTCCACAGGCCCCGGCTCCAATCTGTTTATTCTCATCTCTCGCAGCAGGCGATTTAGTAACGTTACGTTTGAAGCCTACGACTGACGGAGGAGGATAGAAAATGTGGTCACACGCAGTGCTTGGTAGGGACAAGGGGGTGAGAGAGAAAAGGTTCCAAAGAGGTTGTGGGGATCTGGTTTCCAAACATGGCAGCTACCCACAC
>VXAU01002350.1:1099348-1206612 GCA_013399695.1 Formicarius rufipectus | reverse complement strand
CCCGCCCGCCTGCCTCGCCGCTGGAATGAGCAGTGCGACTAATCCCATCTATTTCCTAATTACGAGCGCCCTGGTGCCTCACGGCGCGCCGCTGCCCGTCGCTGCCCTCGCTGGAGCGGCGGAGCGGGGNGCGGGGTTTTGGGGACCCCAAAGGGATCCCACCTCGCCCCTCATCCTCATGTCGAGGTTTCCACCCGCCCTGCGCTGCCGCCTCCCTCGGGGCGCGGAGGGCCGCCGTCCCGCTCCGTCCCGCCGTACCCGGGCTTCCCCGGCGGTGCTACCTCGGGAGGAGCTGCCCGGGGTGGGGGAGGAGGAAGTTACGGGCCGGGAGCGGAGCGGGACCGGGGCTCCGCGGCACCAACCCCGCCGAGCAGGGCGAAGAGCCGGCCGGCTCCGGGCACCGGCTGGCTCCCGCCGCGGCAGCGCCCGCTCCTCCCGCCGGCGATCGGCGCATGAATGAGTGCCTGAATGAATGAATGACTGGCGTCTGCTTACTTGAGCATGGCCTCTTCTTTTTCTTCCTCCTCTTTCTGCCGGTCCATCACTGCCATGATGATGTTCCTCTCCTCCTCTGTCAGGTGGCTCAGGTCGGGCAGCTCCTGCATCGGGGGAGGCACCGTGGGCGGGCGAGGGCCGCGGGGCCCCACCGAAGAAGACATTTTCTTTCCGCCTCTCCCTTACACCTTCTACCTTTGCACGGCGAACCCAGCCAGCCTCTCCTCCGCCCCCTTCACAGGGTAGTCCTCCCAGCAGCGGCAGCCGGCAGCTCTCTGGCAGCAGCGGAGGAGGCGGAGACCCAGCCTTTCATGGTTGCTTGCATTCACCCCGGCGCGGTGCTGCCGCCGCTCGCTCCCTTTGTTCCCGTGGCTTCGGGGAGCTCAGGGACTGCCTCACCGCCGCCCGCAGCCCATCCTCCCGGCGGTGGGCGTGCGGGGCGGGGGTGCGGTGGTGCGAGGGCTCCGGATCGCCGCCGGCCGTGCGTGCGGGAGCGGGGGGCGGTGCGCGCCGCCGGCCGGCCGGGGAGGGCGGGTACTGCTGCCGCCGCCGAGATGCTCCACCGCTGCGAGCCTGGCGCTGGAGGAGGGAGGGAGCGAGGGAGGGAGGGGAGCTCGGTGCCGGTGAGGAGGAGTCCGAGGCGAGGCGCCGCTGCCCCTGTCTGCGCCGGGGACACGGGCCGGCCGCACCGCTCCCCGCAGCACCCCGGGCTCGTCCCGCGGCCGCCCTCCCCACGTCCTCCTCGAGTTTTCCGCACCGTTGCCGGCTCGCCCGAGGCAGGGCCACCCGTGGGAGGGTGCGGGCTTATAGAGGCGCCGGGGAGCCTTAGGGTGCCGGTGCTGCCGCTGCTCCCTCGGGCGGGAGCCCCAGCGGCAGCCCCCTTGCCTTGAGCCAGGGCCATCACCGCAAGACCGTCCCTTTCTGAGGGTCTTACGCTCGTTAGTGGCATCCATGCCATGGTCCCCACACACCTCCCAGGGCATGGCGAGTGCTCTTGGCTGTCAGACCCATTCTGTAACTACTGTGACCCACCAAAACTGGCCAAGAAACATGTCCAATTCTGACTGCTCAGCTGATGAGGTAGCACACAATGAAACAAAATATCATATCCAGATGGAGATCACTTCCCTGTCAATTTCCGATCTACCAGTTCTGAGCAACTTCATTTTGGGGAGTCGGTAATTCACGTGACAGTCCTTCTCTACAGGAGATGATCTGCATGTAATCCACTGGCCAGAAGCTCATGCCTATAGCTCTGAAAGGTCCCCTGCTCACATATGTGCCTGTCAGTGAATGAAATCGTTCGGGCTACTTAGAAATGCAAAACTAAAATACAGAGAAAACTGCACTTTCAATTAAAAAGTGAACTACCACCAGCACAGTCTGACACTTAAGACCTCTCAGTCACACTTTTGCTGAGAGGTCACAACATGGAAACAGCTCTGGTTTCTAGAGGGATCATCTGATGGGTAGGACCCAAGGGGAAAATATCTATGCTGGCAATATTCAATGCTTTTTGCTGCCAAACTTGCCAGGTTTGGAATAGGGAGAGGGACCAGCTTGCGGCCAGTCACACTAATACCTCTCACACAAATTCTGAGAGCCATGAACCTTCATGACCCTTTGAAGTCGAGAAGAATTACTGTGGCCATCTGCCCATGTTCCCCAAGAGATTTTCTGCAGGGTACAACTTGATAATACAGATTAAAAAGAAAAAAAAAACCAAAACACCATAAGCACCATTGTTACCACCAGAACTTCTGCATGGTAATGTCCGAGTTCAGCCCAGAAACTAAAGTCTCCCAACTCTTCCAGCACATGAAGGAAACAGAAACTTGAATGACCGACAGATGGCTCAGAAGAGATTAAAGTGGTGTTAATAAGCAAAGTACTATGGAAGGCTGGTAAATATAATAATGTCACACTCAGTTAAAGACACAGTCACTCTGCTGACTCGTGAGGTGATTTGTCCCAGGGCCTGGCCATATTATTACTGCTTGATGTAATCCTTCTAGTTGAGTACTAACAAATCAATAAAATCACTTCCCACCATCTGTGACCAGCAGGGAAGACAGCCTTCGTGTAAGAGCCTGGTGCTAAAGAATTTATCCATTCTTTACCAACAGGCAGCCACTTTGAAACTGAAAGAAGCAAGACTGAAAAAAAGTAAGATGATGAGAAGAAGGTTAGGTACCACCATATGTTTAGTATCAGAAACCACTAACAACACATGACATGCCTGGAATGGTAGTACCAGACACCCTGATTATGTTGTTATACATAGGTAGCCCACATTCAATCCTCCAGATAATTTGTGTGGGTCTGCATATGCAAAGTGAAAGATGTAGCTCATGGAAATGTAAGTACTAATTCACTAGAACAGTGGCCTTTGTGTTCAAGAGTTGCAGCTTTAAGCCCAAACTAAACAAAATATAAAAGTTCTAAGACTGTAAGGTCCAAGTGTCTCCAAGATAATTTTATTAACAAAATATTACATGAAATATTACTCAGCTTTCTGCTTATTAGTAACTGACACAGTCGTTTATATCTGTTCTGTATTTGTTTTACTTGCTTTATACTGGGTCAAGCACATGAATTCTTACTGCTCTGTGTCAAATACAAAAAGAAAACAGAGAGTATAGCATTTTACATATTCTTTAATGTACATTTCCTTTAAAAGGAAAGCTGAAAGCTCTTGAAGAATAAGGGTTAAAAAAATTATGGAAGTTGGAGTGTGGACTTGTGCTGAGCCAATATTGTGACTAAAACTGCGTTGTTGAAAAGCACATAATCTCAGAATCATTTAGGTTGGAAGGGACCTCTGGAGGACATCTGGTTCAGTCTCCCTGGTCAAGCCGGGTCGACTAGAGCAGGTTGCTCAGGGCTGCATCCAGATGGTTTTGAATCTCTCCAAGGATGGGGACTCCACAACCTCTCTGGGCAACCTGTGCCAGTGCTCAGTCACCTGCACAGTAAAAAAGTGTTTTCTCATGTTCAAACAAGACTCCCTGTATTTCAGTTTCTGCCCATTGCCTCTTGCTCTATCACTGCATACCACTGACTCAGTCTTGCTTCAACCCTCCCATCAGATATTTATTCACATCTATAAGATCCCTCAGACTCCTCTATTCTCTAGGCTAAGTAGGTCCATCACTCAGCCTTTCCTCATATGACATGCTCCAATCCCTAAACTATCTTCATTGCCCTTCACTTCACCTGGTGCTCTATGTCCATGTCTTTCTTGTGCTGGGGAGTCATGACCTGAATTGGCACTCCAGATGTGGCTTCACCAGTGATGAGTAGATGGAAAGGTTCACCTTTCTCAGGCTATTGGCAATGCTTTTCCTAATGTTTACAAAGTCTTAGACACAGCAAATGGATTTACATTATTTTTGTACAAAAGCAAATAAGGCTACATGAAGAGACTCTGGTCTTACTGCCATCGTTTCTAACCGTTAGTGATCATTTTCTGATTTGCACACATTTGCTTTGCAAAGGTGAAAGATCTGACACTGTCCTCCAACAACGCATGGAAAGCTCAGTCTAGTTCAATACATTATATTCCAAAGTTGGAATGACACAAGAACCTTGAAGACAATTTCATTGCCTGGTTAGTAAGAATTACCCCTGCTTGGTGGCATCCAAAATCTTGTCACTGACAGTCATCCTATCAAATCCATTTCTCTGAAGTCCTATCTAGGGAAGACTGCAGTGAAATCTAGAAGTGGAATATCGATATAGCTATTGCAACATATCAGATCAATTACTTTCCTAAACTTGAGAAGTCAATCACTATAATGGAATCCATGACCTTTTCTTCTCAGTTCATAACAAGTATTCATATATGTCTTATGCATGACAGATGCACAGTTCTTTATTATTCTAGACCTTCTCTCAGTCTTGGGAACCTTTCTTATTCCCAGTGCCTTCCCATATTCTAAATTTCTCAATTCCACCAATACTTCAGTTTTCCTTGCTGTGAGAAGTCATGATTGTTTGTTTTCTTTCTGGAGGCAAACTGAAAGAAGAAGCAAACAATTCAGAGGGTTTTTCCTATAGGCTCCTTGCCTAAAAGAGTGATGGAAGACTAGGGATAGTGAAAGCCATGGAGAAGTTTCCAGTCTGAGTGGGTTTTGGCTTTTGAGGGATAGCCATGAAGGATGAAATATCCTGTAGCATCAAGGGCTCAAAGTAATGTCTCACAGTACATTAGTAGAAGTGGGACAATGTGACTTCTCCCTCACACAAGAAGTTGAAGGATGTTAAAAATCTCAAAGATAAACCAAATTCAAAGTAAAATGTCAACATATCATGATTTCCAAGAGCAGTTTTTGTTTTGCCACCTGACACATGATTTTTCATTTCTTTAAGTTTAGTAGCACCACATTATTTTAAAGAGAAAAGCAGGTCAGAGATAGCTCTTAGCATGAGAAGAAATGGAAACAGTCCTTTTCAAAGTAGATAGAAAACACCAGCACAAAGGGATTTCATTTCATGGCCTGTTCCGGACAAGATATGTTATTATGCATAATTCTATAATGAGTGCCTACACCCCTCAGCAATTAACATCTCAAAAATGCTCTCAGGCAGAAGTCTTGGTCATTTAAATGTATTTTGTTAAAAAAAAAAAAAAATTAAAAAAACCCCTACCTCTAAACAACAAATGTGCAATGCCACTGACAGCAAACCTTATGGAGACTGTTTTTGGATGACAGCTTTGGATTCTCCTGTGTCAAATAGTGCAGCTGAGTTCACACTTCCACCTGTTCATTATCAGGCACATAAATTTGAGTCTCCTCTATCTGGATGCTGATTTTTATAAAACCTAGAGGAGCTCAGTGTTTTTAAAGCTCTCCTTTTTTGACAAGCTTATTTCAAATTAGTCAAGAGATTTAAATGTTATTGCTGGAGAACTTACAGAAAAGCAGTACAATTACATAGCTTGGTTTTCCTAAAAAAAAAAAAAAAATGGACTAGAAACCCTGTCCCACCCCCATCGGTCTCTAATTATTCCCTTTGCTCTTCTCAGTTCCCTCCTGTTTATCTGTGTATTTCTGGCATGACAGTTTCCAGAAAATCACCCTGTCCTTCAGGTGCAGCTTGCCAAAAATGCATGAACAGGAACTGTCACCTTCCTCCTCTGCCACATGATGCTTCTGTATGTGCAGCTTCCAATCATACCCTTTTAGGTGCAACAGTGTGTTTGCAAACTCCTATCTGATTTGAATCTGTTATGAGCCAATTTCTATTTCTGTCACTCTACCCTCCAAATATGTTCATTAAATAATTGTTTTTTAAATAAGAAATACTAACAAGGTTTTAAGTTCAATATCATTTTTGAAAGTACCAAGATCCATTTCCATGATTCTCCCTTTAACTAGAAAAAAGTGCAAAAGTGATGTAACTAACACCACCCTCCATCCTAAAAAATCATAACTTACTTTTTGTTTGTCTTCTGGACCTATTTTGTAAAGCTGATAGTGCAGACAGATTCAATCCCATTTAGTTCAGGGGAAATCTGATAAGGCCATTGCACAGAAAGACTCTAAGTTTGCAATACCTTTCTGACATCTGTTAGGAAGGCTGAGAAACGTTATGGCTCAGACAGAAGAAGATGAAGCCCAATACACTTAGTCAGTAATCTGGAAGTTGGAAAAATTGGAAAATTATTCAGTTCAAGCACTGAAGTAACATATTTTTTATAATTGTGAACCATATATTTCTGGAATAAGAATTTTATTGTTGCTCCAGTGGTTTTGGCTAACATTATACATTATTTTTCTATTACTATATAATAAGTAAAGCAGCCTAGAAGTATAATGAATATATACTTTACATCATAATAAATAAAGTTGGGAGGTTGTATTTTTTTATCTATTTGCTGCCAATTGAAGTATCTTCACATTATTTTTGCTCCAAAAGAAAACCAATAAAATCTTGAATATTTCATGCTATGACTGCCATTGATAGTGCAGTAAACATAAGTTCTAAGTGACTTAAATCACAAAATAAAGCAAATGCTAAAGTACACTAAGAGTTCTTGCTGTACATATAACCAGATCCCCTCCAAAAGCTGCCAGCAGGCCAGAAATACTATTGTCAGGAGAATATAAGAAACTCCTGCAGTTTTATCAAGCCTAGTAGGCAGTAAACATCTGATTCCCTGGACAGGCTGTAAAAAAGCATCAGGTAAGAGGATTGCAGTGAGAAGAGGATGGTGTCATTTTGCAGGGCTGGTCGTAGAGTGAAGGATGTGCTATGGCAAGTTTTGTTTTACAATCTACTGCGTCCTCATCATAATCTCATTCCTTTCTATTCATAAATCGCAAGTTACTTTAAAAGTCAATGTTATTGCTAAAACAGATGCAAGAGTCTTGATGGAACAGTTTGCCTTAAGAAGTAGTGGGACAAAGTTTATAGAAGAATGAATCTTTAATTATCCAATGGATATAATCAGAAAAGATGAACAAATTTTAAGGCACACAAGCCATATTACATTCAAAAAGAAACTGCAAAATTGAAGCTATGCACAGCCTGGGAACAGTTGCTTTTAACTTTAAATATTATTTTGTTAAGCTAGACAACATGAGAAAAAAAAAAGGGCTTGAAATATGTGAAATAGGGAGGGTATTTGTAAGAGGAGTAAGCATTTGTGGAAAAGAGAAGGAAAGACAGACATAAAGATAATTATTACCTGTGAAAGAAGATGTCAAATGAGAAGCAAAACCAACCAGATGTCATAAAACTCATGCATACTGAGTTAATGACTTCAAACAAAGTATTGTTTCATCAAAATGAAATGAAAGCATTTGTCAGGAATGTGTCAGTATCTACTGCACTGCTCAACTGGAGAAAAAACATTTTGTTTCTGTGGTGTAGAACTTCTTAATTTTGATTAATTTTGCTTGAACTTTATATTATACTAAATTCTTGAAAGAAAAACCACTGGTGAAAAAGATGTGACATATATATTGTATTTAAGAAGTCGAACACTTCGATATAAGAGGCACAGATGTATTACAGAGAAAGCATGCAAACTGAAGTTGTGATAATCCCGAATCAAGATTTTGGGGAATATTTGGTTTGCAAATAATTTTGATTTTTGCTGTTCCAATTCAGTTCCTTGAAAAAAGAGGGGGGAAATCATATCAGAGATAACTCTCTTCTCAGCCAGTTGTATTTGGGGAAGCTGAGGCGTGGATTAAGTGACAGTATCCTATTCATCAAGTGAGTTACTGGAAATGAGAAGAAAATTGCAAAGGGTCACTTGCAATTCCTGTGGTCTAACAATTCATTTGCATCCACATCCCAGGGTGCTCTTGCAATCAAGTTGAATAATCTACGTAGTTATTTCCCTTAATCTTTCTTTAGTTGCTGTAATCTGAGACTTGTAGCCCACCACAATACAGAGTAAAACATCTGATATTAAAAAGGTAATTTAAAGTGTTTGTTTCAATATTAATCTGGGAACCAACTATTTCCTTTTCTCTTTCAAAAACATTATTTTTGTTACCAAAAAGTTACAACATAGTATTATTACTTATGTGTTAAATATCTCTTTTAGATATTTATATCTATAGAATACTCTATTTGTTCTGAGTCTTGAGCTACACATATTTTTATGCATAAGGAAGTAGCAAAAGGTAAAGAGGGAGGAAATTCAGAACCATGACATCACATAAATCAGTGTGGCCCAGTCAAAAACTTTGCCCTTAATAATCTTGTTTCAACATTCAAATAACACAATACACCAGTTTATATAAAGTTCCATGTTTCCTAAATGAAAAACGTATGAAGACATTTGAAGTAAATAACTCGATTATGGAGATTATGTTTGAAAATTATTTCCCATTGGTCTCCAATAGTTAGTTTATTGCCAAAGAATTATATTCACAGATTACTTTGCAAGTCACCTTTAAAAGCTGAAAATGCTGCAAGCAAAGATGAAACTCTACCTAGGTCTTTATTCACTTCTCAACGTTGTATGAAATTATGTGCTGAATTTGTAAAAGAAAGGTCTGTGATCTCTGGTCAATACCTGAGATTCAACATGGAAAGGAATATCTATGTAAGTGTAGTTTCATGTTAAAAATAGAATCAGATTATATATGTTGAAACACATTTTGTGGTCAAGGCATAATTAAAGAGAAGATTTCTACAAGTACAAGAATGTCTTCGGCTACAGTCAATATTGTTGCCCTCTGGGCTAAAAATGAAATCAAAGTGCTAGAACAGAAGATTATCAGGATGAGGAAAATGAAGTAGAATTAATGGATTTGCAAGGAAGGTGAAAGCATTTGGGCTCAGCAAAGTAGTAGAGAAACAGAAGACGAGGCTCGGATGTTGTTATTAGTAGAGCAAGACTAGCAGGCTCCTTGTTCAAAACACAACAGCATAAGATCTGCTGCAGTCCTGAGAGCAAAGGAATTGGACCAAAATTACTGATGATGTAATTGAACAGTTACCAATTACAGTTGTTTCAATTCCTCATGTCTTCCTGATGGAACAAAGATGATCAGTGGGATGCTGTAACACTAATGTACAAAATATAAAGGGAAGAAAAAAGTATACCATGTTACTTCCACAATAGGATTACATGTTTAGTTGGAGCTTAGAATTAACCTAATTATTTTTAAAAGCAGGGCAGAAGCTGGATTGAAATGACAGATTCAAAAAGGAAAACTACAGAATAGGGTCAACACTATCAACCTCCCAACCAAGAGATGAGACAGGCTGAACTAAACAGTAAGAAGCCTGGTTGACATTTGATCATGAGCCAGCGGTGTGCCTAGGTGGCCAAGAAGGCAAATAGCATCCTGGTTTGTGTCAGAAACAGAGTGGCCAGCAGCACCAGGGAAGTGATCATCCTTTTGTACTTGGCATTGGTGAGGCCACACCTCAAGTACTGTGTGAGTTCTGGGCTGCTTCACTAGAGAAAAACATTGAGGTTCTGGAGAGTGTTCAGAGAAGAGCAACAAAGCTGGTGAA
This sequence comes from Formicarius rufipectus, assembly GCA_013399695.1. Classification (NCBI taxonomy): domain Eukaryota; kingdom Metazoa; phylum Chordata; class Aves; order Passeriformes; family Formicariidae; genus Formicarius; species Formicarius rufipectus. Next base: position 1,197,129 of record VXAU01002350.1, on the reverse strand, counting down.
GAGTCTGGAGCACAAGTCTGGTAAGGAGTGGCTCGGGGAGCTGGAATTGTTTAGCCTGGAGAAAACGAGGCTTATGGGGGGACCTCATTGCTCCTTACAACTACCTGAAAGGAGGTTGTAGCAAGATGGGTTCGACCTCTCCTCCCAGATAGCAAAGTGTATTGGGTCTGGCTGAGATAGAGTTCGTTTGTCCATAGCAGCCCTCTGTGCTTTGCATTGGTAGCTAGAAGGGTGTCGATAACAACCAGTGTCCTGGCTACTCCTTATCAGACATGGCTCAGCATCAGCACTGTTTCTCAACATTTCCCCCACCCCACCCAGGGCCTAGGGTTGGACAAGATTCTGTTAAAGGAAAAACCTATGCCAGTTGACCCAAATTTACCAAGAGGATATTCCACAACATACAATGTCAGCTCAGATATAAAAGCTAAGGAAAGGAGGAGGAAGGGGGAGCATTTGTTATTTAAAATGTCTGCCTTCCAGAGTAACCTCTATATCTGCTTTCTGGGAAGTGGTTGAGCTTGTTTGCTGATGAAAAGTAGAGAATAATTTTATTTTTTTTTTGTCTTCGCTTGTGTGCACCCAAACTTTCAATTTTGTTTTGGTAAACTGCCTTATTTCAACCTGTTTTCCATCTTATTTTCTCTTCCTTATCCAGATGGGAAGAGGAGGGATAGAGTGGCTTGGGGGGACACCTGATGTCTAGCCAAGGTCAACCCACCACACAAGGGATAGGACAAGAACAAATTGTCTGAAGTTGTACCATGGAAGGTTTAGATTGGACATTAGGAAAAATTTCTGGTGGTCAGACATTGGAACAGGCTGCCCAGGGAAGTGGTGGAATCACCATCCCTGGAAGTGTTCAAAAGGTGTGTGGATATAGCACTTGGGGACATGGTTTAATGATGTCGATAGCAGTACTAGATTAACAACTGAACTCTGATGATCCTAGAAATCTTTTCCAATCTTAATGATTCTATTATTCTAAAGTCAGGGTTGGTAAGGACAACAAGTTACTTCAGTTACCTCCACGTAGAAGCAAGAAACTTCACTCAGGGGTATAAACCATAGGTGATATTTTCAATGATTCTTTAATGGAACAGCTGGCCAGCAACCCCACAAGAAGAAATAGAGCCCTTGACAAGTTAATGACAAAGATCTGTTCCAAACTTTCCTCTGCAAGCACAATTCTAACAATAATCATAACTCAGGTCCAGCATCCATGGTACAAAAAGCATCCATGGTACAAAATAAACTGGCTTGGGGTCATGAACAGACAAACTTTGAATATCCTGCAGGGTAGAAATCCCCCAAGCTATTTGGGTGTCTTGTTGCACTGGGGAGAAAGTCTTTCTCATATCAGAATTTCTCTGGCAGCAACTTGTGTCTGTCACCTCTTCTCCATTCACTGTGGAGCTTTGAGAAGAGTTTACCTCTGTGTTCGATATAATCTCATCTTAAGACAAACAAAGCAATTAGGTTTCCCTTTAGCCTCCTCTTAGAGCTGAACAAATACAGCTATAAGTAAAACACAATAGGAACTAACAGTCAAAATTTCTCAGGAAAAGGAGTTTGACAGAATTCTTTGCAGGAACCCACATACTCTAGTAAAGCCATGAATGACCTTGAAAAGGGGATGAGCAGACAGATTCCAAAGGTTCCTGATAAGTATCAATGTAATAATAAAAAGGGCTGAGCTTACAATGAATGAAATATCTTATAAGGCTGCATGATAGAGCAATAAAATATGTTGTTAAATACTGTGGTGGAAAACAATCTTATCTTCATGTATCAAATAGTGGACTGTGACCTGACCATTACCACTCAGAAGTGAGAGACTTTGGGGTTAGGATAAATAGTTCCAAGAAAGCATTATCTCAGTGCTCAGCAGCAGTCAAAAAAAAAAAAAAAAAAAAATAAATCAAATGCTAGGAACTATTAGGAAAGGAGTAAAGAACAAGCAGAAAACACATGTCTGGATTAATGCATTCTTCTTGTACTTTGAATACTGTCTGCAGTTTTGGTCTCCTCATTTAAGGAAGGACACATTAAAACTTAAAAGAAATTCAGAGAAGGATACAGTTGACAGTCAAATAGCACAAAATACCTTCTGTATAATGAATTATTAGGTGGGCTGGAATTCTGCAAAAAAAAAAGGGTCATTTGTGGGGATGTGACAGAGATCTACAAAGTCGTAAGTAGCACCATTGAAATGGATAGAGATCAACTACCCACTGCCCTTTTCAGGGATATTAGGAGTCATCAAATAATATTTCTGATGGTAGTTCCTCACACTTCAGGTTCCAGACTGGTGGAAATCCTTGCAGAATATATAGTAATGGAAGAAGTTTATTTATTTCAGTGAGAGAAGTATGTGGAATAATGATTCATAGAGAGTTGCTAAATAAACAAACTATAAAAGACTCGAGAAATCTTCTAAGATTAAAACCATAAGAAATTGGAAAAGTATTAGAGATAAAAGCTATATATACTTACCTGGTACTTATTCTTCCCTAAATGTGAACTTATGATCACTTTTAGAGGTAGAAGGGTGTTTGTTTTGAATCAGTACAGCAGTTTTTATGTTCTTCCTAATTGGCTTTTTTCTTTTTAATAACTGTCCTTATAATTAACCCCACATTTCAGGGGTTACACAGTTGCCCAACCTGCCTTGCTCCATGCCACTATCAGCTGAGAAGTAGCCAAGAGTCTAGTCAGTTCATTTTATTATTTCTCAAAATGAAGAAATACATATTTTATCACAACAGAACAACTTTTAGTCCTGCCACAGAATAAAACAAACCCAAGCACTGTGTTTTCTAAGCACAGCCTGCTCCAGTATACCCTCAGAACAAAGAGATGTTCAATATCTCATTAAATGTGAGGCTTAATATACTTCCTGTGTTGAAAGAATGGAAATAAAACCTCTATAAGACTGGAGATAGGTGAGATTTCCTTATTTAAAAAAGCTCAAGCTAGTCCTGTAAAGGATGTTTAATAAATTTTTTATAGTGACCTCACCCAAGCCAGATGCTCCGAAGAAAACCCCAGAGAAATCTGCCAGCTGCTGCTGGTAGAAACTAACAAAATGGATGTCAGACTAAATAGCTCCTTATACTTTGCAATGGAATAGGGTTAAAAGGCACATATAGATCTTTGTCTTTTCACTGGTGGTACTACACATATAGGCTGATGAGATACTTGTTTTAAAGAAAAGCTTTGGTCAGCAAGGAGAGAGCAAATACAAATTTCAGTTACTTGGAAAGGATTATTGCTAGCCTTCTGCAATCGTGTTAGGGAATCTATATTTTTTCCACTTTGATTTAAAAACCCACATTGTTTTCAATCTAGTGGATGTACCACAAAGGAAAAATCAAGAAACCAGAAGTCAAAGCTATTAAACTTCAAAATAAAATAACATCTTTCTGAGGGCCAGAGATAGTTGTCAAAGGAAAGGTAAATCCATTTGTGTTGTGAGAGTTACAGGATCAGCTGTTGTCAGTGAATTTTTCTAAGACTTAGAGGCATCACAAACTAGAAAAGTGTCAGTGGTAATGAAGAGAGGTCCAAGGAAATCACAGAGATTATACTAAAGCTGTCTCAGTAATAATAACTACCCACCACCATAGCTTAATTTATGTAGCTGTTCTTGAGCAAACCTGTAGAAGAGATGTAACATATGGTTGTGGTGCATTCTAACTTACAGTCTTATACACAGTATAGTGGTTTAGGTTATAATTCACATTGTTACAAGGTATTTGCCTTTCAGGGAAAGACAGGCATTGCATCTCCTGCAACTCAATTTAACTATAAGGGTTTATTTGAAATAGTTTTTTCATTCTATAGTAGTGCACCCTAGCAAGGGGGGTTCTCTGCTTAGGTGTTTCTGTAGAGGCAACAGCTCCTACAGGGGTGCTGCTGCTGAAAAGAGCATCCCCAGAGATGTAGCACACTAACTGAATTTCTTCAGGCATTGTAATGACTTAGCTCACATGTTTCTTGCACAGCCTTGTGTCCTCAGAACACCCTGCTAAGTCTACTGACTTCCTGAAGTGTGATTACGGCTAAATCATGGAAGCACACCTGAAGCTCTGTGAGAGTTCTTACCCCAGAAGCTTTGAGTTGCAATTTTCAGATCAGTAGCCTGGTGGATATCTGGCAGAACTCATAGTTTCCTCAGAGAGGTGGTGCTGGAGAGGGTAGAGTCCCTTCCTGCCACCCTCAGGAGCATGCTGGCAGGTAGTCATGGTAGCAAGCTCCTTTCTGGGCACTCAGTCTCCAGCTGGTGCACTGGCTTTGCAGCTAGTTTGGGTAGCTGGATAGGTTTGCTTTTTTAGGGATAGTGGCACAGATCCTGGAGAGTTCAGCCTTAATGGCAGTCCCAGCCCTGCAACAGTGGCACTACAAGCTGAAGAGAGGATGAATACTGTATTGCTCATCTAACATACAGTGAAGATCTCTGTCTAGACTTCCTAGTGTTTTTAACTCACAAGTCAGAAACATGTTTCATTCTGATTCCTCTCTCTGTTGGCACTCTTTGACGTGAAATATCCCTGGCATGCATCCCATGAGCCTCAGAGACCCTATTATTTTGTTTAGACCCTCACTTCATCTTGACTTTAAAAGACTGCATCTCTTTAGACCTCAGTGGAGTAATTTACCTGAGGCCTGAGGACTGTTTTAGAGCATTGAGCACTGCCATCAAAGCAAGGCTAGGGCCACATCTCCCATGAACCATTCAAAAGTTAATTCCTTCCCTGAAGAGTGTGACACTTAAGTATGCAGCCAGAGTGTACCAGAAGAGGGAGCATATCAAGAAACTGTATCTATTGGCATAAGAGGTGATAGTCTCAGCCAAGGACTGCTGACAGTGTGGCAAAGGAGAGTGTAAGGAGATACGTAAAAAGAGGTAATGAGGTAGCTTTCTGGCTATTTGCAGCACTTTCCCTTGGTGTGAAGGGCAGGAGGGATGAGAAACCAAAGGTGATGTTTAGGATTTTTTTTTTGTAGTTTGAATTTTTTTGTTGTTTTGTTTTTGGTTTTGTTTTAATTTAATAGATAGGAAGTGGAAACTGACAAATTGATTGAATAGGGTGGGAAAAAGGCTGAATTGTAGCACTGCTATTTGAAAGACATAGTCTAGTATCATTTGTTGGAAGTTGCCAAGTGAGAAGCAACATTATTGTCTTGACCCAAAACATTAAAAGGAACAATTTACATTATTTTTTCCCCCTGGAAATCTTCCTGCATCTTAAACTTTCACATAAGACCAGGTAACAAGGCAGCATACCTTTGGCTCCCAGCTACTCTTGTAGCCAGCAGCTAAGAGGCCTGAGAGCTTTCTTTTAGCCCTCATTCTTTCAGAGGGCATTCACAAATCATATGGCCAGTGGATTGAATGACCTACTGGAAAGATTTCCTCCCTTCCAAATATTAGTAATAAGTAGGGCTTGTTTGAGTACATATCTATGTATCCATTCATTGATGGTTCCTAAACATACATGTCTTTTAAACTGTGTAGACAGACTGAAAATTAATCTCTCTGCATATTTTAAACTAGTTGAATAATCAGCTTCCATGTTTTCAAAACACAGCTCCCATCATAGAAAATGTTCAAAATGCAGAAGTGTTGCTATTTTGGTTTTGCAGTCTTATATTTACCTGGAGGTTGGGTAGAATAAGAGTGTGGGAGAGAGAAAATCACTGGATTTGGGATGCAAAAATTCATAATTGTACTAATGTGTATCTGTCAGTCATCCTCTGAGATCTCACAGGATGTGCCAGTCAAATATGATAGTGAGGAGAAGCAGAGATTCCTTTGCCAAGACTCTTGTCTTCCACTAAAGTATTGGAGTATCAGACTTGCAAGAGTATGAGAGGAGTAAAGAATATGGTTAACTTAGTATAAGAGATAAAGTATTTAATGTGACTAATTTGTGAACAATGTCTAATGTGAACAGAAGGATGGGAAAGAGGTAGGGTTGGAATGAAAAACCTAAAGAGAGCAATTAGTATGCCACCATTTCTTAAAGGCTTTCTGATTTGCCTATTTTAAGTGGTTTTGACAAGTGTTAAGTGTGGCAAGCATCAGTCCCTTTGGTATCTTCAGTATATGGAATCACAAAAAAACCAAGTGAGAAGAGGTTTCAGGAAGTCACCTGGTCCATCCGTCCACCGAAAGTAGAATCAATTATTCATTTATGATCAGTCATCATTGCTGGTAAATATTTGCCTACGTTGTTCCTCAGGGTAGCTAAACTGTTCCAGAGACTGGCTATCTTTAGTCTTAGAAAGCTATGCTCAAAGTCAAATCTAAGTCTGCTGCAATTTTAGCCCACTGTTTCCTGGTTTGAGCGCAGGGGATATTCTCATTCTCTTTGCAGAGCCTTTAACACATCTAAAGATTTGTATCACATCATTTCTCAATATTCTCTCCTAAAATGTGTAAATTTTCTTCTTAACACTATCATGAGGGCAGTGTCTACACAATTCTTTTGAATCATGTGAGAGAAAGATACAAGAAAGTCATGGGCAAATGAAACAGCCTACAACAACTGTACCTGCTCAGTTTCTCATTTCACATTTCCTAGAACATAGATTCAGGATTCTAACATCATGATTGCATTTAAGCATACTTTGGCTTTGAGAAGTGGGTTCAGATTATGATTTTAGATCTTTTGTATCTAATAGGAGCTCACCTTATAGAGATGCAATGATTTATCTGAATGCACCATTTCAGAGTCTTTAGGTGTGTTGATTTACAACTGAAGTAGCCCCACCGAGTTAAATATCATTTAAGTATAATGTTACAAGAACTACTATGAAAAAAAAATCTTAGAAGTTACCTACAAAAATAATGCATAAATAATGACTTAAACAAAAGAAGTCTTTCAAAGAAACAACTGTTAGAATAGTGTCTTAGAGTAACACATAAGAAAAAACTAGACAGTTATGAATTTCACTCAAAACTAGGAAAGACTAGCATTCTGATGAGATATTTATTTCTCATTATGATTACAAATGCAGCTTATTAGACCAGGAGCCTGTCTTGCTGCTGAAAGTTATCATTTTCCTGTAGTACTATAAATGCAAAGGTCAGCAATTGCTGGGGCCTATTCAATCTCTTTCGTCCTTTTATACCCTTGAAAAAGAAAAAGAAAAAAGGTAGAAAGAGATTCTGTTTCTATTCTTGTTGAAGTTAACACAACAGGATCCTACAGGCTGTAGGTGTTGCTGCACAAGCTGGTCTGCCTCTTTTTTACTGTACTAGCTCTCTGCCTTCTACCAGCTGAGAATGCCATGGAAACAGAGGTTGGGAAGCAAAAGCTGGTCAGATTTGGTATCAGGGATTTAATTTTTTTTTAGTACCTGTATCAAATGAGACTTTCTTTGGAATGGCAATGTGAAGCATTCTGCCCCATTTCTAGTGATTTCTATGGCAGTGGCAACATTCTCACTAGACAAAGACAAAATAGTATGAAAAGATAAGTGCAGAAGTTGTTTGACTTGGTATCTCCTAAGCAGTACTTTATAAACCTGAGTATAATTAGAAAAGCGGAGCATGCAGGTGCAAAATTATCTTTAAATGCAAGCAAATAAACTCAGTTTACCTTATTCAATATTGGTGGACTCAGTGAAAGTCAATGAATAGCATAAATTAGCAAATGTGAACACCAAAAATGAAAAAAAAATTAGAAAAATATCTGCGTTTAATGATTAGTGTTAGTTATATTTTAATGTATTATTTTTTTAGTATGTTAACAAGCGTCTTGCAAAATAACATTGTCTTTCTAGTCGTCATGCTGTTATCACTTCTTGTCTATGACAATAAAAGCCTGATCTTAATGGTTACAAATAAAGGAACTTATCACAGCAGTATCTCAGTCCAGTTCAAAGGGCTGGAGTTGATAGATCTGTAGCTCACAGAGCAGTTGCCATGATTCAACAATTTCTCCTTATCAGTACTACCAGTATGCACAGTTTTAACCTTCAATGAATGTGGGGCAACATAGTTTTAGTGTTTTGGTATGCAGGGAAGAATATTCAAACTAAACAGAAATGCTTTTAAAATTGCTGTCCTGGACCCCAAGGAGCTTGGTTGGTGACTTCAGTGGAACTAACCTCCCATCAGTATATGAATCCAGATCTTCAAACATGTACACAGTTGCTGTAGAATTGCTAGAGGTCAGCTGACATCTGCTAACCTGTTAAAGGCTAGGATCCTCACGTATGAGCTTATATTATATGTCAAACATCTCTTTAACTTGCTACTATTGAGTTCTCCAAATATTAACCAGTTCCAAACCATTTTATTTGGTTAACAGAGTAAACACCCCAGGAAGACCTAATGACATGAGAAGACTAAACCCCTGCATTCCGACAGGCTGCTGTCGGGAGAGAGTATATGCCTGTTTTTGTACCAATTAAAACTTGCACAGATTGTCAAGGTTTTGTTGTGCCTGACACTGTCTTGAGCTAGCAAAACTACTGTCATTCATGCTTCAGTATTAAATGAAAGTGTAAAGATAGCCATTATGACTGAAATAGTTCAGTAGTATTTATACATAAACATGCCATTAGTGACCAAGCAGAATACATTTAACTACAACAGTTGTGACAAAAGAAATATCCCAAAATACTTAACTGGTCTTGTGTTTTAAGGTTTATCAATTTCCAGACAAGTAATAGTTTATATTAAGCATCTATCAGTGCTCTAAAATAAACTGTTGATAAACGAGAAGACTTACACCGGGTAATCCTTGGAGTTGTTTGCAGAGATCCAAGAACATAGATCTGAAAGGTGTGAACAGTCACATTTATATAATAAATATAAGAATTATTTTAGATAATCAACACTGCTGATTCAGTTAGAACAGATTAACTATGTAAACAGAGGCACCTAGCACCATTTCCAAACCTGTAGGTGCTGCAGACACTTGTGTGGGCTTGACAGACATGACTAAAGGGCTTTCAGGGCTCTAAGCAGAATACATCATGACATCTAAATGACATTAGATGACTTGGTTTATAAATCTGAATTCTGCCTTAACTGTTATGACAAGGTAACCCGCTTAGATGATTAAAGGAAGACAATTGATGTAATCTTTTTGGCTTTCAGTAAAGCTTTCCATACTGTCCCTTACAGGATCCTTTTGGACAAAATGTCCAGTCCACAGCTGGATAAACACATCATGTGGTGGGTTAGCAACTGGATCACAGGTCAAGCTCAGAGGACAATAGTGAAAGGAGTAACATCAGACTGGTGACCTGTCACTAGTGGGGCTCCACAGGGCTCCGAGGCCCTGTGCTCTTCAACATCTTCATAAATGGCTTGGACACAGAACTGGAAGGGATACTGAGCAAGTTTTCAGATGACACAAAACTAGGAGGAACTGTTGAGTCCCTGGAAGGCAGGGAGGCCCTGTAGAGAGACCTCAACAAATTAGAGTGGGCAATCACCAACTATATGAAGTTCAACAAGGGAAAGTGCTGGATTCTGCACCTGGGATGGGACAGCCCTGGATGTTCTTACAGACTGGAGAATGAGAGGCTGGAAAGCATTGATAGGAAAGGGACCTGTGTATGTCTCTCTGTCAGGCTATCAGTATGGAGTAGGTACAGCTAAAGAAACCCTTATGACTTCTTGTCTTCACAAGTCACAGCTCCTCACTGCAGAAGCCAGTCTGATCTGACAAGGACCAAGAGGCTTCTTTCAGTCTTGAAATGGTAGCATTTCTTTCTCTGCTGGAGGATATGTCCTAGCTCAGGAACACTTTTCATGTTTCCAGGTTTCAGATTTTTCATTGTGAAAGCAAGAACTAAGAGCAAAATTATGGCTCAGATACCTTTTACATCTGGCCTTGATTTAGCCTTCAGCATCTAGAGATACAACTATTGGGCCTGCTCTTTAATTTGGATGTTCACCAAAGGGGACTTGAAAAAGGAGCACAACCTGCTTTGTGCAGTATCTTGCTTTGGCATTTCAGGTGGTAAAAAATTAGATTAAGCTGGATAAGATTTGATACAAGACTACCAGTATATTTTTCCCCAGTATGAATGCTGAATCATTTGGAAGTATGCTGCATACTGAATAACTAAGCCTCAGCCACTGAAAGGTTGGATTAAGACATTTTGGTGGTTTAGATCTCTAATCCAGAAAGGAAATGGGCTAATGGCTTCTGCATCCTCCATTGAAAAATATAAAATTTAAAGAATTCAGTAGCCAACTACAACACTTGTTTATACAGCGAAAGACTAAAAGTTCAGAGATTGACTGCCTTGAAAATTGGCATGAATGTACTAAAATTCAAATTGTGAATAGATTAAAAATCATGATTCCTTGGCCTCTGCTTTAGTTAATAAACTATATGCTGTAGCAAGGAGCAACAAGAGGCCACTTCATTACCAAAGGTGAGGAGCTGACCACACTGTGTGTAGGTAGATGCAATGACCACATTGAAAAGAGCACAGTCCGACACTATCCAAGCAAGACAAACAGAGCAAGGTAGATGACAGCAACAGGCTCAGCCAATAGTCCAGTGATCAGACATATTCAAAGAGATGTGATAGGTTTCAGACAATCCAGTCAGCAAGTCAGGATCATCAAGAAACATTGCTGGGTACTGACCTACCTACAGTGTAGTTCAGGCAAGGCCTGAGCCTGAGTTTAAGTGGAGCTAGCAGACCAGAGGTGGAGGATGTAGAGATGGAAGTCCCAGATATTCTCAAGGCAGTCAAAGTTAATTGGTGCACGCAGGGCATGAACTGTATTTCTTGTTTCTAATATCTATAATGAGGAATTTTAAGCATTGCTATTGTTACTTTTCTTGAAGTAGCAGAATTTTTCATTAAGTGTATGTACAGCTCACTTTTTACCATGTTTCAAGAGCTTCCTTAATACATTTTTGTAATTATTCACAATTTTAATTACTGTGATGCTGTAGTTATAGCATCCCTCTTACAATGTAAGTAGCAGTAAAACAAATCTCTTGACCAGATCACCTTGCACATGCACTTCCCAAAAGGTAATGTCTATTGGGAAAAACATTACAGGAAACCTGTGAATGCTGGTGGCTCCTGAAAGACATCTTACCTCACAACAAAATTGTCTAACCCTGGTGTCAGACAAGCCTGTGACAATGTCTAAGCATTGCAATGAGGTTTCTAGAAAAGCAAGAGATGTAAGTTATCTTGTTTGCAATTGTAACTAGTGCTGGATTTGAATAAGTACATTTGAATAATGAAACATGAGCAGGTGCTGGGAGTCAGAGAAAAGAAAAGCTAATCTGATAGGACCTGCCAGAGAGTAAGAGTCAGATACAGCATCACATTTTTCTCTTCATGTGAGACCATTTCATGGGGACTGTTCTTCCTTTGGTCCTCTGATGTAGCAGCTGAAGTGGGTGAGATTGTGACCTCTTCATTTACTGGCAGAGCTGACTGACAGCAAAGAGCACACCAATACCTACAAAGACTCACCCTATACTGTGCTCTGACATTCAGAGCCTTTTGTTACATTTCCAAATCTTTTATATGATGCCCCTCTTTTTCGAAGAACTTAGGCTGTAAAGAACATTTCTGTATAGAATATTTTAATATTTTTAAAGCGGAGGATGGATGGAGAGTGCAGATATGATGGCACACCTGCATTAATGTGTTTACTTCAAAAATTGCACTCAGTCCAGGAAATCTCATTGATTTCTCTATTTGGCAGGGGAGCCAAATCTTTAGCTGAACTTTGTCATCAAATAGAATTTTGTGTGCTTCTGACAGCTAAAGATCAAACCTGCCTGAAGAGCTCCTAAAAATAGAAATTTATGGAGAAGTATTGAAAATTACTATGTGAGAGAATGCTTCTTTGTAAGTGAAAATAAATGAAAGCGCTTGTAGAAGAGACAACTGCAATAGCAAGTATTTGGTTAAGAAGTACTAGCACTAGCCTATAAAGACTCCCTCACCTACATTTTCAAAAATGACTAGTTATGCAGGTGTTTCACCATAAAGTATTCAAACTAAGATGCCTCGAACATTTTTAAATTTCATACTGATTGAATACTTGCATTTTGGAAATCAGATTCCACACGTTATTTTGAATTAAGTACACAAAACAAAGACCTCTTGAATTTTTAGGCCAAGTTTTAAAAATATATTGCATTACATACAATGAAGTTATGAATGGACCCAGCAAGTGATGGTGAATAGAGTTCAACCCTGTTGGCATCCAGTCATTAGTGAGGATCCCCAAGGCTTAGTATTGGAGTCAGTTCCCTTCATTATCTGTATCAATGATCTGAATGAGGGGATTGAGGGCGCCATAAGTAAGTTCACAGGTGAAACCAAATTAGTTACCAGTGTCACTCTGCAGGAGGGCAGGAAGGCTTTATGGAAGGATCTGGACTAGCTGAATTGATGGGCTGAAGTTCAACAGTATAAGGTTCAACAAGGCCAGGTGCCAGGTCCTGCTCTTGGGTCACAACAACCCCATGAAGTGCTGCAGGCCGAGTGGCTGCAAAGCTGCCCAGTCATGGGGTGTTTGCCAACAGCCACTGAACATGAGTGCATGTGCCCAGTCGGCCAAGAAGGCCAATGATACCCTGACCTGTGTGGCCAGCAGGTCCAGGGCAGTGATTACCCCTCTGTACTTGGCATTGGTGAGGCCTTACCTCAGATCCTGTGTCCAGTCTTTGGGTCACTCACTAGAAGGACATTGAAGTGCTGGAGCATATCCAGAAAAGGGCAATGAAGCTGGTGAAGGGTCTGGAGCACACGTTTTGTAAAATACACCGAGGGAGTTGGGGTTGTTTAGCCTGGAGAAAAGGAGATTCAGAGGTAGCCTCATCTCTCCCTACAAATACAAGAAAGGAAGTTGTAGTGAGCTAGGGGTAAGTCTCTTTTCCCAGTGAGAGGCCAAGAGGAAATAGCCTCAAGCTGCAACAGGGGAGGTTTAGATTGGGTATTAGTGAAAATTTCTTTGCACAAAGGGTGGTGAGGTTTTAGAACAGGCTCCTCAGGGAAGTGGTAGAATCACCATCCCTGTAAGTGTTTGAAGGGTGGGTGGATGTGGCTTTTGGGAATATGGTTTAGTGGTGAACTTGGTAATGCTGGGTTAACAGTTGGACTCAATGGTCTTAGAGGTCTTTTCCAACCTTACTGATTCTACAATTCTCTGAGGAAAGGTCGATTATTCCAAGGGTGTTCTAGAGATCCTCTGGACCTTAGAGCTCTATGAATGTATTAATTTCTAAATTTAAGATACCAAATAAGTTTTGGTAAGGGACATACTCCTTGACATATTATCACACCTTTATGGGTATCGCAGCTAAATTCTATGCCTTTCTATGACATTTCTGAGAAAAAATACCAGAATCTCCACACTGTTTGCTTTATAAGTCAACTATTTTTGATTTTTTCCCCAGCAAAGTATTTCCAATAGTCAAAATAATAACAAGATAATTATCCCCTTAGAAAGTTTTGTCTTATTTAGGCATACTATTCCTCCTCATATTTTCTGCTGACAGCTGAAAGGTATTCTTTCAGCCCACTAAGAATGCAATTAAATATAGATGGAATACTAAGATGCTGATATTGATTAAGAAGAGTTAGGTAATTTTAGAGTTTAGTCTTTGGTTTTAGTATTACCAGAAACCAAATCATTCTTTGGTATAGCAGAACATATGGCATATAATATCACCCACTGTTTTGAGGAGCCCTATTAGACAACCATATGTGCTGAAAAAAGTCTCTGGTTGTTCAGGAGCTTATTCAAGATTGACTGGCTGTTTTTTCTCAAAATGTCCCTGATTTACTGTTTCACATCTAAATTAGAACTTTTAAACTGTAAATATTCATGCTCAGTTTTAAAATGCTACAGCATGTATAATTTTGGCCTGAAATACCAAGCTTCAATTCTACCAGATAAAACCGTGCAACTCCTTAACTTTCAGGAGCTATGAAGAAAGAGTTATATTCTAATATTGCAGTTTAAGCATTATTAACTGCCTGGCTGAAATTTTTTTTCTACTTTACTCCCTATGAGTAGAGACCTTTAGATGTGACTTTCTTCATGGTTGTAGCACTACAGTCCTTATTTCACCTCTTATCTTTTAGTTTGCTTTAGTTTGCACATACACTCTCTAAGTTCTCTGTGGCTTGAAGAGAGAAACATCCCATAGGGAATGTATGTAAATAGCACCAGTTATGGGACAACAAACAATGAATCTTTTGTGAGTCAGCTTTGGTTGCTCTGAATAATACAGTGTAGAAGATAGCCCATCGCAATAAAAAGGTTATTGTAGGATATTTGCTTAAAGGTAATGGGGAATATATAATGAAAATAAGAGTGGAAGAATATTTTACAAAGCAAATTTAGCATGAAAACAATGCAGTATAAACCCACACAATATATGCAATGAAATCTTTGATAAACTGTTTTCAATGGGAATAAAGGGGTAGCAAGATACAAATTTCAGTTAGCACAAAAGTAGGTTATTTTACTCCTTTGACATAAGAATTCCTTTGCTAAAGGAACTGGAGTGATTTAATGTAGGCTTTAGTAACGAGTATGACTTAGCATTTCATGATATTCTGTTACACAATTAGGACCACAAAACACCTGCAACATGCATAATAAGGGGGTTCAGAAATTATAGTCTGCAACATTACCTGTCAGTATGGAATCATCCTAGGGTAGGGTGTGCCTGATGCATTTTCTTATGACTAAATTTCACAGTATTCATCATTCTCCTTAGTGACATAAAAGTGAATATAAAATCAACATTAATAAAAGTTGCAGATAATATGAGGGTTGCCAGAGTGGTAACTAACAGTGAATATAGATAAGTCAGTGTGATTTGGGTCAGCTGGTAGACTTGTCTATTCAAACAAAGTGTAATTTAATTCAGCAAGATACATCTATCCCTGCAGAATACTGAATTCTCAACTGAAGAATAATGAGTTTAAAATAAATTGTGGAATTACAGTGGACAGGAATCTGAGTTCTCATTGTGATGCTGTGGCACAAAGAGGTAGTACATTATGTGAATGTACAAACAAATAGTGAATAGAAATAGGGGAATGCTTTGTACTCTGCATGGGGTGTTGGTGCCACCGGTGTGCCACCTCCAGATGCAGTACATACGTCTTAAAACTGGTGCTGACAAATTAGAGACAAGGGCAGAAAAGAACTGCAAATACATCATGAAAGACTTAAAGAGCTCAGTGCTTATTTTTAGCAAGGAGGATATTATGAGGTGACTTGGATGTGTTTTCTTTGTAAAGAAAATACCAAGTTATCTTCCCTAGTAGAGAAGAGGAAAAAAAATATTTTATTTTTTTTTTTAAATTCAGGCCTATCTTCCTTTCACAAGGCAGTTTTAACCACAAAAATGTCTGAGTTCAAGGCAGGGGCAAGTGGGTGAAATGTGAGGATTTACGAAAGGCAGTGTCAGGCTGAGTAATCTAGCACCCTTTCTGATGCTAAACACCATGAATCTATGATACATAGATGAATTTGTTTTCACCCAGCTTCATTTGGTTGTTCCAAAAATAGCTTTAATTGTGCTAAGTATTAATCCCATTTCTCTCCAAAAAACACTGGCACTTTCAAATGGAAAAATATTAGTTAATGTAGAAAATCTGCAAATATTAAGTGTAAATGTTTATATTTACATCACCCTGAGCTGAGTGGGTGGACAATGATATCTTTGTATCATGACATTAATATGATTTGTTGAGTATAAACAGTGAAAAAAAATCATTTATTCTTAGATGATAATATAAAGGTTCTTGCACCACTTCATGTAAATATACAATACTCTTTTAAAACAATAGGTAAATTATTTGCTTTTTCAGTTAATAGTTCCTTCCATTGGAAGTTACTTCCAACAGGACCTTCGGTGGGGCCCCTTCAGGACCATGGCCAGCACCCGGTTCCCGCGCTGCTCCCCAGGCCTTACGCTTCTCAGAACAAAACCCTTCCTTTTGCAACATTCAGTGGATTAGTTTGGTTGTATTCCAAAGAGAAGCCATAATAATAATAACGGGTAAAGTGAGATACTTGGGTTTTGACATCATTAAAGATGCGTAGATGTACAGTCCATGCAGTTAAACTGCAAACAACAAGGTGCAAGTGAAAACCTTGTGCAACTTGTAACCACCAACAACAGGATGCATTGCCAGGTCTGGTGTGTGGTGGGATGGCCCCAGCCAGCAGAGCTGTTTGCTCACGCTTCCCTCCTTTCCCTTCTCACAGTGGGAATGGGAAGAAAATAGGAAGAACAAGAATGAGAAAACTCATTGTAAGAAGTAATATGCATGTAGGTAAATCCAGATGACCAAACCAAGGTTAAGGTATTAAGAAAAAGTTTATTCTGAAGTTGGAAACTTCTCAAAACAGTCAGGCAGAAAACAGGTAGCACTATTCATGAGAAAGAATTTTCCCCCACAGTGGGTTTTTCTTAGGCCTATTTTCTCCAGCAGTGAAAACCTCCTGGAGTGAAATTCTTTTTTGGCCTTAAGTAACTCTTTCCCATTTAACTTTCTTTCCCCACACTCATGTATCAAAACAAAGATTATTCAGCCGTTACTGAAAGTTATTATAACAGACTCAACTTGGGGAATATAATTCAAAACTATTAATTTATTTATTTGGATATTAGGAAACAAATATGACAAACACATAAATGCATAGGGAAGACACCTTTTTTTGTCCCACTCCCAGGTTCAACTTCACTCCAGACACTCTTCCTCCCTGCTTCCCAATTTCTGTTCCCCTTCCTATCACTGCAGGTTGCACTCATTCACGATCGTGAGGCAGCAGATGAAGCAGCCTGTTGGGGTCAGTGTGCAGCTACTTCTTTCTGCTGCTCTGTTCTTTTTACTCCACTGCCCCTTTCTTATTAGCTTCTTCTGCTCTGGTGTAGACTCCTCCATGGGCCACAGTCCCTTCAGGGGGGTACTTGCTGCAGTGCAAGCTTATCCAGAAGCTTCACTTTCTTCATGGAAGTATCTGCTCCAGAGTGGGTCCTTCACTGACTTCAGTCCTGTCTGGAAGTACTTGTTTTGGCATGAGCTTACTCACAGGGCACAGCCTCTTCAGGGAAGTACCTGCTCCAGCACAAGTCCTTCATAGACCATGGTTCCTTCAGAGGTGCAACCAGCTGTTTTGGTTTAAAGACAAATATTGGGGCAAGAACTTCAATTAAATGGACACCCTCCCCTTCTGTTTCCCACCAATACAAAAGGACAAAATTAGAGATACAAGCAAAAGAATAACAGTTTACTAACAAGGAAATAGGAGGAACTCCAGAGATACACAGGAAGCAGTTTACCCACAAAGAGGAAAATTCACCACCCACATGGGACCTTGGGAACAAAGCTGAAAAAGGCAGAGGGTTTTCCCTGCCAACCACCTTCATCCACCCAACCAACCAAAACAAACAATGGGGAAACTGGGGCAAAGCAAAAACCTAGAAAAAAACCCTGTGTTGTTCACACGGAGTAATGTTATTAAACTGCCCACTCGATGTCACCCAGTCAGGCTCAGGTCTGTACTGTAACGTGGCATTACTCCAGAGGCTTTGTTCCCTGCCACTTGCTGCCTCCCCTCTGCACGTGGTGGGCAAGCAGCAGGTGAGTGGCTGGGCGGGCAGAGGGCAAGGGGTTCCTGGTGTGGCCACACAGAATCCACTGGGTCAGATTCACTCTTGCTTTCTCCCCCGGCTACAGTGGTGAGTGATCCAGATGGTGGAGGTTGGGGGGCTGGTAGAGGATGGTGCAGGCACCAGCACACTTGGTCCAGGGAAGAGAAGAGTTCTGCTTCCCCCATGGCTCCATTTACTTCCCCTCCCTGTTTGGCCCTGTTCATTCTAAAGAGACAGTCCCTCCAAAACAATACTGGAATAAAGGAATAAAATACAAAAACTCCATTAATTATGACACCATCCTCACTGTGGAGCACTTTCTACTCCTTTGGCTTCATTGTACCCTCTGTTGTTCACTTTCTTCATTGCCCTTGCATTTTCTGCCTTTTTCTTAAATATGTTCTCACAGAGGCACTACAAATTCCTCTGATTTAACTTTAGCTCTGGCAGTGGATCCATTGCTGATCTGGTTTGAACTGTCCATGTCTGACACAAGGCAGTCTGTGACTTCCTCAAACAGAGGCCACCATTGTTGGCCCCTCACCACCAAAATTTGGCCTTTATGCCCTCCATATGATGTCATAGCTGAGCTAAAGAATTTAGGCTGGGGAGAGGTCAATGTGTTGGGCAGGGCTTACTAATCTTTTTTATAGGAAAGGAAGTGCCCCTTAAGGACTAGGGCAAGGAATATTTGGCTCCCTGCATCTGAGACCAAAACAAATCCTTTATTTTAATTTGCCTTAGTTCCACAAGGTCTCATGGACTAATTTCACATTTAAAGTACCCAAAGTTGAAATATAATAAGGATAACCTTCATTTGTTGTCCTCTTTGATTGAATTGCCCCTGCATTGTACTTTGGATAATTACTTGCAGAAGTGCAAAGAAAATGTAGGATGCTACTTCACTGATTTTCAAACATGTGAAAATCTATAAAGACTCAAAGAATTTGAAGATTAGGTCTCTCTCATCACTGATAACTTAAATAGTGATGTGAGTTCAGCATGTGGCAGCAAATCTCTGTCAGATAAATCTAACTATTGCAAGGACTATGCAGCACCAAAACCTTTCAAAGGTGCACCTGAGCTATGGAGGGAGTCTGTGTGTTGTAGGTACTAGACTGCATGGAAGACCATGCCATTTTATCTTCACCATTATTCCTAGTGCTAGCTGGGCTAAGTTGGCACAGGCATAATTGCAAATGCCAGATCCATAATTCCGCTTTGTTTTTAGACTCTTTTCATGTATCAGAGATCAGCTTGGTGCAGCTCTGTTTACCTTTTGGGATTCCTTTGACCTAATTTGCCTGGGATTGATATCAGTGCAGCTCCATTAATTTCAGATGCATAAATCCAGACTTACATGAACATAAATGTCAGACCCATATTTATAACGGCATTCATATAGTCTTCATTATATTTATGGACAATAGTCTACTAACAAGTGAATCAACTTCCCTCCAAACAAGCAGACTAATGAAAATAATGTATCAATATCCAGCTATTATTGTTTTCACATACAAAACGAAATCACATCAAGCAAACTAAAAAGCCTCTTCTTTTTTTATTTTTTTTTTCTGTTTTCTGCACAGGAGGAAGAAAAAAAAAAAGGCAACTATTTTCTATCATGCATCCAAAATACTGCTTCTGGTGAATTGCATGATTTTAACAAGGTTTTTTAGTTTGCAGTGAGTGAATTAAGCTGTAATTAACTGCTATTTAAATATTCATTAATAGAATTTGTGTCATAAACAGACCAAACTGATGTGTTAGTAAACAGGGGAGACCATTACGTCAACTAGTATTTTTCTACAGAAAGTGTATTATGTGTTATATATAGATAGTTGTAGGTTCTATTATAAGATTGAGATTGCACTGAAATTGGCTACAACATAGAAGACGCAGGAATCAAATCATGTCACCTCTTTAGAGGGCAATATCATCAGATTTCCATCACTTTTGCCATTAACATACATTTTTAAAAGTCTCTGCATAAGTCTATTGCACCCAAACTAGGAAAACTGAATTGCATGAGGACCAAATGTCTTTATATAACAGAAATTTCTGTCACTTTGGCATTCAGAGCACAATGATTAAGCATATAACAAGTCATCTGTGACCAGACACTCACATGTAAGACATTCCTACAGAGTATTTCATAGAGTGCACTTGTTTTTTGCCTGTTTTCATCATAGCAATTTTTTCTTTTACTGAAAAGATCATTGGAGAGAGAACAGGTTGTGAAAAAAAACACATCAGAACATCGAGTACCTCCATTAACACAAGAAGTTCTAAAGCTCTGGAGCAGCTTTTTAAAAATATGCAGGGTTCAGTGTTTCTTAGTGTTCCCTGTAAGAGACAGGATATGAATAGGCTGTGAGAAGGTAAACTTAGCCCAGGTTCTGGAAGCATTCAAGCAGAAAAATACACTGGTAGCATCTTCAAAAATTATGAAGTTACATTTCTAGTTTCCTCTCCTCCCTCAACTCCACTTTAATTCTCAACAAAACCCAAAACAAAAAACAAAACCAACAAAAGAAAACCCCAAAACAAAAACAACAAAACCAAGCCCCTCCAAAACAAACAGACAAACAAGAAAAACACCCACCTGTTTTTTAAATGGAACTTCCTGTCATGACTTGAATTGGTAAAAAGGTAAATTGTCAATAATTAGAGACACAGGTACAGCAGGAAAATTTTGATGATTAGCATTGCTCTTGTGGAAACATACTTCTATGCAAGAGTCAAAGGGTTTTGTTCAAAGGGAGTCCATTGTTTCTTTAGAAAGTGAAGACTTTGGCAAAACAACATTATAAATTATTACCTTTATAATTTTAGTAACTTATCTTACTGAAATTTTAGTTGATGACTAGACTTCCTAGTTGAGGTGTTCAAATCTCCAGTAGCTGTTTCAGTAATATAAGCAGTTAAGCAGAGATGATGTTCTCTTTCAAAGTACCTACATATTTAATGATACTGTTCTTAAATTAGGAACATAATTCAGAAAGTAACTGGATTCTATTAAAAAAACAAACAAACAAACAAAAAAACAAACCAACATTTCTTTACTTCTTGTTGTTTTGACACTTGTCAAAAGTTTTGTTGCTTTACACTTGTCAGTCTTGGGATTTACTCAATTTCAGTCAATAAGCTGAATCTTGTGATGACTAAATCTGCTTTCTTATACTGGTGGAGCTTCTCAGCTATCACAGGTCTTCAGAAAGCGTATTCATAAGAAATTGTCTGTGCTTCCTTCTCCAGCAAGAGGTTCACCTTTCATTATAGAAACCTTCTTTTTTTTTTTTTCTTTCCTTCCATTTTGCTGTTTTCAATATGTTACAATTGGTCACCTGAGCTGTTTCTCTTAACATTTCATTCTTATGCTGGAAGAAAATGGAAAAAAATACAAACAGCAGGAGTCACAAGGAGGTTTCTGAAAAGAACACTTGTCCTTAACAAACCCTTTTCAGGTCAGCAGGTATCTTGGTGTATGCACAATGAAAGATGCTGTGGGTAGTGGAACAGACAAAATGACTGCATAGAGGTTATTATTTTCACTTACCTGAAAAGGATGGACTTCAACTAAACCAAACCAAACCA
Organism: Formicarius rufipectus; assembly: GCA_013399695.1. Lineage (NCBI taxonomy): Eukaryota > Metazoa > Chordata > Aves > Passeriformes > Formicariidae > Formicarius > Formicarius rufipectus. The sequence goes on along the minus strand of VXAU01002350.1, from coordinate 1,175,893 downwards.
AACCCAACCAACCAATCAAAAAAATAAAATAAAAAAATAAAAAAACCAACAACAAACAAACAAAAACAAAAAAACCCAAACAAACAAACAAAAAAACCAAATTCCAGGATGTTCAAAACTTTCTGATGCAATGTCTAGCATTTTAGAAAATTTCCAAGTCTGGAACTAGAAAAATAAATTCCTCTGACATTTTCCTATGTATTAGCATAACCAAGTTAAGTTTTATAGAAAAAACCAAGCATTACTCAAAAGCACAACCACTGTAACTACCAATGTTCTCCCAGATGACCCATGAGCATATCAGGCGTGGAAGTCTGTTCTAAAACCAAGTATATTCTGAGCACTTTCCTGTTCAGTCAGTTTTGTCTCACAATTTCCCCTGTAATGTTATCCATTATTAGAATGCAGAATTTGCACACGGTTGTCTTTACTGCTATATAAAGTGTATGTTCTTGTTGATCTTTTATCTTTCCCATTAGTCATTCCTCTTTTGTCCATGCTAATTTGTTGCAGGGATTTTAAGCTTTTTCCTAATGGTTTGTTCCAACTTTTCTATTTATCTTGTTTCACTGCTTCCACCCTTCTCCATTGCATCATTTCTCAAAATCTTCTATGTATCCTATCTCACTCAAACTGTTTTGGACTGTTACTCATACACTTCTTTTTTCACTCACGGGATATTTTCTGTTGGCAGAAGAGAAATGTCTTCTCTTTACTCTCGTTGGAGCTAGCAGGAAGGGAATGCTCTTCTCTGTTGCTGCTCTGGAGGGATCAGAGTTCTGACTGAAATAGAAAGACAGTCTGATGCTGATTTCTACCTAAATACATAAAGACTCTTCCCTAGAACCAGGGTCTTTACTTCTCATTATCTAATTTTAGCTGTTAGCTGATTTTGACTTTCCAGAGTAATTATTGTCCCTTAGATCTCATAAATTAAAAATTTAATACTGTTTCTAACACTGTATGCTTAAATCTGCATTTCTTTGACTATTTTCAGCTGAACAGCATGCTGCAGGACTCCTATGGATTCCTGTCAACTCTGGAATAAGCAAGGTGGAAAAGGGAAGATAATACGAATTACAGTTCTACAAACCCTCCTTTACCTGTTAGACTGTCTATGGAGAAATTCAGTAATAGCCAGGCAATCCATGACCCCTGACAAATCATCTCGTTGTTTTCTTGGGCTTTTCTATTTTCATTTCTGAAGCTCTGCCAGTAATCTCTTGGATGCAGATACTGCATTTCAATATTTTTGTGCCAGACCTAGCAAACTTGGAAGGTTCACTGTTTCTTGATATTTGTAAAAATATTTTTTTAAAAACTACCTGAAAAGATTAGTGCCAGAGTCTCTAGAGTTTAAATAACTTTTGTAAGCATGAATTTTTTTATATATATAATCCAGTCTATCATTGAAGTTTGGTATTTGTTTCAGTGCTTTGTATTTGGAGGGTGGAGGAAGTTATTCTGCTATCCTTAGTGGAACTACTTGCTGGTTTTGGTTGTTTTTCGGACTTTCTCAATAACAAGAGCAATGCCTTAAAATCTAGAATTATATGGAATTCAGTATAACTCTTTTAGCAGCCCTGTAGCTAAGTACCTTTGTATTAGATTCCTGAAATACTGTTTAATCTGCCCCAGCTTGTGTTGCAGGCGTGGCTGTAGTGCCACGTTTGTGTCATTCGGTGGCAGAGAGGACAAGGCGAGGTCTTCCCCTGGTGCTCTGACCCACGTGGGCTCCCAGGATTGCTCAACAACCTGACATTATTGCTTTTCTGTTTGTTGTTTTTTTTCCTTAATGTTAATCTGAGATGTTGCACTTGAGAGGCGACGGGCGTTGGCCGAGTGGCGTAGGCCCCCGCCTGTGGAGCCGGCTCCTCCTCTGAGGACGCTGGTTCGAATCCTGGAGGAACTCGCTGTCGCCATCCGAGCGTGCTCGGCTGTGGCAAGGTGAACCTCAGGAGTAAAGGGGGTGGGGCCAGTTCTGCGCACACTGTGCCTCACCTAAAAAATCCATTGCGCAGGCTTATCCCAGGATCTTCGATCGCGAAGTCCAGCCAACAACAACAACTGTTTAATATTCCTCATCATGGATTTCACTCTAGTCAAAACTACTCAAAAGGCCCAGAAACCTTGGATTTATTCCAAGCAGGACAGAAGATGCTGATATAGATGAAGGTTGGAGGAAGGAGGGTCTTTTTGAGACCACTGACCCAATTCAGAAGGTGTGCCTGACGGAAGTCCCATGGGGTGGACAATCTGCAGGCTATGTATAACCATGCTGTCATAGTTAGATATTATAATTAATTAGTACTATAAAATTATGGAACTTATATTGGGGGGGGCAATATACAATGTGCATATTGTGCCCATTAAAGCGCTTTAATTAAAGAACAGTTCTCTTTATTTCTATACTAAAATTGTCCAGAGAATTTTTTATTTGCTTGTTTTTAGGCAACAAGAGAAACTGGATGGCTGAAAATTTTAGATTTGGCCCTATGCTTTGCACTGCTGGGAGGATGGATCAGTTTGTATCTTCAAAGTATGTAAAGTAGGTGTCAGTAGGTAGATTTCATCCATGTTTTTGGGTATCCTGGGAATTGCTACAACAGTGTACTTTTTGTTGATAGCTTTATTTGTCCAAAGACAGAAAGAGATATTCCAGTATTCCAGATATTATTTACTGTATCTTTATAATCACTGTAACATTTATAATAAAATATGGGCCAGATACACCTAAAAATCAGCAACTCCATCTAAAAATTGCCAGGGTTGGGATTTATCTACTTAAAACTCACATAAATAATTTCCTTTGCCTTCATTTTGCTGCTGATGTAGCTAAAGTCCCTTTTTTTATCCTTCACATTCACTGCTGGTCCCAGCTCCAGATGAGGTTCAGCTTTCTCAGCTTTATCCCTGCATGCTTTAAGCACCATCTCTATCTTCCTTCTAGGAAGTCTATTTCTCCTTCCTCATTTCATGTACTTCTTTTTGGCGTTTCAGCTCTTTCAGGAGTTCCCTGTTAATCAATGCTGACTTTCTGCCACACTTACTGACCTTTCTGCACATATGAATAGACTCTGAGGAAGTTCAACCAGCTCTCCTGTACCCTGGTGTCCTCCGTAGCTGCTCCCCACATGATACTGCCAAGAAGACCCCTGAAATAAGACAAAATCTGTTCTGCAAATGTTCATGGTTATAATTCTAATATTTGTCTCATTTCCCTCAGGATTTTAAACTCTACATCACATGATCACTGTAACCAATATGATCCCCAGCCTGTAACAGTCTATGCATTAGGATAGTCCCCTGCTTGATGGGGTGTTTTAGGCTTTAGGTTCTTTCAATCTCTTCAGCCCCTCAGTCTTGTAGGGATTGCATCCACCTCATTGGTTGATACTGTATTTTCTTCCATTTTTAATAAAGGCATTGAATAAAATTAGGCAAAGAGCAGATCTCTGCAGGACCTGCTAAAAATACCTCAATGGATTAATTGCAAATTACAAATATAATCATGTTTTGCAATTTATTAATTGGCTAGTTTTTAATTTGCTTGAACTAGGTTGTATTGATTTTGTATACTCTTATTTTTATTCAGAATGTCATAAATCTAAAGGTATTACACCAATTACTTATATTAACCATGCTTTTAATACAAATATAAGCAATATCAGATTGCTTTGGTAAGACACAGTCAACAGAGCCTTAATTTAATTCCTTGCTGATTGCATTTCTGTATCAGCCTTTTTGTGATTCTGCCCAAAATTACAGTACAGCTGATGGGTCTATTGTTTCAAGGTGATGGCACCTAGAAGGAAAAAACATGGAAAGGAGAGAAACAAGTATTTCACATCTGAATGTCTGTTTTCCTGCTCCCTTGGGCACTGGACATGTTGAAAGAGACATGTTTAGGATAAAACCTGTCAGTCAGGAAGCCTCAGCAGACTGAGAAGGCAAAAGTATTTTCCACATTATTTTGCTGCAACAAAAAATTGCTTCCATTTTTCAGTGTTAGAGGATTTTTTTTAAATAGAATGCATATCCTAAACTAGCAGAACAGAAGTGGCAAGGGTGATGTTCTGTCCCCTGCTGCTCTAAGGGGTTATCACAGTGGAACAATTCTGTGCATGTTGAGCAGAACTGGCTGCTTCAGAAAGCATCTTCCTCTGATAAAGCTGAACGAGACAGAACTCAAATATAGAGGATAGAAGCTCACAATTAGTTTGAATACAGTGCAAGTAGTCTTATTTCTTATTCATCAGGCTTCGTGTTTTTAAGTATATGTTATTCAATTATGCAATTGTTTAAATTAGGAAATGAGGCCCAGCTGACACTTACGTGATTTAAGGTGTTCCTCACCACACCTCTCTGTCTTTGCCATTTAGATGGAGTTAGACAATACTGTGTACACAGCTAATGCAGCTTGATTTACTCATGCACTGCCACGTTAACTTTTTTCTATTAATAAATAAACCGAATGCAATACCTCTCTGGATAGAATAACCTTTTTGTTTATTAGAAAATTGAGCCTGAGACAGATTCTTGAAAGCTGACAGGTATTTAACATCAATTTTCATTGTAAAAGGACAAACCTCCCTCTAGCTAGCCATATAAATAGGTAAAAAGTGCATTTTTAAAGGTATCTTAACATTCCAATCTCTGAAAATTATTTGTCTGGGACTTTGTGGAAACTGTTCCTCAAAGTCAGGATAGACTAGGATTTTAAGGAGATGCTTTAAGTCACACCTTTTCCCAGGTGAGTATCATTGCTGATTATAGACATCCCTAGAGTAACTTTTACCATTCTTAAAATTTATCAGGATAATTTCGGGAGGCCCTTCCTAAGAAACAAAATTCCCTTATGAAATTTATTGTACGTTAACTGAGACTGCACTGTCGTGTGGCTCCTCTTCCCCACGTGCTTGTGGCCTGCACATAAAACACAGGCTGGTACTAACATTCTTGCATGTGCTATATACTAAATACTAAAACTGCATTCCCTAGAATTCACCTTCTCATCCTTCTCTTTCCTCACTTAGTCAGTGCCCACAGTCACATCTACCATATTACTGGAGAAATCCTGGTAGAAGATTAATGAGGATGTTAAACTGTTCTCTCAGGAACCAGTATGCCAGTCAAAATTGCTCCATTTCATGGTTTTCTACATTCTTGGGACCTCTGAAGTTACCAAGGATTTTTCACAGACCCCAAAAGGAACACTCACTGTCCAAAAGAATCATAAATACTCACAGTACTTCTGGTAGGTATATTGTCTGGTTAGCCAGCAGAGAAAATGGCATGCAAAGAACTGTTGTGGTTGACAAAATGATAGGGATGTTTTAAACTCCGTTCATCAGTAGACTTTGCCTTTGGTGCACTTCACAAGCAAGTCCTGTAGTCCACATGTCAAAGGTTTAAGACGTCCTTTGCTCAACAGTGCTCCTATCAAAATCTTCTCTTTCCTTGCAAACAGTTTTCCCTCTCCCTGCTTTTAAGAATCCCCATTTTTCCTCTGTCTCTTATTTCTTCTTCTAGAAAAAACTAAATTGCCAAAATACAGAAGGTAAAAAGTCTTGTAGAAACAAGATACACAGGTGTTCTGCTGTAGACCAGGACCCTTTTCTGACCTGCAGAGAATGGGGACAAGACTTCATCCTGTATTATTACCTTAATTGAACTGAAAACAATACCTTGTTCCACTGGCATCTCATGATGTGAAAATAAGGGAAGTGATTGCAGCTCTTAATGCCTTCAAGATCAAATTTAAAAAGAAAATAAGTTTTTTATTTGGATCTCACTGATAGTTATGTTCAGAACATCTTTCTTTCTTTTTTTTTTTTTTTTTTTTACAGACTGAAGTCACCCTTGGTAACTTGGCATCCACAATTTCCAATTCTAAATTTTTGGAGCATTACAAGAAAGTTTGTGCATAAATATCTTTAGAGAAACTCAACTTCCAAAATGCTGTCCTTGTAAAACATAGCAATTCTACCTGGGTATGTATTTTAATTGTTGTTTGTTTCGTAGTAGCAATAACATTGCTAGTTCTTTTCTCTCTTGCTGTCTACTCCGTTGCTTCAAGCAGGTAGGGAAATGATCTAACTAAAAAGGAATTCTAAACTCCTCAGTTAACATAGTTTCCAATTTATGATGCTTGGAATACTGCCATTTGAAAATAAAGGCCACAAAATTAGAGGGTGTACTGTGCCTTGATGCCTTTTTTATCTCTTGTATATAATACTTATTTCCTTCCCTACTGCTGAAGAGGGAACTCAGAGGTAAGTGGCTCTATTGTAGACACCTAGAGGTAGATGAGATGAGACCCATCTTTCTTCACAGTGGTATGCTTCAACTCAGCAAGCTGAAATCTCTTGCGCTTGCTGGGACTCCTTCAGCAGGTCCAAATGAGATTGTCTTTTGATGACCTAACACCTTCACAGCTGCAAACTCAGTGAGTATCTGCAGCAAAGCAGAAATCTTTTATCAAAGGGAGATGTTTCATATTATTCAACATGGACTCAACGTTTGGAAACACCAACTTGAATTTGTTTCCTTGTGCGGTTAAGAGGGTCCCTTTATGTAGCAGTAAAGATAGCAGATTTTATGCATGTCTGCAATAAGTCTTGCTGTCCAACAGGCCACGTACTGAATTATTCTCCTCCAAGAAGATTTTTATACAAAATTGTCAATGGTTTTGCTCATGTTGCAGTCACACAGCTGCTATGGGTACTGCTCTCTCACACTTCAAACCAAAAAACATAGCAGAACAATAGAAGTAAAAGTGAGAAGAACTTCCTGGGTAACAAATCCAACTGCAATTGCCTCAAGCAATCATCTAACACAAGCTCTTTCATAATTCAGTTAAGCATCAAGCTAGTACATTTTCACTGTTACTGTTAAAAGATTGTTCCAGAACCTGAATGTTTTGAGTACTAAAATCCTTCTTTGAGTTTCAAGCGTGGAATTAATTCATGCTAAATTCTATTCATCTATGTTGTACTGATGCCCCTTAGTTTAAACAGCTCTACTCCTACATTGATTTTTATATTTATAGGCAGTGATCATTTCACTTTCCAGCTCTTAATTTAGTGTACTGAGAGCAAATGTCCCATAGGCTCTCCAACACCTTAATTGTCCTGGTAACCATTTCAAAACTGCATCCTGACTTCTCTTTTTGCACATGGATGAACAGGACTGTATAAAGTATCCTGCATGAAAACTGACCAAACTACTCGAAACTTGCATTAATATTTGCAGATTGGAGAAAGCAAGGCTGGTGGAGATCTTTCCAGAGATGTAGGCAAGAGGGATATATTTGTTTTATCTAGGATATATACAATGGCCACATCTCCTTTCAAAACTAAATGAAACTGTTATAGATGATGTCCAGTACACACTGGCCTGATCAGGAGTTAGAAATGCAGCCAATTACACACACTTTGCATCCCAAGTGATTGCTGCTGGTGCCCTCCTCAGGGGTTTTTGGTATTGCATTGTGTGTGCTAAGTGCAAAAAAACCCAAAGAATAATAATGGCAACTAAAGAGAACTTATTTTCTCAGGTATGGAACAGAGATTTGACTAACCACCAGAGCAGAGCTCCCCTTCACAGAAACCTCAGTGCTGAGGTGGACAGTAGAAAATGCCAAGTCTAAAGCAAGCCAACTTCACAGCCATATGTGTCAGAAGACTCTAGAAATGTGTACTTATGTGCCGGATGTGGCACAAAGCAGAAGTTCAATTTCCCTTATTTTACTGAAACGCTCTGCACTGAAATCCCTGGCATCACATCTGCCCATTCATAGATGTTGATGGTATTTTTGCCAGACACTGCAGAGGCTGCTGGAGAGGAAGGGTGTATTAAGGGTACAGGACCTATCTCTACAAATTAGCATATCTGTAGAAGGATGTCTGTGGTGTTCAATGTTCCCAAGGTATGGGAAAGGATAGTGGGACATCTGGGTGAAACCTTTTCATGTCTGTGAATACTGAAAAAGGCAAAGGTCCAGCTGTTGCTTTCGACTGTATTATCAGAGTCGCTCTGGTTACTTGCTGCTGATTCAAGATACACCATTTATATCACAGCTGACATTTCTACTTGAACCAGATCCAATCCATTTGATGCTTTTCCCATCCTTTCCATTACATATCTCTGTAAGGAGTTAGCCTTTTGAGACAGAGTAGGCAGCAATACAAAAATCAAGGCATAAATAATACAGAAATACCTAAGTATATGTACCTCATTTCTGCCATGCAAAATGCATTTTAATCAATTTTTCAAAAAGACAAGGATGAATTAGATGAGCAGAAATAAATATTATACACCAGATGACATAAAATTTAGCCTATTTTATAGTCTTCAGTTTAAAATGGGTGATGGTCTTACATTTTAAAAAGCTAAGATATAAATATTCCCATCTCAGCTTTGGAGAATTTTGATTCAACTGCAAAAAACGTAAAGATGAAAACACCTTCCTTGGTCAGAAGAGTGGCTTAACAAGTCACTAGTAACAGGTAAAGCTTCAGAGCCTGATGAAAATTCCTTGGATGACCAAAATCTGTAATTATGTGAAACAGTCAGGAACACTGAAATATAAAGAAAAACACAGCCTTTTCCCGTGGGATTTGTTCTAAATAGCAATCTCACTGGAATGTGAAAATTTTTAGACTTTATAGTACAATTATTTCTGCTCAATTATCACGAGTTTTTGCTGACATCTTGAAGCCATTGTTTTGAAGTAGTAACTTCAGTGGACTAATTATGCATATGTTAAAGGGTATTAATGGGTTTCCCTTCTAGTCATCCCTTGCAAATATGAAATTGTAGCAAATTAAAATTTCAGAGACTTTAGTAAGATTTTTCCTGAAGCCAGAAAATTTTATTGATAGATTAAGGGAAGAATGAAAACAAGAAAACTAAAAAGAAGAAAAAAAATTGTCTTAAAATAATTTGTAAAGAAATTACAATTTCAGTATATTTGATCTTCATGTGACCAAACATTTATTTATATGGAAATTTGATATTAGGTTATAAGAAGATAATTTTTCAAAATTATCACTCAAGAAATCAGATGTGGTGAAAGTAATAACATTATGTATATGAAAAAAAAAAACAAACAAACAAACAAAACGTGAGGGCAGGCCCTCTATTTAGGAAAAAATTCATTTACTGATCAAGAAAGGGCTAATTAGAGAATGATAACACAGAGAATGGAGATAAGTATCAAAAGATTGTTTTAAGAAACAGGCCCTACTTTGTTTATGTAACTCAGACAAGAAGAGAGGGGAATCTTCAATGTAGATGGTAGTCAGGCAGTGAAGTATTAAAGGTGTTGAAATGGAAAAAAATTTATTCTGGCTAAAGACAGGCAAAGTATATAGTGCTAAGATAAACAAACAAACAAACAAATAAAACCCACAAAAACCAACCAAACAAACAAAAACCCCCCAACACGAAAACAAACAAACAAAAAACAAACAGAGGAGGATTAGATTAAATACTATAGAAATACGAGAGGATATTCCTACACAAAGGATGCTGAAAATTAGGTAAAAGAGAAGGAAAATATGGAACTTTAGACTGCAGAACTTCTTGGAAATAAACGTCTTGGATATAGTCTTCTCACATCTCAGAAGAAAAAAGCAGACTTACAGGCAAGTGAAATGTTGCTGGTTTAGTCACATCTCTTAGGCAAAATGATCCACAGCTTTCATAAGTTACACATATTGTCATGGAAACAAAACTGGAAGTCTTGCATTGGTGAAGGGTATTTCAAGCCCAACAAGAGCAAAGATGTACAATTGCTTGTTTCAGTAATGCTAAACAGAGGAGGTCTGTTGCCAGACTATCTCTGGGTAACTGTGTTACAAAGATCGCTTTACCTAGTGCTTTTAACTCATCAGCAAATATGGAAAAAAAGAAAGAATAAATAATAAAACTATTTATGTTAAACAAATATTACTTAATTTCCATTATTTCCATAGTATTGTCTTGTTGGTTATATTCAAACAAGTTTATTTTCTGGATTATTAGTTTTATATTACCATTTTACATAGAAGCATTCAGATGTTTAAAACTGATTATACTGTCTTTTAGGTAAAACATATATAAAGAGGAAATGCAGCTTTGGTTTCTCCTTGGCACTATCCAATTCACTGATGGAAAATATTATAGATGGCATCTGAAGTTTCTGGCCATTCTGAAATACCAATTAATTAATTAATTGCTTGAAACCCAAATGTTGCTATATAATAACTGTTCCCTAAGAAATTTATTTTGTCAAAACTAGACTCTCGTTGGAAAAGAAAGAAAACCACAAAGAGGAAAGAAAAATAAGGTAGAAGTAACTGAGAAAACTCTTGTATGCCATAGATCTTCAGGATTTATCTAGGCTGGAGTAAGGCGTGCTAAGAACTGAGTCCTCCTTCTGAAATGCTGAATAATGAGATACTTATGAAGCAGAACAAGAATGACATTGAAAGCATGATGTCATCCAAATATTTAAAACTTACAGTCCAAACTGTTTACAAATTTAAGTTTTCAGTAAATACTGTTCATAAGACAATCTTATCTCATTAAACAGTCAAACAGACATTCACTTCATCTCTGATGGACCTTTCAATTTGTTTTCCAAGAACAGAACTTTAAATGAAGAGAATAAGAACCGGGTTTAAAACAAAATGCAGAGGGTTTATTTTGGTGCAAGAAATCCCCAGGTAGGGATTGCTTTGACAAAGGGGTCTGAATGTTTCCATTAATTCAAAGGGCCACTACAAATTAATTGAAAGGAATTCCTCTGAAGGTTACAATAGGCAGAAATCATATGGAACACAAGAAGTTCCCAAGATGAAGATGACTAGAGGCTGCGAGAGCATCATGTGTAACTACTCACCCTTCTCTGATGTTTTTCTCTATTCACTTATGGCTGCTGTTGGACAGATGAAATGTAGTCAGGGTGAGCTTTGGCCAGTCATACTATGTCTGGTTTTATGTTCTAGTTTAAGCACTTCCTTCTCAGTTGAGAAACTTGCTCCTCATTGTCATGCTACCATATGTTCTTATCATTTAAACCTTCTGATTGCAGGTCTCGAAAAATGTAAGCCCATTCATACAGTTCTTTCAGATACCACTTTTTTTCCTCATCAGATTAATATATTTTCCATAACAGTTATTCGGCATTTTTAGTGTTGATTCAGTAGTTTTCATGTGCTTGATTTACTAGTTCAGTGACAGTGCGGTTCCAAACACGGTTGTGCCACAGCAGTTGTGCCATGTTGCCCATCTGTATATTTTGAAAATGCTAGGAAACAGGTTCATACTTCATTAACTGTAACGCAAAAGCAAAGGCTTTTATTACCTTTGCTGTACAATCTGCACTTTCTGGAAGTCACATCTCTCTGAAATCTCCACGGTACTTGGTAAGCATCAAGTGTGTCAGTGTGCCTGCAGCTCTGCCCCTTTCTGGGAGACACAGGGGTATGGCTAAGGCCAGGATCTACCCCATATCTATGAGTATACCACTCTTCCCAAACTTGCATATGCACTAGCACCCAGTGCTCATACAACCTCTTGGTCCACACTTTTCAGACACTTCTGACATCACTCCAGTGAAGAGCGGTTTCAGATAGCCTTGGAAACTGAGAGCATGTCCTAGCCTGGAATTGTGAGGACTCTTTTGCCATTTCAGGTGGAAATACTTCATCTGTGTATTTGTCCTGGAAGAGAAGACCAGTCCTTGCTCGTACAAACAGCCTACATATATCGATGACAAGCAGTGACTGGCAATGTTTTCAACACTCCCAGGACACTGAAGAAGACAATATGCTGGGGAGCAGCAAGAGGCCAGCTGCTCCTCCAGGGAAGGAGCTGAGGGAGGGCAACCCCACCATAGGCTGTGCCCTCACCAGTGAGTGACACCCCTCAGGGGCTGAGTGCATCGGGCAGAGATGAGGCACATCCCTTGGCAGCCCCAGGCACAGCAAGAAGTACCCCTGGTTCAGGGCCCACTGAGGGAACCAGTTAGGGGCCACGGCTGGAGACAGGATTGGCAACATACACTGGTGGCCCCAGGACAGGATGAAATGGGGATGCTGGTATCAGGAGAGACTCAGGGGAGGCTGTATGCTCTGGTCTCGGGCACTACACATCAGGCATTGAGTTAACCTCGCGCCCAGCAAATACTGCAGCACTATACATGGGAGATGGAGAGGTCACAGGGGAAGAATAACACAGTATCATGCTAGGAACTATAAGCCAAAATGTTTTTAACTAGTATGTTCTTGTTAAAAATGTGGTTTTATCCTGGTAAAAAGTTATGAGCTTACAAGCTGATGAGATTTTTTCCTCTTCTGGTCGGACTAAATGCATAGTGGTCAGATTCTTCCTAACTAGAATATCACATATATATTTCAGCTTTCATTACTTCCTCAAACAAATAGTTAATTAGTTTATAGAAAACATCTGGCAGTCAATTAAATCCAAGCAGCTGATTTAAAAAATCAATATAGTAAACACAGAAAATTAATTATAGAATGTTCTGTTGGCAGTTGTTTAATTTATCAGATCCTGAGACTTCCTTGAAGATCTATGATTGGTCCATTGTAAGCACTGACATTTAACTTAGTTACCTTATACTTCCTTTTAAATCTGGAGAAAAAAGTATATTCCTTTTAGGTGTGTTCCTTCTAAGTTGTATCTAAAATGTGCCCTAGAACTATGTACTTTTCTCCATGGACTGTAAAGAGTGCTGGCCACTCTCCAGCGTAAACACTGTGCAGTAGACAATTCAACACCAGGTGAGGTGACTCCCACATTGTACATCTGAACAAAGTCTAAGATATCATTCAGATTTTCCTAAAAATGTTGGTTCCCTCTTTCTAGTGTGTAAATCATCCTATCAGCAAGACAGTTACTGAAGTGTGTCCAGTTCTGTCTAGCTCCATTTAACATCTGTCCCTCAGCATCACTGGAACATGCCTTGCAGAAGGAAGCAAGTTAGCTAGAAGTCATTTGTCAACTTTGATGTGCTCCTCCCAGACACTCTGTTTTGTGAAACTTTCCCTTACTCAGTCAGACTGTCACAGCTCGTTATTGTCATACTGTAGCTCAATGTATTAGCTTTGCAGTCACAGTCAGCTTGATAGCCATCAATCATTTATATTACAAAACTCAAATCCCTGGCTAATTTTTTTATGGGGGAGACCAAAACAAATTCTCCTTATTACAGCATCATTCTGCTTATTTTCTTTGTTTGCGCTTGGCCATCTGAAAGTATGATACTTCAGTCTATTGGTCATGTCCTTCAAGAAAATTGTGACAACAAATCAGCTCAAAGTAATCTTATGTGCCTAATTTTTTATTTTTGCTAGAAGCTTGGTTCTATAAGACATTTCGCAGGACTATGCCACACTTATCCCTTTCTTAAGTAAGAAATACTTGTTAATCTAAGGAAAGTTAAAATAACTTTGCTAATTGAAAGCAGAATGGTTTCTTAAAGAGGATCTTGTGATTAAACATAGTTATTTGTACACAGTTCTGTCCACTCACACCTAAATTCTATAGTTGTTTGAAAAAATTCCATTGTCACATTTTCCTATAAAATTGCCATTCCATGGAAATCAAAACTTTCTGTAGGAATGGGCCATTTTCGGTGATCTTTCATGAGAAAAAAACAATCAACGTTGAAGGGTACCAGTGAGATCAAAATATTCCATTTTGATTTCATCAAGTTTCAGTTTTTCATATTAAAATGTCTCTTCATTTCCAAATGTAACTTTTCCACTATGAATTATAAAACACAAAAGAAGAAAATGTAAGAAAACAACCTCTTTGTTTTACCAAGCAAGAAAGAATATTTAAATATGCCATTTTCTTGACAATTTCTTGAAAGTTTTTTCTTTATTCTAGTATTGAAGAAAACAAGTTCTTTAAATCCATTTCCCACAGAATATGAAAACTATTTCCTGTACAACTCTATAATCATTTCTGAGGCATTTATTTCAGAAAGCAATCCTCCACTTACCATTTCTTCTAAGACAGATAGATGAATCATGCCCTGGAGGTGCCTGTTTCTTTCAGCTGGCTATAAAGAGAATCTAGGTTGATGAGTCTAGACATCGACAACTAACTTTCAGATATTTACCCCTAGGCAAGATGACTCTTTTCTATTGAAAAGATGGAAATACTATACAATTACTTTTCAGTGAGCATGATTTTTGAATCATGCTTAAGGGAATGTTTATCAACTGTTCGTCTTCTAATTATAAGCCTTGAAAGAGATTAGCTGGGGAGGTGGTGGAATCCCTGCCATGCCAGTGCAAGACCATATTAAGCAAATACATAACATATCCCTCAGTGTCAGTGCCCTTTGTCCAAATATTTGGCTTGGATTATAGCCTGGAGTAGCTGTGTAGGTCACAAGCAGAAGTATAACGCTCCCCTTCCAACAGTCACAGGAGAGCAGTGCCCATGTAAGTGTGTCAGCAGGCTGCCAGAAATCATGTGTGGGCACAAGGATACAGCCAGAGCCCTCCTGGAAACTCCAGCCCTTCATATGTATCCAGGAATGGCTGTTTTTCTTGGTGATCCTTGCACACGAGATGACAGCACTAGATGCTGGGCTGGATGGGATCTCTCAGCTGTACTGAATCTTTTTGCTGGTGCTACGGACCATGAAGGCTGTGTAAATTTAGTCTTGGCTCTTAACAGAAAAATGCACAACATGATGTCTGGAGGTGTCTCCTGCCCCTTACATTTCAGGGGCACAGACTGGGTCCAAAATTCACTTCCACTGAAACTTCACATCGTGGAAAAGCCAGACCTCTACCACCTATCACTAAGGGTGTTGTGAAGCCAAACTTTTAGAGTTTAAGATGAAAAACCATCAATCACTGGAGCTATGCAAATGAGATATTTTGATAAACAGTGCAAAAAACCTAAAACTGAGGATTTATTCCTTCTTTTGTCAGGGAGTCACTGTAGTGATGACATGTAATTTAATGTGTTTACTTAAAAATTTACTGAGAATAACTAAGGACACCCGACACCACCTTCCTATCATTTCAAATTCAGCAAAACCCAAACTCCTGAGGAAGCTAAATAAATACAGATAAATTGAATTTTGTGTTCTGCCTCTTCTTTCCCTGGGGACAATAATCTTGGAAGGCTGGGAAAAATCCCAGTGTCTTTCTCCCAGTGGCAGTAACTGCAGCATGTGACAAGAGCAGTGCAGGTGAGCTGTGGGTCTGACAGGAGGCATCAGGGCATATTCTCTATAAGAACAGGGACCCTATCAGACCTTGCCATGTGATCAAAGAAAAGTGATGTGCTAGTGCCTTAAAGAATATAATAAACTACATTTAGAGTTGTTTGGCCTGGAGAAAAGGAGGCTTAGGAGGGACCTTATCACTCTCTACAACTACCTGAAAGGAGATTTTAGCTAGGCAGAGTTGACTACTTCTCCCATGTAAAAAGTGACAAGATGAGAGGAAATGGCCTCAGGTTGCACCAGGGGAGGTTTAGATTGGATATTTAGAAAAATTTCTTCATTGGAAGAGCTGTCATCCACTGGAACAAGCCACCCAGAGAAGTGATGGTATTGCCATCCTTGCAAGTGTTCAAAACGTGTGTAGAGGTGACACCCGAGGAAACGGATTAGTGGTGAATATGGAGGTGCTATCTCAATGGTCAGACCCAATGATCTGAGAGGTCCTTTCCAATCTTAATTATTCTCTGCATTTTAGTAATTTCATGGAGAAAGGTAAGTATAGTTACCTTACAGGTATTTTTGTTGCAAAGCTTGTCAACCTTAAAGCTGGAGAATAACATAATTTGTGTAGACAATAATGGAAAAAAACCCAAACCAAACCAAAACAAAAAAACCCACATATATTGGTACATTGTACATTTGCGTCCAGATAAAGAGGTGGGAAAAAATGGGTGAGAGAGCTGTAAAATATAGCAGGTGAAGTCTACATTTTTGGACCAGGGCAATATGACCACAGAGAAAACATAAACAACTCTTCTTTCAGTACAGTTTTTGAGAGAGAAATTTTATGTTTATTGGGTCATTTTTCAAATAAAGCAGAATTAAGGTTATTTGAGAACTTAAAATAACTCTTCATTTCCTCATGTCCTAGAAGACTAGTATTTGTTGACTTTCTCATTCTGAATGGGTACGAGATATGCCTTGGATGTGTTTACTGCCTTAACAGAGTTTTTCAGCAGTGACTTTCTTTCTTGAAGAGAATGCATTTACATTCACTTTTGTACATGCCAGTGGACTTCTAAGCAGCTGCAGATACACATTTAGGATGTGGTTATAGTGGTGCAGTTCAAGTGTTCAAAACCAGACAATGTTTTCCCTTGGCACCTACTGGAGGAGGAAACACCACTATCAATACTGTACAGAGAAGGAAAGGGTCAGCTCACAGGGCACAGACACAAATACCCTCCCAAGGAAGGAGGCAGCTCTAGGAATCCCACATCACTCTTCTCTCCACTATCTGCAGTGGTGACAGAAACGTCCAGTTCTCATTCCTAAACTTCCATTTTCTTATAGCACAGTGAAGATTATAGTTGTGTCTGAAATACTGTATTTGAAAGAAAATAAACTTGGCTCCATAGCTGGTGATGTCAATGACCTTGAATGACATGAGGGTTACAGTAATAGTAAGCACTTAAAAGCAAGTTGATCTCTTCCTCAGCCATCATCTGTTTCCCCATTTCCCAGGGTAAAAGTTATACCCACCATTCTGTCCATCCAGATCCGGCTTTGTTTTTTCATCCCATTACAGTATTTAAGAAGCAAAAAACATTCATGGAATCTGACAGCTTTCAGAAAAGCTTGCTCTTGCTTTCTCCAAAGGTTGCCTCTGGAGAATCCCAGGTCACAAATTCCTCAAAATGTATCTCTGGACCTCCATAACTACAGCACACTCAAAACTGAGTAAACACGCTGATTTTAGAGTACCTAAATGAGCTATACTTTGCATGTGAAAAGCTTCTCTGGGTCCTTCATCCAAATGCTGTTAAACGAGTGCAGTCACTCTGGAGCCAAATTAACCTGAAAAAAACCCAACTCTGGCCACATCCCACAGGGCAGGTGGAAGAGGTCTGAGATAGCCTCTTAACATGAGCTCCTGTGGGCAAAAGTAGAAATGCTTAGCACTAATTAGGAGATATCCCTCATTCACACATAATGGAAAAAAAATGGGTAACTGGGGAAGACCACACAGCTAGTGCCCCCTGTCCTTCTTGCTGCTTTATCCTTTCATTCCTGTCTGACATGAACTTCACCATACTACCTTTCCTTTATAGGGTGTCTTTTTGTTCCTGCTCTTGCCTCGCCCTTTACTTCACTCTTGTAACCCTTACCTTTCCTTTGTAAACCAGAGATTGACGTGTGAGTGGCCTTATTAGCTTGGATTCTGTTAAATGTATCTGAGAGATCTCCACGGGCTTCTATAGGTTGTCGCTTTGCATCAAAATCTGTTAGAAGTTTTAATCTCAAAACCCTCTTTTCCACCCTGCCAAGATGTGCTTAGACATCTGTTTTTGTTGCTTGCTAGTGTTTTCATCTCAGAGGGAAATTAACAGCAGGTGAAAGCTTATCAGGATTCTATGGTGAATCTATTCAAGTTAAGATATGCATATTTTTCTCTAACTTTCATTTATGCATAATATCTATGAAAAACTAATTTGCCACCTACGTACCCTGAAATATTTGCTTCTTTGAAAAAATATATAGAAAATTAACACTCTCTACCAAATTATATTCTGTTAAAATGCTAAAAATAAATTCCTTCATTATATGATGAAAAAAGATGAGATGTTTTCTGGGAATCTTTTATCACACCTTCAACTATATAGTTTTAATTAGAGTTAAATGAAAATACTCCTATTTATTTGATTAATTTTGTCTTTTTGCCGTTTCTAAGTTGCCTGCAACTAGCCCAAGACTTTCAGGAACTCATTCTTGCTTTACATTGCAAAAACAGTTTGAAAACTTGGCATTCTGAATTCATAGCTGAGGAAGTGTAAGCCACAGGGGTTTAGATATAGCACCTCATGGGTACTAGGAGGCTCTCCCAGCAATGGGATTTGCCATATTTTTTTCCTCAGTGCTCCCAGACCAAAGGGTGAAGAGGGGCAGGATGTGGTCTCGGAGCCATCAGGCTGTTTCTTCCTGTTTCCTCAGGTGGTAACCCACTGATATTTCTAGACTTGGTTATTTTTAATAATCGAGGGCAGAAAGTTTGGGGAAGGAGGTAAGTCCATTTTGACATCAATCCTTCTGAGAAGTTCCTGCAATTCCTTACCAGTGCTACACAAAATATCAAATAATCTTTAGGGAAGTCCAAGCCCTTTTGTAGTAACAACTACCTGGTGGTTAAAAAAACTCAAAACATTTGTCAAAATTAAAAAAAAATAAATTAAAAAGTCCCTAGTTTTGGCTAACAGAGCCTATGGAATGCAGAATTTTTCTGTTAGGTTGGAAAGTGTCTTAGAAGGCATTCCTTTTCCTTGCTTCTTGCAGCACAACAATGGGAGGGGACCAAGTCCCTGCCTGGAAAACCACCATTGGCAGTGGTTTCTAAAGATAAGGTGGAAGAAACTTTCTGTAAGGAACAGCTTAGGTGTAGCTGACTGCCTCCTGTGAAGAGGGGTGGATCAGGTCAGAATTCTTCAACACAAGATGAGTAAACGCTAGCTGCTTGTAAGAGAGCACACACATCACTTTCTGTGAAACCACTTTCTTGCAGTGCACAAACACGTTTCAAAACAAGCAAGCAAACAAAATAAGGCAAATAGTGTTTCCAATTTAATATTAATTTTTACTTGGTTTTTAATTAAAACTTGGTCATGCTTACAGAAGCTCATGTGTGGATATGTCCATAATGATTCTTGCACTGAAAACAGTGGAGACCCACTGGAGCAGACCTTTTCCAAACAGCCCTCTGTGGTTCAAAGTTATGACAACAGTGGACAGACATCACTCTATTTACTCCTTCCCTTGTATTTTTAAGACATGACTTGTCTGCTGGGTGCTTCACTTTGGTGATGTTCCTTAGTGCACTGCAGTCAGCCAAAGATCAGCCCTGCCCAGGAGTGAGTGTTGTTTGCTTCACTTATCTCCACTGAGGGCCCAACGCTGGCTGATCTATCCACCATCAGCAACCTTCAGGAGTTCTGGCACTGCTGTTAGATGACACTGCATTAGTGAAATCTCATCACTGTGAGAGCACTTGATTTTATTAAAAGTGCAATTAAAACAAAATCAAATACTTTCATTAACTGCAACAACTAAAAATTATACTCCCAGTTGCTTTCTTCTCATTAAGAAAATTTGCATTTGAATAACTTTTCAACTGTGTATATTTGTAATTAATGCAATTACAAGCCAGAGATCTGTTCCCAAAAGTAAAGAAAACTTCTTTATCAGTTCTACCATTTTAATTGGAATAAGACTTCGTATAGTGAATTATTTAATGTCTGTTATCTGAAAAGTACATAGAGAGATAACAAGTCAGCCTCAGTATTTGGGATTGTGCTCATTTATTTTAGAGCTGGTGTAAGTCCTGGGAGCCACAGAGAATGAATTGTTGGGTTCAACCCTGGAATACTGAGTATTACGACTTTGTTGGTTTAAAACTAGGGTCTATTGTTTATTTAACTCTGTAAAATGATCTTTTTATTTTCCAAATTAATATATGACAGATAGGAAGATAAATATTTGTAAAAGGGAAAACAAACTTCAGCTAGGTTGAGGGAAGATAAAACATGCTTATGGCAAGAAAGGGAAAAATTATATTAAAATAATGCAACGTGGGATTGCCACATACTCAAGGGCATAATCAAGGCAATACTATGATGGATGCTGCACAAACACATGGTGTTTGCAGCCTTTTCTTCAAATAATTCATTATCTCTGTTTTCAGTCCTGAAACCTTTTTTTTTTTTTCCAAATTTCTTCTGGGACTTCAGAGAGCCTCTCAGTCAAGCCTCAGTCTACATGTTAGCATTACTGCAGGGCTCTGCGCCTTTACAGAGGTAAAAATTCCATGATGATGCCTAGTTTGAAACAGGAGCCACAGATGTGTGCTATCAGTAAACTGATAGGGGGAAAAAACCAGTTAAAATATATATGTCCATAAATTGGACAGTCTACAAACAGCTTAAAAGGTTTTTAAAAAGGTTCATATCTTGTTAAACAACTATTATTGCTTGGGTAATTTTTCATAAGTACTACAGCAGTGTTCTTCAGAGACTTCTTTAAAGGAGGGAAAGATGCAGGCTGGGTTCAAGAAAATGTATATACCACAAATACAATGGAACTGAGCATCAAGGACTAAGCAAATGTTGCTCCAGATCAGGCCTACTGAGGCCCAAAACCAAATTACAATTAGGATGGAGAGAATGTATTGGTGAGAAAACAACATATGAATGTTTGCAATTTTACACTTAACAAAAAAACCATATCACAGAAGAAATTTTGAGTTCTGTATTACAGAGGGTCTGCTCTGCTTTTACTTCTCATTCTGTGAGGTAGGGCCATCAGAAAGGGTAGGGGAATGCTCTTGACTATGAGTGAATCATTTGTCCATACCAAGCAATGGTCTAATAATCCTCCAGAAGGAATCCTCCTACAATTGGTCTTTGCCAGACTGCAAGATTCTTTAAATGTGTACCAGAAACAGACTGACCAGAAGGAGACAGTTTTCCATTCAGTGCTCCATCCTCACCACTCACTACCACTGACTGGGTACCCAAGGATCACATGGCCAGAAAGCTCATTGCACTTTCCAGGGAATTCTACCAGACAATTCACTTGGTTGGCTTATTGAGTTAAGCATTTATCAACAGGGAATTCTCATTAAATTCTTCCTTTGACTATATGGAAACTAGAAATGTTTCTTTAATTTTCATTCTTCATTCTGAAAATGTATTCAAGATGTATGGAGTTCCTTTAAGTGCTTTCTCTCCAGTAGTGAGAGAATATCCATCTTCCACGAGTCCTAAAACACAAATACATAAAGGGTTGTTTGGTTTTTTTTATATTATGAGTTCAGCAGGGAAACAAACCAGAGAGAGAGAGCAAACAAGCAAAAAGAAAAAAACACATGGTTTTCCAAACTCTTCTGCTCCGCCTCCATTTCCTCCCTCACAAGTACAGGGCTCACATCCATGCTCTCAAACTGTCTATCTTCTACCATTGGCTCATTGCTGAAAGAATATTTCAGGTGAAGAACTGAAAAAAAAATAAAATTGCATAATGACCTGGACACGAAGGGTGCAACCATATGTAATGGATAAAAAGGAAATCTAACCCAACCAGGAATTGCTTCACGAATGTCCTGTCCACTACAAAGTAGGTAAAAAAATAAGGCCACATTAGCTCCTTCAGGGTAATATATTGTTAAACCAGTAACTTTCCAGGAGTTACACCTTAGAATCATAGAAACATGGAATCGTTAACCTTGGAAAATACCTCTAAGACCATCAAGTCCAACGACCAACCTAGCACCACCATCATATATCTGTATAGGATTGTTCCTTAACAGCCATTTACTGATGTTTTCCCATAAAAACAAGCTTTCTCCTCTTCTCTTGAGGGGATTGTTGCAAGGAGGAAATGCAACATCACAGGAACTATGTTCTAGAATTGATCCATTTAATTTTTCTTAATTTCACCCTCAATTCTATACCCTGTTCATTTAACTGTGTAATTCTCTTTTTCTGTACACTATTGAAGTATATATAAACTGTTATTGTGCCTTTGTAGAGTTTTGGTTATTATGCAGTCAAGTGATACTGGTTCAGTCTCCCCCTTTCTCTCTTACACTTCAAAGATGTTTTTATTGCACTTGTGGTGTACGCTCCAACTTGCCAAGCTCCTCAGGACAATGACTCGCCCAGACCAAAACATACTACATCATGTCCAGGTATATCATCAACCCTACAGAACTCTTCAGCTGCTCTGTGTTCTTTCCTCATATACATTAGGTAATTTCCAGGTTCATGCAACAACTTTAACTGAATTTGGCTGTATGTCACAAGGGTTTCCATCTTGGATCAATACTGCCATCCTCATAAACCAAGAGCAAAAATACTTACATTAAATTTTGTGGCTTCAGGCCATGGATAGGGAACTCCTAAAATCTAGCACTGAAAAGTCTTCTGAGGTGAATGCATTTAGAAAAATTTACAGATTTTTTCCTTATCCATTAAATGAATTAATGGCAATATTGCAGTATCTTTTCCAACATTCACCAGATTAATTTACAATTTGAGAGAATTATAGGAACTCATATTCCACCAATGCAAATTTTAACTAAGACTCAGCACTTCTCATTTCCATTAAATTTCCACCCCTATAAGCCACTGATGACATTATCCTTATTTAGTTCTACTGTCCTTTTAGTATTAGTGCACTAGTTCAATGTAACACATACATTTTTAGAGAACTTACATGTTGCATCACAATCTTCATGAGAGACTTTTCAACAGTTTCATATTATTTTTAAGTTTTCTACAAGTGTTCTCACTTGTATATTATTTGGAGTTTTGACTTTCAAACATTTGAATAATTCCACTGAAATAAATAACCATGACAAGAAATTTACTGAAATCTATTAAGTCTAGTGTCCTGTAGATGTGCCTCTCAAGTTGGAATCGTAATACAGCTTCTTTGATGGTTTTTCAATAAAAAATGCTCTTATATACAACCCTTCCTTCAAAACTGCTCAAGGCACCTCTCCTCTTTGAACATCTTCATTTATGAAACTTACACAAAATAACCTCGAAGTTTTGTTCCTTCTCAAATTTGGTTGAAATGGGGCACTAGACTCAAAAGTTTTTGAAGGAGTAAGCATGAGGTGGAAGACCATGAAAGAAAGTTGAGAGGACATAGAGGTAATATAAATCCCATTTTCCTTTGGAAAACATATTGAATAGAGGTTTATAAAGCTATGCACAATGAAAGTTTAATTTTTTCACAGTTTACAAATCACAGATCAAAACTACATCCTCTACAGTTTCCTTTACTTGGTCTCTCAAGTATTAAAAAGCATTCTGTATAACGTAAGTTGTTTTAAACTAGATCCTAGTAAGATTGCACAATATCCCTTCAACAGCAATTAAACATATTACGCTTTCCAGTTCATTTTAAAATTTGAATTAAGGTAATGTACTTTAATAGGTATTTGACACAAAGTCTTTATGTTCTTTCAAACATATCCATTGATGGTCCATAAAATAAAAAGGAATAACTTCCAGAGATCAGATTTTGAAATTTATTTGCAGGTGTATTGTTGTGTCTTCAAATATCACAAAGTATTTACTTAAAGTTAAAAAGAGTGATTGATGATGATGAAATTAAAAGACATGAAACTGAGAGGAAGAAGAAGAATTGAAAGATGCTTCTTGATAGATTAGGTAAAAAAGAGGCAAATATGTTCTATCAGAGTGTATTATTTCAAGGAATCTACTGTTCAATAGAAGAGAAATGGTACTTTAGAAGAATTATATTTAAAAGAAAAGGTAATCACTTCTAATGAGGAAATTAATGATTAACAGATGAGTCTGCTGTCACCTACACATAATGGGGAAAGTATCTCAGATTTTGTCTCGCAGGAAATTGAAAAAAGCAATTAAATTTCTCAAATTTGAAAACTTTTTACTAATGACAGCTTTCCAATATTGTTTTGCAGATCTTACTGACTGCACATACTTCACATACTTCAGCCTTTAATTTAAACACATATTGCTTGTGCAAAAGAGTTATTCAGGATACTGCTGCGCAAACAGAAACAATCTCTGCATGGCTTAAAATAGACGGGTGTCACTTAAGCAGCATCAGTTTGTTACGTAAAAGGCACTTCTTAATAAAGGCTGTAAATTCAATTTTAATCCTCTTAATAGTCTATATAACATATATGCTGGTAAAATAATCTTAAGAAAATAAGTAGTAGATGTTCGGAAATATAGTTTATTTATAATGAAAAAAATCGCCAAACAAACAAAAAGCAAGCCTCAAAACCTGTTCCCCAAACTGTATTCTCATCATCATGGCTAGGCCTTGCGAACGAAGATTTTGGAGGGCTCTACCTACGCTGTCCTTCCCTTGCATTGAGTAGCTGCGCAAAATTCTGAGTCATTTCAGTCTAGAAAGATCTTTGTCCAGTGGTTTAAGGCAGTGTTATTGGTGTGAGGTATCTGAAGACATTACAAGTGAGAGATATCATGAGATGAATTCTGTGCCTTTTTGTTAGGAGACACTTTCCACATTGTGACTCCTCTGTATTTACGTAGGTGTGTATCATGAAATAGACATTTCTCAGTATCTTTCATTTTAGCAAATGGCATCTTCATCAGATAAGTACAGGTTGGAGTCAGACAAACTCTAACACATTGAGATGGAACTTTAGACTTCTGTACCTGTATGATACCCAGGAAAATGTAGCCTATCCTGACTGAAGGTATCATAAGAAGATAAAATAAAACACATTTAACCTCCTTAAAACAGTCCCTCTTTACATTGTTTCTCAGGTTCTTTTTCATCTAGACTGTGGATTGGTAAAAGCATTTTGGATCAGTGAACTAGTGCAAAAGCACATATTTCATGCCTATTCTCATTTTACATTCTAATCTTAGGCATTGTTTGGGCAATAAATGAAAGAATGCAACAGCCTTATGAAGCTTCCTGGTAAGTGGGTAGCAGGGGCAGCCACACTTCACAAAGTCTCGTGTGAAGAAAACACTTCATATGTCCAGACAGAACTAATCATACGAGCATATGGTGCTCTGTCAAGAAAGCTCTTCCACAAAACCTGTCTGCTATGCTTTCTGGGAGCAATCAAGTACAAGAGCAGTGTTAGCACTGACCTTATGGATGCTGCTTTTCTACTGCCTTTGATATTCTAGACACAGTGGCAGAATAAAAACAGGGAGGAAAAAAAGAGTTGATTACAAACACCAAGAGCAAACCCTATTAAATATCAGAAATCACAGAAATTTAGGATTGGAAGTGTCCCAAAATGGGGGTGGATCTATTGAGAAGAAAATTCAGCATATCAAGACCAGCTCTGAAAGGTATTTGGGTAAACTGTTTCTAAAATTTTCCCACAGAAATATTACAGAAACAGCAACATAATAGAGCTTGTCTTGCTTTAGACAGAAGACCTTCTTGAATACAGGTTTTGATAAAAAAAGAAATTGCTATCTTCTTGCTTGAGTGACAGCTCCTGCCTTTGTAACAGCTTTTTACAGACTGGGAGAGTTAATGAGTTTCCCTTCAGAGATTCTTTATATACATAGATATACACATATACATCTCATTAAACACTAAATACTTCTCACTAAACACATATAGCTAAAGTGTGACTCAGACACCTAAATGAGAGGAAGTGTTCTCCACTCTCCATTCCTACACTGCATTCAGTTCTCTCTTACAGGTTGTATTTTCTAAGACTTTGTTGTTGTTCTCTGGACTCTCTCTAATGGCATGTTGCCCTGTAGTAGTCCAGTTGATGCCATATAGGGTAGATCACCCACCTTCAGTGCTTTACATATGTTATTTATTTAATGCACCACAGAACAAGCTTTGGCTTTTCAACAGCAGAATCATATTGTCAACTTGAACCGCATTTGCTGTCCGTGATGGTTTCTGTTTCCTTTTCTGTGTAGTCCCAACCTTCGGAGGAGGAAGGTGGCAAAGGCATTACTCTGATACAGGGTTCTGTAGGTTGGATGAGATATTGTGAAGAAGGAGTGACACTGAGATGACAATATAAAAGCGAAGCTAAATTAGAAGCTTGACTATTTACTTAACCAAAACTGAAGCAGATATTATGTTGGAGGAAAATTGTGTATCTTGTGCAGTGCTTAGTGTCAAAGGCTTTATACTCCCTTTGAATTGTATCTTTATGCATATTTGCATGACACTACTTATGAAGTTTTTTATTACCATATTGAATAATAGAGTTCAGAGCCGGTAGGAACCAAATGATGTATCTAGTCCCAAGGCAGTATCTATTATCTCTGACAGATACTTGTCTATAAAGAAGCTGGCAGAGAAGCCTCCACAGTCCCTGTGCTTTCAATATGCCTAGCAAAAATAATGTAACAGTAATAGTTATCCTAAATTTTCCTATGATTTAAGCCCATTTTATATTTTCCTACTCCCATTGGCCCACAGCACAGTTTATTTTCTTTCTACTTTGAAGTACTTGGGTATTTGGGTATTTGTCATGTCTACTCAGCATGTTTATTTTTTTACAGCAACAAAACACTGTTGACTCATGCTCAACCTAAGTACCACTGTCCATTCCTCATACTACATTTTAGATAAGAAATACCATCTAAGCATTTGTCCCTAAACTGCATCTTGATTTTCTCAGACTATTTTTCTATATCAGTATTAAACCTCTCTTGGGTGTATTTCATTCCTCCCAGCTTTGAATTTTCTGTAAACGTGAAATAACTGCAATCAATATTGACAAACATAGCTCATGGATACTGTACATCTGCAAGACATTGCATACAGGATATTTTCTGTGGTTTGAGATTAGTGTGAGACAAGAGTGGCAAACACATTTATTCATAAATTAAAAACTGGAGAAGCAATTCATGTAAGTAACAGTATCCCTAAGCAATTCTAATTTATGTATCCTGCATTTACAGAACATGGCAGAAATCCACACTTCCCCAGCTTTAATGGTATGCACATCCATATGCAAGCCCAGCCTTAACTATGCTCTTAAATCTCTTTTCTACAGGTGTTTAGGAATATCAAGTATTTTGTACTTGAGTAATTTTAAAAATTAATAATTAATCCATTGTTTCCAAATACAATTCAGCTAATAATAATTTCTTACTGCTTTCTTCAAATTGGTAGATATACATTCAAAAGACATACTAATAAATCAGTAAGGCCTCTTCTGTATCTCCCCCAAACAAAGGTTCATCCCATGCTGCATGTTTAAGGCTTCTATTTATCTCTCCAACCATACACATACACAGACTCAGTCATCTGAAAATGCTCTGTTTAGTCCTCAAACACTGTTTTTTTTAGTTTGACTTACCCTTTACAAGTTTTTATATAATCATCCCAGAATGCTTTTACTTTTCATTCTGTGAGATAACCATGGAGATCTGAAGGGGTTGACGTTTCCCAGCAAGGAGGAGTAAGGCACTGCTGCAGAGTCTTTGTAGAGAAAGTAATCCAAAACTAATCCTGTTTATTGCAGCAATAGTTGTTCTACAGCCCTTACCAGTCAACATTGTTCAGAATTTTTAGCAAATATTTTTTTCTTAATCTGGATGCAGTTCTAAGAAAAAAAATCACAGGAAAAAAAGACCATTTAATTGTTATGAGCATGAGGAACATGATCAGCTATGTCAGAAAAACTGCAACAGCAGCTTCATGTGTTGTTCCTAGGCGTGTTAAAGCAAGCTAATTTTAGCAATCCTTATGTACTCTCAGAACATGTGTTCATTCTTTATGAAATTGCGGGATATCTTAGCAGAAGCGTTTCATGTAAATTATTTATGATTAATCCTGTAGCTTCATTTGGCTTGTGTCCACTTTTGGTGAAAGAACTTTAAACTTCTGCAGTGGAAGAATGATGTGAAATATTAAAGAGAAATATTTATACATATATATATTCTCTTTCTATCTATGGATTTCAGACATGAGATAAAAGGTTTCTATTGTTGATTATTTCAGCTCTCTTGGTACTACTGCAAAGCACTCACCGCCGAGCATGAAGCTACAGCCTGGGGATTTCAAGATGACAAAGAAATGCTCCAAACTAGCAGCCTCCTTTTGATTTGCCACAAAGTCTTCTGAGCTAGCACAGCAGTATTCTTCTGGTACGAAAAAGATCAAATATAATGAATAACATTCATCACTCTCTAGAGAAACAATTACATTTCTATATTAAATAATACCAGTTTGTATGAGGTAATGATTCCAAGAGTCCACAATGGAGTCCTATCTGTATTATGAATCGTTTAAAGTTTTGCCCCAGGTAAGGGAGCTGACAGCATAGCCAGGTTTATATTCAAAACCAGCAAACTTCTCACAGTCCTTTTTTAACAGATACACTCAGATACAGAACTTGCCATGCTGTCCAGACAGTTATCTTTTAAAGTATGTTTAAAATGAAAATTAATTCAGTAGCTGCTCAAGTAATTTCCATTACCCTGTTTAATGCTTCCTATTATAGGCAAATCTTCTTTATGGTACCATACAGTGACAGATTGGCTTTCCTTGTTATCAGGTATCTAGCAAGTGAGCCTCATCAAACAACTCCGGTGACTATAAATGATGTTCCTGTTCCCCTGGATACACCCTTGTGTCCTTTCCAATTTTACCTTCCTTTGTCTTTAAAAGAAAAATTACCAAAGAGTAGAATTTGAACTTATCCACCAGATTCAAGGTTGTTTATTGTCTTTGGTGAACACATTCACTATTTCTTATGGTTATCACATTAAAGTAATTTTGCCATCTGAACTCCTTCACTGTGAGCCAATGCCCAGGGTACAGCACTTACAATTGTTGTTTGTCTTTTGTAACATGCCTCCTTTTCTTCCTGAAGCTCTGCAAACCCCCCCAACCTCGGGCAGTAACGTACCCATATTGCACTGTTTCCTCCCTGTGTGTAATGAAGATTGAGCAAGGCTGAACTGTGTTTATGACTCCTTTTCACCCTTTGCTGATTTCATGCTTTATCCTTAAACTTCAATTTCCATATTAAGAGAAAGGAAAATCCAAGTTCTCAACTTACCATGGCACTATGTTCCTAAACTCTGTAGATGACTCTTCAAACCACAGTAAAACAATTAACACCCTGAATTTTGAAGGTCTGTACAATCTGCATAAAGCAATATATAATCAGTTATTATACTTTGGAAAGCTACAGCAGGAGTGTAGTGCTTTAGGTAAAACAGCTGTTGACCAACAAAAGAATATAAAAATTAATTGTGCTGTTTGATCCAAAGCACTGCAGTCTGACCCTTTGAACTCAATGATAAATGAACAGGGCTTTACAGTGTCTGTGCCAGGCACCAGCCAGGTATTGAAGGCCTTGCAGACACAGAAGAGATTTGATTTGCTTAATTCAACCAGAGAGCATCCAATGAAGGAAAACTTTTTGAGAAAACTAAATAGATTTTGCTAACTATCTGGCACATCCAGGGGGTGCTCAGTTAATTAAGTTACAAGAGAAAAAAGTTTAAAAGTGAGCATACTGCATACACTACAGACACACATACATACTGCTACTACATTACATTGCATACTACTACATTAACATTGCTGCGCATACTACCTACATTAACCATGCAGCAGGCACTTCTGAGGCAAACTAAGCCTGACATCCAGAAATATATTCTAAACATATTCAGAAAAATATTCCACTCTGAATTGACAAGGTATTACTGACCTAAGAATTATGACAGGAAACAGTAAGTATTCATGTTGTTCGCTTTAACAGCCTACAAAACCAGGCTAGGTTTCCTTCATAGTACATACAGAGGGGTAAGCATCTCAGAGATTATTTCAAAGAATTCAAACTAGGCAGGAGCAGAAGCTCTCTGGAGGCCAACCAGAGCTCTACCTTCCTGCTTATGTTATCTGCTCTGAATTATTCCCCGGAGGTGCCAACTTTACTCTGCTGATTACAGAAGGTGCCTATACTTCTTGTTTAGAAACTTAATTTGGTATCTAAAATCAGATGTGGCATTTAATTCCTGAATATTCACTAAGACCTAAGAATTTTCAAACTGGCCAAATGATGGGTTTTAATTAAATATTAACTAGTTTAAAGCTTAATTTTTATAAGTTCTGAAAAAAAGTGCACCCAAAGTAGCAACCAATGGACAGTGAAGCTACTGCCATGTACATTCCCCTGAAGATTGCAGATCTTCATGCTATATTTAAGCAGATACATGCTACCAACCTTTTAGTATATAAATACCAAGCATAATGGATTTTACATCCAATATCACTGGTGTAAACACAAAACAATTTCAATGCAAAGCAATTTCAATAATGGAAACTGATGCAGAATAAATAACATGCTCATTGCTTCGTATGTTTGTGTAATGTAAATAACACTTACACCTTTCCAGTGGGCTTTTTAAGGTGAGAACCGTCTTCATTTCCTCACCTTGATACAGACTAATTTAGCAAAAAATAGAATGGACATATTTATGAAAGATACAGGAGGACAACAATGCAGGTCCATCTCTTTTTCAGCATTTACTGCATGATCGATGGTTGTACAGAGTTCTCCATAATGACTGCATACATGAACCTCTTTTCATTCAAAGAAAAAGATATCGGTACTGAGTTCTCTCTCATATTAACTACCAGTCCATAATGTAGCTATCTAGGCTAAGTTAGTCATCTAGGTCTCCTCTGTCGTCAGTAGAGTGGCAGGTACTTCCAGAGGATGAGTCATCTCATCTATTTTAGACATGTATCTTAGAACAGTATGAATCACTCTGAAAATCCCTCTCCCTACAGTTACAGAGGAAGCCTAGACAACTAGTTTAGCCAGAACACCTAACTTTTTGCCAGCTAAGACATGTGACCGCTACTTAGTGTTCTTTCAAGAAGGATATCAGTAAGAAAAGAGTGTTTCTTTGAATGTAGACATGTGTTAACTGATGGCAATATAGAGACATGCTCATGCTGAACTACCAGACCACAAGAGAATTGTATCAGTAGCAGCCTTCATTGTTTCTGACCTTGAGGCAAAAAATTCCCTCTTTCCCTGCCAACTTTTTACACTAACTAATTCACAGTTGAACACAGTGATAAGGCAGGTACAGCTGGGCAAATAGCCCAGCAAGCACCAAGCCCATAAATCAGTGACTAGGCAGTAAATTTTTTCTAGCCAGTTCAGGTAGTCTTTAATCCCTGTTGGTTAATACCACTTATTGGTTTTATATCCTTCTGATTTAAATTCATACAAGAATGCTTTAATACAAATTCTATTCAAAATAGAAAATAGATTCAGAAAAGAATGAAGTATTATCACAGAATATATATAATCACACATATATATTTTCTTTTTTTTTTTTTTTTTTTTCTTCAAAATGGGCTGGAGAGGGAAAAAGAAATCTGCTAATTAAATCACAACATTTGGAAGAGGTCAAAATAATGTAACACACACCAAGCTCTAATTCAAAGAACACAGGAAGCAGTGCGATTCCGATTTGTCATCCTTTGACACAGACTATAAAAATATAGTCAGAGGTTTGAGAGAAACACATATCTTTTTCATTCTTTCTCTCCCTCTGTGGTCACTGCACTATGATCTATTTTTACTCAGGAAGAAAAGGAGTTTCCATTGTTAAAACAAGTTGGATGCTCCCATATCTCATATTCAATTAGAAGCATTTCAGAAAGCCTAACATCCTCCTTTCCACCTGGTCTGAAGCATTTCTACTGGTTATAGACATCATTCATCCACAGTACTGTAATCATAAAAACTTCAACTTTTTAAAAAGTGTAGGGGCAAATGGGACTTCCAATGACTTATGAATAAATGGTATTTGAATACTTTCTTTAAAAATGCAAAAGAAAATGAACAAAAGCCACAGAAAGA
The DNA here is from genome assembly GCA_013399695.1 of Formicarius rufipectus. Taxonomy (NCBI): domain Eukaryota; kingdom Metazoa; phylum Chordata; class Aves; order Passeriformes; family Formicariidae; genus Formicarius; species Formicarius rufipectus. The sequence goes on along the minus strand of VXAU01002350.1, from coordinate 1,144,280 downwards.
TAACGGATCTAACTACATAACTTAAAATTTTAGAGACAGTGATGTCCAGATGTTAACGGCTTTTCTTCAAAATTTGTCTCTAGAAACAGCTCACCAAATATGGTGAACCTGATATTATCTTGGGTTCTTGAATTTTCCGTCAACATGAAAAACCAATTATGCATTGCCAGTTTCTTCACAAAGCCCACTGTTAAAAAAAAAAAAAAAAAAAAAAAAAAAAGAAACTCAAAGCAAGAGGGAAGGGAAGAGAAAGATGAAAAAGGTGGAAGAAAGAAAAGGACGGGAATGGCAGTTGTCTTGGAATTGAAGATGTCTTACTGATTACAGCAGGAGACAATTTTGCATTACCAAACACAAACTGTAGCTGAAAGAACATAGATCCCATTTTACCCATAACATCCTAAGAAGGAACATAAGCTCCATTGCCAATACCAGGTCTCTCATGCACTGTCAAGGCTCGCCAGTGTGCTGTCTTGGGTCCACACTACAAACCTCATCATTTCCAAATACTGGTCAGAGTTCAGCTTCCCTATATGAAACATCCAGTAGTTGTAGAAGACCACAGTTCCTGAGAGTCTTCTCTCCTTTCCTGTAACACTAGAAATATCTGAAATTCAAAACCAGAGCTGTTTGTTTGGCCTTATCTCAGCATCTTGGTCAAAAAGCCTATTCCAGTTCTCTGGACAAATACAACACTCAGAAGTAAGTTTTTAGCTTCAGGCTGAAATTTTTCCCTTGAAAAAAAATTAAACATTGTCATGAACATATAGGCCAGGTAAGTTGTTTATTAGATGTGCATACATTTGGGTGAAGAAATAAATCTTTCCTGCACAGACAAGCAAAACTCTCACTATAACTCCAATGAGTGAATGTCCTTAAAGGATCTGCTTCATATTGTGCCAATTGATACACTGCTGAAGGTGGCTACAGAATGTAATGATATGCATGATGATTTGTTTCAAAGTTCTCTTAATATAATTTTAAATTGAGACTATATTATGAAAGAGTATTAAAATAGGGACTTAACAGATAACATCAGAGGCTGTTCATAAATGCAAGAAGTAAAGAAAAAGGAGAATTTGTTGTTCATAAAAGAATTATTTCCAGTTTACAACTCCACCCAAATATGGACAAAAAAGCTTTAATACAAGGTATCATTCACCTCATTTCTCAACATATATTTCAGTGCTGAAACAGTAGAATGGTACCAATATTTTGATCCTTAGAAATGCTCATTTCTACACTTGATACTCTTCTTAAATCAGTCCCAATTGCATTTGTTCATTTGTTTATGTGTTGTTAGTACTGCAATCATTTTAGTTTATTCAGTAAAATACACTGTGAATCCACTCCCCATTCATTTATCTTTGCTTGAAGATCGGATGCCAAATTGCCTCCTTCTATGACCTCACAACAACACCTAATCCTGAGTTTTCTTTTCATATGAGCTTGTTTAGAAATTTGCTGGCACAAGCAACATGATCAAAACTTCAGGAAGATATCTAGTTTTGCAGGCATCTAGCAATCCAGCATGCATGTGTAAGCTGCATTTTTGCTTACTAGAGGACAAATGAAATTTGCTGGACTCAGCAGCGTTAGGAAGCTTCCCAGATAATGGTACCAAAATAAACAACATTCCCCACCTGTGATCAGCACAAGTAATACTATGGAATTCTGCACATCCGGTCCTGAATTCTCTCCAAACTCTCATGAAATTATGGCTTCCTGTACTGCAGTTGGGGGCAAATATCACTGCTTTCATTCCCATGATTGAGGAGAAAGACAACACACTGCTCTCACTTTCAGCCAACTCCACTGGTTCCCCATTCATATGACAGTCAATTTAAAAGTGCTTTTTGTTTCCAGGATCCTTACCCCAAGACCTCACACAGACTTCATTACCTGTTATACTGCATTTACAGAGATCTGACATCAATTCTCTCTGTAATAGATCTATGTCTGTGCCTGGCAGACATCAATTGACTATCTCATTTAGTATTCTCATTTTAACATACACCTTTTTCCTTTTCCCCACTTGATTTGCTTTCCCTGCCACCAGTCTTATGACTAACTTCTTTGATTTATACAGGCGAATTTTCTGTTAGCATACTATTCGTGGCCTAGTCCCGATTAAAGATTAGTAGTCTTTACTGTATTCTGACAGGATGCAGTATTCTTGCATTTCATAAATAATTTGATCAAGATCTTAAAAAAGTCCATCCTTAAATCTGCCTTTTAGATTGATATGCAACAAGATGGGTTTTAGTTACTTCACTCTAACTGGGGTTCTGACTTAGGGATAAAAATTAAACAGAAGGTCAAGATATCAAAATAAATGCCCCCAGTTTCTGATATTTACCTTTAAGTAATTTTCACATTAAGAATTACAGCCACAGTGATGTCTTAACTATATGCTTTTCCAGCTTCATTTTTTATCAATTGTTATTACATTATTACAGATATTGTATTAGTTTTTACTTAGGTGGAAATGAAGGGAAAGAAATGCAATTCCTTATTAAAAAACAAAAGCAGATGATTGCTCAAAAACAGTCTGACTGGAGACAAGATCAATGGAAAAAACTGATGTTTTTTAAGAAGTAAATTGAGGAAGAACTCTGAAGAGTAAACTTACTAAACATTCTTTTTAAATCTTGTTTTACGCAAATTGCTGACATTTTTTCTAAGCATTTCTTAAAGTTAATTATTACATTATGATATACTATTATTGGGTACCTAAGCCATCTGTATTAAACTAACTTCACTTAAATTTTCATGGTTCTTTTATGGTTACATCTCAGCTTCTTACTTAACTAAATCCAAACACAGTTCTAATAAACACACCAAAGCGTTTGCACTAAGCAAAAGTATTGAGCCTTTATTTTTCTTTCTAATGGCCACACATGGTCATTACAATCCTCCTGGTAACAGGGTAATGCTATATATAAGCATATTTGCAATAGAACACACTTAGACCCAGCAAACTTCCAAAACTTAATTTTTCCCTGTCCACCTTTCTGCAAAAGTAAACACCTCCACAGGGTTGCCTGCAGGTAATGATTACGACCCCCTGGAGCTTCATTTGCTAAGTTTTTTATTATTTGAACTCCATTTCAAATCACAAGAGGGACTATTCTCTCTGACACAGGAACTCCATGATTCTCTTCAATGCCTGGCAACTTGGTTATATTTTGAAAGTTACTCAAAAGTAATCACTTCCATGACTGTGCCCCAATTTAGTTTCATTTTATTCCTAGCTCATCTCCGAAGTATGAAGAGCATCTCAATTACCAAACACACATTTGGTACATACCTGCCATGCTGATGTTCTTTTATCTCCTGCATTCTGTGATATACTGCATTTAGGGTCACTAAAGGTCCATACATTTGACTGACAAGAAATTTCAGAGAAAGAATAAACTTAGACACACTTTCACTTGTCATTTTATTAATTTTCATTCTGCTCCAACGAGGTCACAGGGAAACTATCAATTATAAACTATTTTGTGCTAACTTTTCTCCCAAAGGTGTTCTATATATTGACAAGGCCACCTAAACTCTTTACTGTGGATACTTCTATCACCCTTAGTAAGATTGCACACATGTCAAAATTATTTGAAGTGTGACTTCATTACTGCTAAGGCGTGTTATAATTTTCTCTGGAAATTCCTGGAGTATTTGGAAGCTTGAGGTCTTATTTAAGTAAACATGTTCTAATGTATCTTAAAAAGTAATGATGGTTTTGCCTAAAACATAGGCTAAGCTAAAATCTTTGTTTTAATTATAACCTTTAGCATGTTAATTGTATATAATTAAGAACTAAGAGAATAGCATTTTTCCTAATGTAATCAAAATAAGACAAAATAAATTTGAGAGGCATGTAAGAGAAATATTTCCTAAACCCCATGGTTTTAAGTGCCTGCAATTGATGTGCTACCTCTGGAGTTTTCAAGTTATTTTGGATAGGGGCGTGGGGTTGAACCAAAGCAATTACAACTCTTGCCAGGCTGAAGGTGGCATTTTCTCTGAATGGTTTGATGCAGAAGCCCCTTGCAATTGGTGGGAAGCTGTAAGCTTCTGTCAGACTTACAAGAGAAGTTCTGCAACACGCTGCACATATGATCTGCCTATGCAGATCGGCCAAAATGAGAACATCTGAAAGACTTTTACAGGGGGGATGTAAAGCTTGGGGTAAACAGAGAATTGAAAATAATCTCAAAAAATTGAACTTGATCTGCCTTCTTTGAAGTTAAAGTGATTAGACTGGAGCAGGCTGGGATTTATAGACTTCACAGGCTGTGGGAGGGACTTCAAAAGCACAGAGGTGATAGATGAACATGTTTTTTCTGCTGTGCAGTGACAAAAATGCAACATGGTTTCAGGGCTCTTATAACAACAGGAAGAGTATGAAAACAAAAAGTTCTAATTTTAGTCTCTGACAGTCATCCATGTTTCAGTCTGATTGCCTCCTACTTAGGACGCTCACCTCAAATGCACCTTCAGCAGAGCACAAGGCTGATAAATACTGATAAATTCTCAGTAAATACACAGGACAGAGAAACAGGAACCACCTGCACCATTTTTAAATTTTAGCTTTCAATATTGTTCAAACCTTCTCCTAGGATCTGAATTGGGATTCCTATGACCTGTACTGCACCCTATGCCACTCCGTCTTCTTCCTCAGCACACACATTTCTGAGAGAGTCAACTACTTCTGTCTCTCTATGTATGACATACTTAAATGCTGAGAGCAGTAAGATGGTGTTAACGTCTTGTTTGGGACAATCTGCCTTATTAAGGATGCCTTGAGTTCTAGGGTTAAAATCTCCCCAAAGCAGGAAAAGGAACCCATCTCAAAAGTAATTGTGCTTCTGGGCAGGAGAGAAAACATCATGGACTCTGGTGAGTCTAGTCCATTCTCCCAAGAAAATATTTCCAGCTAAACTATTCAACATCCAACTCATTAATCAATTAGAGTTGATTACAATTGTATTTTACTGTTTAAGTCATCTACCATTTACTGTCCTACTGCTGTACATTTCACTGCTGATCTTACCAGAATGTGAGTTTAAGAAATAATGCACTTTGCATAAAAAAATTAAACTGAATCTAGAGGTTCTGGGTTTTTTTTCACATCCCCTAAATGGTGGCACACTCTGCAATAAGAATATGGTAAGAAGTGGTTTACAGACTTAATCAAATTGTGCACATGAACAAAGTTCTTCAACATGCATAAGTTTTGGCAGAGCATGACCTGAGCATCCTAATGCCGCAGTGATATAAAAAGATCCCCGTTTGCAGACTTGGTGAACTAGCATTCTGTTTCTGCATGCTTATGGCACTTGCTCAAGCAGCCTCACCCTTCATCAAATCTGCATGCTCCTCTAACCCAATTAATAAAATACAGAGCACTGCTTTCTATTCTACATCATATAATGAAGATTTTAAAATAGTAATAAATAAAGAGACAAGTTGCTACACAAACATTTATTTTTAAAAATAGATTTATTAATGAATATGTGCTGCAACAGTTACTTTTACAATATATTTTACTTGCTTTGCTGGTTCTTAAAACTACACTTTCAGTGAGATCCTAGGGGAATTCTTTCTTTAGGAAGGTATGTCCTTAATTTATGGGTTCTGCAGGAAAATAGACAGTACAAATACAGTTGTATTTTTGTCACCAGAAATGCAGAGTAGACCCTATGTTATACATGTTCCTTACCCACATGTGTCCAGATCACTTACCTCCCTGCTGCAGCCCTCTAGCCTTTACTACCTTGTGGCAACACATTCCCACCTCTTTCAGGGAAGGCACATTTAACATACAAGCAGGAAAGCTAATCTCCACAAGGCTGCAAATGCAAAACCCCTAATTTATTCTGGCTATTTTAAATTTTATTTCTCTGGCAATTGTATTATGCAAAGGTCTCTTATGAAAATTAGCAAGAACAAAACCAACAGATTTCTACAGTAATTATTTAAAACATATTCTTACAGTTTACATAGCTTTAGGATGGGTTCCTGATGTGTAACTTAAGGTGATGATTTAAAAAAACTAAATAATAGTTATAAAACTAAAAATAATACTTTCCAGTCTGCTCTGAGAAGGTTTACATCATTTTAAAAAGCACAGAAATGTTTTGACCCCAAGGAAACGCAGTGGCCAAGGAGGGCTTAAGGTAAAAGGTTGATGTAGAAGCAAATTATTTTAGTTCTATGAAGTGACCTGCTTATTTTGTTGAACCGTAACAGTAGACTAATAAAAAAATTTCAGATTAAAGTTACTATATAAATTTAGTGATCAGCTGTCCATGCAAACAACTGAAATAATTATTTTGATGTGTTTAATCTAACTAGTATTGGTTTCATGTTCTGATACTACGTGAAAGCAAGCTAAACATTCTATAAAAGCTGGCAGTAAACAATGCAAGTAGGAAATTTAAATTCCTCTTTGCTAATCCTACTGTTGACAACGATAAACCATTGGGGGTAGTTCCTTTTAATTAAATCAGTGCAGAGTGCGTCGTCCTTTCGCAGTGCCACCTCACCCGGACTGCACTCACCGCTGTCCCTGCAGCCCGGCCTGCAGCGGCACCGCCATGCGAGGGCGAAGGCCAAACGCTTGCCGGCTACAGTCTGTGTAATTCCGAGAATTATTTGTTTATACTTCTCATTACAAGCGTCAGAAACTTCTGAGTTATGGGTTGCTTTGTTTAACGGGCTCTATTTTTTTCCCACCAGCAGTCTATAATTAAAGACCTCTTTCTTGCCGTCAGCTTGGGCCCGGCGTGCCGACACACAGCTCACCCGCACATGGCCTGTGCCCACCTGCAGGACGCTCCCGGAGCTCCGCGGGCCCACAGCCAGCCCGAGCCCTGGGAACGGGATAACCCGGCCGGACTGGACGGAGCAGGAAAGGGACGGGTGGGCACGCAGGACATTCCTGAGAAGCAGCGATTTTGGGGACGAGGGAGGGGTTGCCATTTTCCTAATTTAACTCGAGGGCAAACCGGGCGGCGTCAGGCGATGAGCTGGGTGTGGCACCGCATCTGTGGCCTTGCGCGGGAAACCACGGTGCGGCGGCACCCACTGCCGGCAGCCCCGCGCCGCGCCGAGCCGGGCAGGGCCGCGCCGCCATCTTCGCTGCGGGAACCGCTCGGCGCGCGCGGGGCGCCATGTTCGTTAAGGGCGGCTGCGCCCGCCCGGGAGCGCTGCGGGCACGCGCACGGGAACGCGGCCGGCGCACAGGCACGGGAGCGCGCACGGGGCCGCACACACACACACACACACACACACACAGAGGCAAGGGAGCGCGCAGGCGGCGCCTGGGGCATGAACAGAGGCACGGGAGCGCGCATGGGGCGGTGCGGGCACACACAGAGGCACGGGAGCGCGCATGGGGCGGTGCGGACACACATAGAGGCACGGGAGAGCGGCCGGGGCATCGCGGGCACAGTCACGGGACGCCGGGGGCATGGTACGGAAGCGCGCCCAGGGCGCCGAGGACACACACACAGGCACGGGATCGCGGCCGGGACGCTGCAGGTGGTATCCCGGGAGCGGGGTAAGGGACAGCGGGCCGCGGTGCCGGGTGTGTGTCCGAGGGCAGCCCCTGCACGGCGAGGGGAGAGGGTGGCAGCTGGTTAAAAGGAAAGCCCGCATGGCCACGCTGATGGGCCGCCCCGCCCCACGGCTCCCGTCCTGGGCAGGGTTTGCCTGTTGCGTGGGGGAGAGCCCGTTGGATTTCGCTCTTGTCCAAAAATATCCGTCCCTGGGAAACTTTTCACGTGGGGAGTTTTCATCTTAGAGGTGCCCTAGATTGCAGTGGGAGATGAGGCTGCTGCTTTGCCTTTTTCTAGAAGGAAAAATGTGATTTGCATCGCTGGAATGTGTAGCAGCGAGCGACAGTGAGGAGTAATAGCGCAGTGTTGCCTGCCAGGTGTGAACGCCTTGTTTTCCTGCACGAGGTTCAAAGTTTTGCCCGAGGTCGGAGGCCGGCGATCCAGGCGGCTCCGCTGGGTGAGCTGCTAACTTGGGCCGGGTCAATTGCTTTTCTTTATTGCTGGTTATATTACTGCTCTCACGCAAGGGGACTACCCATCTAAAATAAAGATCAGTGAGCACGGCCAAGGGTTCCTCAAGCGCTTGTTTCCGTGCAATGTGTTATCACCAGACGAGGTTCATACTGAATCACAAGATTGTAGTGTAACTTAGCCTGGAAGGTGCCCTTCCTGTGCCACCTGGCCCAGTCCCTTGCTCAAAGCAGGGCTGGCTTCAAAGTTGCACCAAGTTGCCTGGGGCCTCATCCAGACCTGAATTAGGAGCTCCTTTGTGTATTTCGCTTCCTGGAAGGTAAAATGGTTGCAGTCAAACTGCCTGTGTCTGCTAACTAACCTGCAGTCTCTCTCCATGTAGAAAGGAGCACATGCTAAAGACTACTCTTTCCAAACAACTGACGGTGTGCACAGCTGACAGCCTTAGGAGGAACGTGGCAGGATGAAGCCCGTCATCGTGGTGCATGGTGGAGCTGGCCGGATCTTCAAAGAAAGGGAAGAGGGAAGTCGTGCTGGCGTTGTCAGAGCCGCACTGCAAGGTTACGGCGTCCTGAAACAGGGAGGGACTGCCATAGATGCAGTTGAGGAGGCTGTACAGTCAATGGAAGATGATCCTCATTTTAATGCAGGTAATTTTTCAAGAATTAAGTGGGCTTAAAATCATCTTGTATTTCAAGTGTTTTGCCCTGATGCTTCTGAAAATCCTGGCTCTCGTTATTGTTGCATTATTATCGAATTATGCACATTGCAGTGGAGTAAATACTAGTGTCGCAAAATAGTTGATTTCTCAGTATAATAAAATAGCGTGGTGTGTATTTCAGTGTATCTTGAGTACATTTAGAAAAATGAGAAACTCTTTTGTCATTCTTCAGTGTTATATCTCTACCATTTAATTAATGTGCTGCTGTTTTTGACTGTGCTGTGTATATTCAGACATATGTATTTAAGACATGGACTCTATTATGGAGTATGTGTTTAATTAACATTCATTTTTAAGGCACTTGGATATAGCTTGCAGTGTTTCTTTAAGCCTTAACACTTGACCTTTACCCATTGCCAGAGGAATAGTCTTCTTTGGGATTTTAGGTGGTTTTCTCTTCATTAATGCTTGCAATTAGTTAATTTGTAAATAATATTACTGGAATAATGCGGTAATGGTATATGAGTCATGAAGCTGTACAGTAAAGGTTCGTAACTGGATTTCCTAATGAGTAATGTAAATTCATGTTAATGGAAGTAGTCAAATATTTTCTCCTCATCAGATTTATTATTTTGATGAGTTTCAGCAAAATTATTTCCCGACTCCCACCAAGGCGTGTCAGAAATAAACGTGGAAGGAAAGACTTGTCAGTGATCAGTGTTTTAGGTGATATGCATAGTTAGTTTTGCAAAAGTTCATTTGTTCCATCTTATCTTGCAATTGAGAGCAAGGGAAAGCTTTAATCTGACATGAAATTTTTAGTGTTTTGTTACTGACTTGGACTGAACATTTTGATTTTCAGAGCATCCAAGCTGAAATCATGAAACAGACTTAGAGATGTGGTATGTACTGTTACATGGTTAGCATCAGGATGGCATTCTGTCATTTAGTTTTTACTTAACTGGACTTGAGCCTTAAGCACTTGTTCAGGTTTGACTATGTTGATCTAAGTGTGGTAAATCTAAGTGTGGTCTGGTAATCAATTATAGATACATCTAATTGTCTTAACACTCATTAGATACAGATGCTCTCAGTAGCTGGCAAAAATTAGCTGAAAGCTATATGAAGCGGGCCCTGATTGGAGTGGCTGTTTAAAACTCAGTGTGTCGTATTTATCTTTCTAAAAGAAAAAAAAAATCAGTGTTGCTGTAATATTTTCTAGGAAAATAGACATCACTAAGAGACGACAATACAGATGGGGAAGAATGGCCATAATGATCAAGTTGTGTCCTTGTTTGAATGATAGGGTGTAGCCATGCTGTGTAGATTCATCTTGAGGTAGACTTGGTGGAAGGGCTCAGGAGCTATACTGTTGTCTAAAATTACCATTTTAGTGACTTATGCAGCATAATTAAGTCATCAGCTTCTGCTTGTGATGAGGAAGTGGCCTTGGCTGTATTTCCTTCATATGATCTCTTTGGCTAACAGTATTAAAACCAGCTTGGTGTGAATATTCCAGATTTAAGAACTGACACTACACTGATCCCTGCACACTCTTTCTTCCACATCTTTTGCAGGACACAGGACAGATCTATCTGTAGCCAAAGGGAATTGGAGTACTCCTCTCAGTACCCCACTTGTGATTTGACTAATCTCAGCTGTTCGTTATTTATGTCCCCTTAGATTTTCGGTCTACTGTTGTCTCTCTGTTCTTTTCCCAGCCTTTTGATTGACTAGTAAGCCAAACTTTTTTTCAGCACTACAGCCACTGGATACCAAGGCCTTGGAGGCTAGTAGTCCCTACCTATTGCATTGGAAAGCAGGTGAAAAAGCAGTCTGTAACCACAGGAGGGGGGATTTTTCCTACCTGAGATAACCTGAAGTTCAGTATCTAGCTTTGTTGTAGTGTACAGACTTGCATGCTGGTCAGTGACATGAAAAAGGGTGGCTGTACAGCTAAGATGTAGGAGTTGTGGAAGTTGTGGATGCCCCATCCCTAGGATTATTCAAGGCCAGGTTGGATGGGGCCCTGATGCCTTTGATTAAGGAAGCTGTCTGCCTCTATTTTTTGCTCAGGAAATTTTAGGAAATCCTCAAGTGTATCCCATAAGACATGTCCAATAGACTCAGGGTACTGTTAATGCAGTGATGAAGAGACTTGGGAGAGTTTCCCTTGGTAGAGTAGTTCTGGTCACTGATACTTAAGAATTTCCTGGTTCTAGTGGGAATTTCTAGTTCATGGGCTAGAAAGTCTACCTTATCGAAGGGAGTTAAAAGACTGTGGCATGGTTTAGCTAAGTAAACAGAGACTGCTTATTCCTTACCAACATAAAGGAAAAGATGGAAGAATTATGTTAACATGGATGGCACAAGGCAATTAACCTGTAAGCTCTTTACAGATTAGTGTAGTCTAGAAATTAACACACTGTGAATGATGCAGGACTGAACTTTGGAATAGCTTATGCATTGCAGACAGTCAAAAAATAGCTTTTGGAGAGTGTGTCTGTATGTGGCAGAGGGGGTTTGGAGATTACAGGAGGAGGATTACAGGATTTTGTTGCCTCTTGTTGCAGGGGATTTAGGTTCATATATTCAGGTCTGAAGTACACTGGTATAAAAGTCTTAAGTCAGTTATTAACAGTGGTTTCTGACCTGCTTTAACACTGGTTTAGCAGAAAGAAAAAAAAGTTGGTTTAACTGTCTGCAATTTTCAGGTCTTTCTACCTGAGCTACTGTGTAAATCTGCCATGTTTTCATTTGGCTTTTTGGTTCTTTTTAAGTTTAGTCTTCACCATCCTTACCAACAAAGCTTGTGCACTTGATTACTTAAAACCTTTTATTCCCTTGTGATACAATTATTGGCATTATTTAAAAAACCCACCCTATTTGCAGTCTCATTTTTTATCTCATTAATTTTCAGTTAGGTTAGTGATAACACCAATAATTATAGAAGAAAATAATTACCAAACATTCTGTTACTTAAAGTAATTTTAAAAAAATTAAAAAATCTGCTGGGTTTTTTTGATAATGAAGAACTTAGTTCAGGCTTTTGCTGCAGTGGTGAGTAGATGCTTTTATTCTGCTCCATTACTTTTAGTAGTTTCTTGGAGTGCTATGTGACATGAATCTGTTGATAGGCTTGAATGCTGTAGTATTTCTTTATGTTATGGTGTATTCTCCTTTGGAAGAACTGTAAGGTAAGATAGTTTTGTGCACTCAAGGTGATCTGAGGAATAAAGAATTCTGTTCATGATTGTTGTTTAAACTTTCGTATGAAGTATATAATTTGGGATGGGATTGGAAGTGTGTTTTTCATCTTACAAAAGATACAATTCTGTTTTAAAGTAGATATTGAACTGTGAGACTTCTGTTAATGGCTGGATTTTGTGGTTATACTCAGCAGTGTTTCTGCTGTTTTGTTTGTATTTGGGAGATAACTTTCAGTTAGTCTGCAAAGTGGGAAAGAGAAAGCTTGCTTGATGAGAGCTAATAATTGAATCACCTGGTGGTTAGCTCATAATGACTTTCCTCTTTTTGTCTTCCTCCCTAATTTTTTTTTCTTTTAGGTTGTGGATCTGTTCTAAATGAAAAAGGTGAAGTGGAAATGGATGCCATTATTATGGATGGAAAAAAATTAGATTCTGGGGCAGTATCTGCAGTTAAATGCATAGCAAACCCAATAAAACTTGCTCGACTTGTTATGGAAAAGGTATGCTGATGATGAAGCATGTTTTCCCTTAGAACTTCATCAGGTATATTGATATAGTCTAATGGTGATCCTTCTGGTAGTGTTTTAAAGCAGGAAAGGAGGGAGAAATGTTAGGAAGCTATGGTCATGACAATGAAGCACTTTTACTTAAAGGGATTTTCAGACATATGGATAAAAAAGGTAGCATTTTAAGAAAATGTAATTTTGCTGTACAACTGGAAACTCAAGGAGAAATTGACCTAAATATGTTAGCCTCCTGTATTTCCACAGCTGATGCTCAGGGTATTTTTTTTTGGTTTTTTTTGTTCACTTGTTTTTTGAAGAACTTTTATGGTGTCATTGAGTCTTCTGCTTGATCTCACAAGATTGAAGTTAGATAATAGACTGTTCACTTTGTAATGATATAGAACTGAATTAAATGACACAATTACATATTTGGCTATGTAATGCACTCTTACATTGTTCTAGGTAGTCTCTCCTTTGTGACCTATCAGATGGTCATTCTAGTGTAAAATCATAGTCTTCCAGCAGGAGAAGATTACATTAGCTCTATCTTGGGTGGTGACAGATTTTTCAAGAGATTCAAATTTGTCGGGGGACCAAAATGATTAGTACTTGACCTTCTACAGAAGATCAATCCCACCTTACTCCACTAAGAAGTTCATCTTATACTGGCTACACCAGACTTCTCTCATTTTTCAGAAATGGGACAATGGTATGCATCAGGATGGAGTAGGTAATGTGTTGTATTTGCATCTACTTTATTTGGCAGTAATCAAAATTTTTGTACTGTCTTTGGAGTTTACATTTTTCATCCTGCTAATGCATCTGTACCATTGTTGAAAAGAGTTCACATTTGCAAAATCACCTATTAACAAAGAAGACTTATGTTTCTTTCACCTTTTGAAGTGACGTTTGAGGAAACAAAACCTCCTTTGGTGATCTATAAAGATGATTGAAATTTGGTTTGTCTTCAGTGGCCTCCAAGGCAGATAGGATTTTTTTGTGTCCCTAATTAGAGGATAGTTCTGTTTTTAAAATCAGAACATTTCACTAAAATATATGATATACTTTGTTTTTGAGAAGACATACATTTCAATAATATTAAAACTTGTGATTAATAATTTTTTTCTCCCTTCACATGGCCTTTATTTTGTTGTTCATCTAGAACATTGTAGTTGGCAGACATCTTAATAAGACCAAAGTTTTCAAAATTTGTGAATGTAAGTGAAGGGTTGGGAGAGAGAAGTCTCAAATGTCTTGGAATGAATGTTGTTCTCACTTCTGTAGAGAACTTCTTTTAATGCCCATTGTTCACTTCATGTTCCAGAATCACTGATTTATTTTCTTGTCTTGTCCATGACAAAACCCCATTTCAACAAGGATAAAGTCAAAACAACACTGTTGGATTTTGAGAACATAACTTTCCAAACTCTGTTTTTAAAAATCAAACAAACAAAAGAAAAAGAGAAAAAAAATCAGCAAACAAAACCCCCTGTTATTTTTCTGTCTGATCTCTTACAAGGTTTTTTTGTCATTGTGAGTTGTTTCTGGTGTTCAAAAGTGTTCATCCTACATTTGAGTGAAAACATAAATTCTACTGTATAGGACCAAGTATAGTGGCGTAGCATTAAAACCTTGACGGTTTTGCTCAGATGCAAAAAAGATCTCTGTAGATGATAAAGTTCAAATGTAAATGGCCTAAATTGCTTGATATATCTCAAGATTAATTTCTGCTCCTTCTCTATCAGGTATTATAAATGGGAATACTCTTCTGTTTGTCTTGAATAGGGATTTTGGGTCACCAGCCCAGGCTATTTCATAGTACATTTCATAGTGTGTTTTGTTTTACTGTGCATAATTAAAAATATTTTTAACTGTGGGACCCATGGGTAATAAGACTTTAGTTTTCCTGGAGTCTTAAGCAGGTATGAATGTTTACCAGTGGTTTTGAGATGCCTTGATGCCATAAGGAATTTTGAAACATGCAGCTCCCAAAAACAAACCAACCAACGAAAAACACCCTCTTTATCTGCTTGTAATTCATATTGTGGAGCAGTATGGGCTCCATCTGGTGGCCAGAGTAGCTCCTCAAGATTTTTCTGTCACTTTCTCACTGGGCTCAAACTTGTCCAAATTTATTGAATAGAAAAAAGGAGAGCACTAGAATAATTTCCATTCACGATTTAGTTTGCTATTGATCAGGGGAACTTCTAGAGGTGGAAGTCTTTTACTATGTTGGCTACTGTTACAAATTCTTGAGAAAGGAGTTACATTTTTGTTGAAGTACTCTTGCTTGTAGTGAACTTAAATGGAATGATACATTGAAATTACTAATTTTTTAAACGGGGCGTGTAACCCCTCTCAGCTCTAACATGTTATCAGATGGGCTTCTCACAAACATTAGAGACCTAAGTTATTAGTACAGTTTAACTATGTGTTTTCCCCTACTATATTGTACAGCCCTTTACATTAGACAAAGGAGAATTTATCTTAGAACAGAGACTTACCAAGGCAAAGGATCGCATTTTTACTGTGCCCCGCACTGCCAGAACTGTTAAATAAAAACCTGTGATGGTCTGAATTTCAGGCCAGCTGTAGAAATCTGGGGAATTTTCCCCATTTCTCATGAAATTAACTAAACTTGCTATCATTTTATCTTCTTGGTGGGAGGTGTGGTTCAAGAGATTTTATTTTTTGTTGGGTTGGGTTTCTTTCTTTGTTGGGTTTGTTTTCATGTCATTTTGAATTGCTTTGCATGACTGTCTCCCAGAAAAATTAGGCACTTTAAGTTAGCAAACATATTTGTGAAACTGTGGAAGGATGAGAGAGAAAAACATGCTTTCGCATTGTTTGGCAATGGTCTGCCAGCTCTTTTGATTGACAAGATCTGTTGAAGAGAATGACAAGATTTTCCCTAAGATAACTTCTTTCAGTGAGGAATGAAAAAGAAAAGCAACCACAAAACCCTATCATAGAATCTGATTCTTCTTTATGGAAGAATTTCTTATTTGTGCAGCTTAGGAAGGTGGGTATGTTATTTGAACCTGCATATTGGAGGGACCCTTTGAAAAATTTATTAGAAATAATTTCCATTTTTCACAATAAAACTTTATTTTGTAAAGTCTTATTTAAAGGATCATATCACTTTATTTGCTCAAGAAATCAAGTGATGGATGACAGAGCCTCCTGATGCAGATAATGACAAAAGAAAATTTCAGTGTATTTCCTAGAAAAACGGACCAAACAAAAAAAAAAAAAGCCCAAACTAGTTTGAATATTGGACCGTGTACTTCTGGTGCGTTAGTGGCAGTGGCAGAGGGGGGCAGTATTGCACAAAGAAGATGGCTTTAAGTAGAAGATCACTACCCACTAGCTTTGTTAGAAATAGGTAGGTCTTCATTGTCTGGTAACATCACTCGGCATGTAAGTGTGATGTCTACTTTTCCACACTCACAGAGGACTTACTCCTTGTAATCCTTATTTTTGTTCCCTAAAGCACTATATGAGGATTAATTAGAAGGCATTTAAATTTTAAAAAATGTTTGATGTCAGGATCACATCATCAGGAATGTTTCTGAAGTTTCCTGGTTCTGTAACTGTCTGAAGGAGTTAGTGCAGAGGGTGTGATAGTCTTAAGTGGTGATCAGTGTCTGTGATTTGGGAAAAGGTCTGTCTAGAATTCCTTAAAAAACAGTGCAGTGCAGGGTTAGTCATGGTAGTTATTAGTTGTCATTGCTTTAGAAATCAACAGTTGATGGTCTGCAACATCTTAAAAATCCAAAGCTTTGAGACTAAATGTCCTGTAGAATGTAGCATGACACAGAAATACCCAGCCGTTGCTGTCCTTGCTTCTGGATGAGAGCTGCATATGTGCCACTTTGGTGCTCTGCGAGGCTCTGCAGGCCTGCTGCAGCATTCAGCATCATGTGGTTCTACTTTTTGGGCCTCAGCTGGTACCTGTGTGCTGTGCTGCTGAATGGATTTAAGAGCTCACTTGAAGTTAGGTGCTGTGCCCTGAAATTGTTCCATGCTGTATAGTCAGCCCACCACTCCTCCAAAATCATCCCAGCTTCTGATTAACAGCTGTGTAGCCATGCAATAAGTTGATGTTTATTTTTGATGTAGATTTTTTTAAAAAATAATAATCAGATTTTAGAGCTACTACTAAAGTTTAAGGATTAATTAAACAAATCTATCTGGCAAGTTTCTCTAAAATATTAATTAACCAAGCTGTACAGATTTTGGAGCATGGAATTAACTAAGGTTGTTGAATTAAATTTGTAAATAAAGGAATCCATATAGAACTTGCAAATGTTGTTAGAAGAGAGCAAACATATTTTGGTCAAACCCGTTAGGACAGTATTCTGTTCTTAAATTTGAAATTTATAAGAATAGCAGCAGATTGAAGGAAATGTTTAAAGTTGTTCAACTGATGTTAAGAAACACTTCAGTGTATGATATTTACATTTGTTGGTTATTTTACTATGTGTAATGTCTTTAAACAGGAGTTTATTTACAGTTCTTCTAAGTAAAATCCATCTGGATCTCTTAGTTAACTGGAAAAAACAGTTATGTATTGATTTGGTGATTAACTGGAAACAGTACAAAAGTTGCATATGAATTAGCAAAAGAAGGAATTTACCAATTTTTCTTCTCCCATTATAGTAAGTGTTCACTAGACAAATGCCATTCTTTTCTACCAGTGATGAAAGTTGGTATCTGTGTTTTGGAAAGCTGAAATTTTTTTCAGCTATAGAGGAAGAGGATATGGACATAGAAATATAGAAAGTTTAAAAATAAAATTTGGAATTTTCTTTGTGTGGATACATCTAAAAATAAATAGCGATTGTACAAAACTGCTTAGGACAAGACAAAACAAAAATTATGAATGAACCTCTTGCCTGTCTTTTGCAGACAAAGCACATGCTGCTGACTGACCATGGTGCACACCTGTTTGCTCGGGCCATGGGTATTCCTGAGATTCCAGGGGAGAAACTAATAACTGAGAGATCCCGTGAGAGATGGAAGAAGAACCTTGAGCCAGATTCCAACCCTGAAGAGTTTCAGAAGTAGGTAAAATTCTTCTTAGATTCAGGTAATTTAATATGTGCTATCTGGTTACAAAAAAAAAAAAAAAGGATAAAAAACCACAACCAAACCCACCCCCTAAAAAAAAACCAAACAAAAAACCCAAACAAAAAAACAACCAACAAGATAAAATCCCTTGATGGCTTGTGGTCCATATGTTACAGGGTTTGATACAGTCTTTACAGTATATCTTCAGTGAAAATAGTGGAAAATCAAGCTTTCAATGAATTTGTTGAAGTTTAAATGACTGGAACAAACTTAAACTTGTTGCTGCTTAAAGAGATTGTCACTTTGATATAGCCTAGGTGTTACAAAGTTAAAACTTGTTGTTGCTCTTAAAATCACCAGTGACAGAAGTGCATAAAGCAGCTTTAACAAACAGCAGGAATAATTTTGTATAGTTCATTTCCATAGAGAAACTGATTTTAAAAAATCTCCAGTACACAATTAAAAATAAGTCCATAAGGAAAAGAAAAATTAAGAAAGCTGATTAAGTAGGTGATGAGATTTGTGATTAAATTGGATTAGGTAGTTAAATGACATTAGATTTTGACCAGTAACTCATTGTGAGTTCTGATTGTGGCTATTTATTATGAAAAGGAATGGAAAAAAATGGACAAAGAAGTTCAGAGGTGGGTATGAAGTGAGATGCTACTGCCCAACAGCAAAACAAACATTGCTTGAGAAACAAGTCAGTCTTATGCAAAGTAGAGAGGAAAGTGAGGTGGACAGCAAAGGAATGAAAAACATGAGGTGTCCAAAAGGTTTCTTATGCCTGTGAAGTAGGGATAAATACCAAATTGTTTTGAGCTTCTGTTTGTATGTCAATGGCTGTGGTGCAGGAAAACGCTGTATTACATTACATAAATGCTGTATTGCATTCTGTTCATCTGTTTTGTGAAATAGCAGTAATGAGAGAAGCAGAGCTGAATTTGTAGATCAAAAGGAGGGAAATTTCTGTGGGCATGTTAATTAAATTCTGTGAAATGAGGCTATAAGCTACAAGCTATATGTTACTTTCAGTAAATTGCTAGAAGGAAAAACAAATTAATGAGGCAAGTGTAAATATGGTCTTGTAAACAAAATGACATTGTTCCTTGACCGTAAGTTCTCAGTCATAGTTCATCTTGCATGCAAAGGAAGTTTTCTTTTGATCCGTGGCCTCTCCAAGGATTGTGTGGTATTCTCATTCATTACAAAGAATTTTTGAGGATGGTGTAGCCCCCACTGACACTTGGTCTCCTAAACATATCAGTTGGAATGGTATGGCATCTGAGTCTTCATTCATTCTTCATAACTGCTTAATAGAGTTAGGCATCTTCAATTTCAGCATTGTCTTGCTCTGGAATATCTGATAATAGAAAGCTTGTATATTTCCCAAGGGCTCAAGACTTTCTTGTCTTGGCCATGCTGTTCTTTTTCTGAAAACTAGTGCCCAAAACATCTGCACAAATTCCCAAAGTTGAAAACAGGTCTTTTTTTTATGCAAGCTCATTTCTTCCTGTATCACGTGTGGAATGTTCTTTTTCTCTGTTATGTCCACATTGATTACACAGAAACTTGCCTGAGGCGAGCTGACAGAAAGTGAAGTCAGAGACAACATAATACCAGATCATACTTGGAATTTGAAGATTCGTGTAAACTTAACTTCTGGTGCTCTTGTCCTCACAGTGCTGGAAACCGTGGGGTTTCCTAGGTTTTCCATACAAAGTCTGATGTATGTATCCCTGAGAGATACCTTTCTCTTCTGCTGGTTAGAAGCCTGCATTCATTTATGCTAAAAGTTTCCAATTCCACTGCATGTAGAACATTCCATCTTGCACACCTTTTGCTGAGAACAAGGTGTGTCTCTCACTTCAAGTATTCTGGCCATACCTTTGTTAAGAATTACAGGAGGTTGCCTGAGAACCCCACAGAAAGGGAGTTTAGTCTGGCCGTAAGGTAGCAAATGGCCTCCTAGCTCCTCTGTGGATCACACCGCACAAGTAACTCGAAGAGGTGTTAATTAACAAAGATCCTGACAGCGTTCAACAGAAAACCCTACTAGTGATGCAGGGCTAAAAGACAAAATAGCAGATACCTTATTAGTTGAATAGGGGTAGAATAAGTACATGTTACTTCATGGGTACTGGATGATAAAAGATGTAGACAAAAGGTAATGAACAAATCTAACTAATACATTCTGCATCACAGTCTATGCAGTATATAAGAATAATTCTTGATTGAAAAAATCCTTGATAGCATCTGCTGGTATACCATAGGAATTTGTTGAGGTTTTTGCTGCTGTCAATAACTAACAATAGAGAGATGGTTATAGTATGATATCTCTACTTAGGCTGTTTTGTCTGCCTTGGTAATATTTTGGAGTCAACTAGCCATACAAAAAAAAATGTTTATATCTTCTTTGCCTTTGTTCTGAAGGTGAACAAGAAAAGGTTACACTGAAGCAATAAAAAAGTTTAAAGGGACAGTAAGAAATACAGTATAGTTGTCTGTTTGCTCCACTGCAGGTAAGGTGTGTTGGGCACACTCACTTTGGTATTTATCACCAGTTGTGCCCTTGTACCAAAACAGATAGCTGCTGCCTGTGTGATCTGTGTGCTTTTATTCTCACAGTTGCTTAAGGTAAATCCTTACCTGCAAAAATGTACATCTGGATGCACCTTTCTCAACTTCTCAGGAGGATCTAACTTGAGTTGGTTGAAGGGTGCCACATGAATGTGCAAGGGAGTACTGAATTTACTCATGTTCTTTTCAGCAAATCATTTGAGACAGATGGATGGGTGGGAAGCCCATCTGCACCATCATATCAGTTTGAGATTAGGTCCGTCTCAACATAAATGTCAGAGCAGTTTGTAAGGCCTGTGATTCATCAGTCAACTTTGAATTGCTGTGAATGAAGTGTAGGGACTGACAGTATGGTATTTTACATAAGCAGAAGGGAACGGGAAGTTGGTTCTCTCAGAATCTGACTGTGGGTTTCGTGGTATACAACGACTTTGTCTGACTTAATTAGCTCAGATTTTGGGGAGCTATAGAGAAACCCTCACCAGTGTTCAGGCAACTTCCAAAGGTATTCCTGTTCCAGTTGCCTTTTGGGTAGTTCCTTGAAAGATTGTTACAAATTCTTTTCCTGTGTGGAGGGATTAAGNTGAAAACAAACTTATTCTTTTTTTTTTTTTTTTTTTTTTTTTTTTGGTGTACCTCTCCTAACCAGATACTGGTTTATGTTTCCACATGAATTGCTAAGATTGGAATATGTAGGTATTTAAACTGTTGTTTCTCACCAATATATTGTTTCTCAGTGCGACAACTGTTACAGTATATTACAACAGGCTTTTTTTCTCCAAAAATTATTACATGTGTATATTTTGAGCATTCTACTGTATCTGTCTTTTCTGTGCAGAAGAAATGAAGCAGTAGTTGAGACTTCTGTTTTCTTCAGTACAGGAAGATCTTTAAACTGATGTTCAGTTTCAGCTGATTCTACTGGCCAAGTGATTTTAAAACTCAAGATTGCGTAGCTACAGAGTACAAAGAAAAAAATATGTCTTAATGATGCATTGTGAGCAGTACTAGTTCAAAGGCACATAAATAACCTTTTTTTTTTGTACCATTCAAACGTTAGGGGGAGTAAGGAAAAGGAAAGAGGAGGAACAGGAAGGAAATGATTCAGTACAGGCATAACATTACTGTCCTTTTCTGTAATCACTCATTTATGTGCATTGTCATTAATAATTCCGGTTAACCTCCTCTTTAGACAGTGGAGCCAATTGTTGGATCTCTGAGTTGCCATTTAGGGGAAAGTTGTATGTCAGTTTGTGTGTCAGCCAAAATTCTCCAGAACTATGATGACTAGAAGTATTTCTGCCCTATGTGCTTTTGTTTTGTGCATTTTTTCCTCTCTAAGTCGAAGTTTCCATGCTATGAAGGTAAACAAGTCATGGGGAGAGATTAAAAAAAGTGTTTTCTACTCTGTTAAATATAAAGCTGTGAGAATTGCGGCACATTGCTTATTATTTTTGTAATGAGAAGCACAGCAAATACAGCTTTATGATGAGCAGTAATTCTTTTGTAGTAATCTCTTTTAAAGCTACCTGGGAAATAAATGCAACATGCTTTGGCAGGTATGCTTTAATTCTATCTAATTTTGTGAACTGTTTTTCTTGGCAGAGACCTTGGAACAGTTGGTGCTGTTGCCATAGACAGTGAAGGCAATGTAGCTTGTGCAACATCCACTGGAGGACTCTCTAATAAACTGATTGGCCGTGTTGGTGACACAGCATGCATAGGTATGGGGTGTGGGATCTTGCCTTTCATTTTTTGGAGGTATCTCACTTAAAGAAAAAAAAAAGTGTTGCACACTTTCCTTTTCATTAGTGAAAAGAAACATAAATACTAGCACATCTGAAATGGAGGTCTAAAATTCAAATGTACCAAAGCTCAAGCTTCTTATAGCACAGAGATTGCAGGAAAGGATTGGGAGTAGACGTGTAGTGCTGTCATTATCATCCAACACTTTTCTGTATGGAAAATGGGGATGGGAATTTCTTTTTTTCTCTTCTTCCATAATTGTTAACAATTTTTTCCTGTTTCCTTTCTACTAAGTCTGATAAACCTCTACTTTTTACATCCATGCTTTCAACTAAGTAAAAAGATGTAGTATGCTCCATACTAAGATGCTGTTTTCATGATACTTAAGGAAATAGGTGTAATTGCAATTGCTATTTGTTATATCAGTAAGTGAGAATTATAAAGTCACTGGCAACTTTGAGTGAATTCCTGTTCTTAGAGAGCCCTGATAAGACTACCTCAGAACCTAATAGATGTGGTGTGAAATAAAGGAAATATTTTAAGAGATCTCTTATCCAAGTATAAAGAGACACTTGAAATCCTTTCCACAGATTTCTTCCTCTCATGAGACAGACTAGCCATTTGATTGCTTCAGGGTTCTACCATACAGCTGGGATTCAGAAAATAATTATTTTTAGTAAAACATGTTCCAAACTAGAGTAGCACTGCTGTTGGTAGTATAGGGTTATTATAAAACTAATACTATCTTTTGCACATAAAGTTGCTAACATTTTGGTACCCTCTGTGATTTGACTGTGATTTTCATCTTCATTTCTGGCTGTAGCTTTCTGACTGCAAATACCTTTCTATGTAAGTTGCACTCAGGGTTCCTGTAGTCTGGGCCATAGTTCTGTGAAGGACAGGTGAAATTGGACACTGTTGAGCATATTGCTTGCAAATTTTGATCTCAGTAGACATCTGCAGTATTGGAAACAGAAATGCTAGCTGTGCTTTTAGACATCAGAGGCTTTGGTAAGGGGGCTTTGACAGACTGGTTGTAGCAGTGTTTGTTCATGTGTAAACTGGGGTTGATTGAAAGAGTCTGATGAAGAAAATACAGAAGTAAGGAAACTTTCATTGCTCTTCTAAGGCCTCTTTCCCCTCCCCCATTACCTTGTTTATAATACTGTGGTATGTTTCTTCCTAGCTCCTGGGAAATATTTTTCTTAGGAGATGTGCTAGAAAATGGGTCTTGAGCAAGCAGAAGCTTGGTGGAGAACAGGGTGTGGAATGTGCCAGCAAAATAAGGATGGGAGGAATAAAAAAGGGGAGATTGGGGAGTTGAACAAAAGAAACACTCTGCTTGTGGTGAGAACTTTGGAGATTCTTCAGGGGTACTTTGTGAGGTTTCACTATAGAGCCCAGGCTCTTCAAATCTCTTAAAAGCTGTTGTGTTTGTGTTCCCCTCAAACTTTGGTCAATTCACCAATGTCCTCACAAGATCTTCCTTTGTATTTTCTCGGTTGGTAATGACCTGGTGTCCTGGCATTCTGCATCCCATAATCTTGCTGGTCCTCATTATACCCTCTCTTGCGGTGTTGGCCTGCTTCTGCTTCTTGTACCACCAACAGATCACTAGTCTCTCTCAACCTGGCAAGTAACTTTATCCCACTGTTGTTGATCTCATTTATATAACTTTTCAAATAGGCAGAAATGAGAAAGAAGCATTACTGACACTTTGCTCCCAGAAAAGCAGAGAACTATTGGACCTTTAGGAAGAAATGTTCAGTACCTATTTTAAACAATGAAGGGATTGTAAACTGTATTACAGAATATTGCCTTTTTTTTTTTTTTCTTTCTTTTCCCCCCTCTGAAAAGGAAGTGGAGGTTATGCTGATAACCATTCTGGTGCCGCTTCAACCACAGGACATGGGGAGAGCATTATGAAAGTGGTCTTAGCCCGACTGATCCTTTATCACATGGAGCAAGGTATGTTCCAAACTTTTTGTAAGCTGAAATAATGAAGATAGGAAACATTGATCATGACAGGTTTTAGTTTATCTACTATCATCCTAGAACAGCTGTCAGAAGAGTTGCTCCCAGGGGTATGTATGTCAGTCACCTCTCTTTAAAAATGAAACAAAGTACAAAAGTACTAATAAAGCTAAAATAGCTGAAGTGGACAGCATTATTTCTACTGCCTGATATTTAATCATGCTTTAGATCAGTGTACATTGAAAAATGTTACTGTCTACTTTGTTTAACTGAAGTCCTCTTTAATAATTTTTTCCCAATTATAAACTAAAATTTCTTGAGCAAGAAATATAAAACAGGTGAAAGTCAGATACATTTAAGGAAGCAGTAATAGAGGGCTAGGGACGGATAATTGGAACTGGAATTAGAAAATATAGGATATTACTTTTTAATAAACTATAAAGATATTATTTTGCCAACTCTGATTACAGCAACAGCAATTCTTTTAAGACTTTTTAACCATGATTTCAGTTTTCATTTTGTTTTGGAAAAGGTACTAAGCTGACTGGGTGGGTATGTGGTAAACAGCTGACACAGTATGTCTTATGTGACTGTAATATAATCTGACTGTGGGATGACCCTCTGGAGCTTTACCTTCCCGAGTTAGTCTGTCATCTAAACCCTTGATTATGTTACAGCCTGTAAACGTAGCCAGACAACATACTTGTATTGCATGCAGTTCAGGAATCATTAATATAGATATCACCATTATTTTTAGAAAGCCATAGCTTCGGGGCAGTACAGTGTTACTTGTTTTGACATCAACCAAACTGGAAATAGCTGGAAAACGTTCAATTTATGTTTTCATTGGAGAAGCAGTAAGTAGAGAGACAAGTAACAGCTGAGAATATTTTTGTTATGCTTTATAGAGCTGTTTGCATATAATGGGTGCATTTGTCCAGATGTCATGGCTGACATGACAGTTTCAGCATAAAATACAGCCTACAGATTATTTACCAAAGCTCTGACATGTTATGCTCTCCCCTTACTCTCTGTGTTATGTCCCTAATTATTCAATTTGTGAATGATCTTCTAAAGCTCTACTTAGTCTAAACTGTGTAAACCAGTTTCTTCTCTGACTTGGAGTTAACTGCATTGCCAAACCTTTGTAGTGATACCACTTATCTCGTTTATGGTTAATCAGTGTGAAAGGCAAATGAGTCTCAAACTGAAAAGTTTATTGAAAAAAGAAAAACAAAGAAGAAAACGGGCCCACATGTGTTCATGTCTAATTGGTTTGCACTTGATCACCCTGCCCGTGCTTGCTTTACCTTCATTCATCCTGCCCAGAAGTATAACACAGCTGCCAGGAAAATACATCAGCAATAAACTTTCCCCATCCCCCCCTCCCAAAACGTTTCCATGAAGGCACTGAAAACAAACCCTTAAGTTACTGTAACTTTTTGAATCTTTGAACAATCAACTGAAGTTTCATATTTAACAAGTATAGAACTCTCATAGTTCTGTTCAGCTATTCAGCAATTCACATATTAAATGTCGTCTTCTGGATGAATGCTGCAAAATTTACTTCCATATTTCAGGAGTGAATTGCTTTGCCACTCTTAACAGCTGCTGGAATCTCTGTCTTATGGTGGCAGCAGTTGTCTTGGTGAAAAATCAAACAGTGAAATACTGACCCTTTGAAGACAGTGCCACTTACTTGAATAGTCAGTGTCACCCGTACGTCAGAGTAAAGAGCTTTATCCTGTCAGTCACCAGTGATGTGAATAATACTGACTCTGATGGTTTTATTTGGTTTTAACTCAAAATGTGCAGTGAAAGCGTGAAGGTCAGTTTTTGTTCTGCAACCTAAGCTGCATAATGTTGCTGAGAGTATATGTGTTAGGGCAATTAGGCCAAGCCAACTGCATTCCTGAATGTATATTTAAACTTGTAGTGAAAAAAATATCTTGCAGCTATACAGGTCTGTGTGTATAATGTTCACATTTATTTTGATTTATTTAGAAAATATTCCTGTTAGTACAATTATGAAGCTAAAGTTGCCTTGCTGGTCCTTTGTCTGATGTCTAGTACATTGAGGCCTCATCTTGCCTGATAGTTTCATAAGTTTCAGAAAGAGTAATGCTGATGTCTGGTTTGGATAAATCATGACAATGTGAAGTAATGTGCTTTGAGCTCAGCTGCAACCAGTGAACTGGTAACAGAGATGATGACTGAAATGTTTGATTATTTTGATGTGGGTTTTTTCAAATTGTAAATGTTTTAGACCTAGCTTGTGACAAACCTTTGATGGAAATCTTGCAAATTGGCATTTTTCTGTTCAAATGATGGCATAAGAAACATTGTGTCTTGACCATAGAGTTGGTGAGTTAGTTTGTATCACACACTGAAACAGAATTAAAATCTGAAACCATTTAAATATTTGCAGCTGCACCACAACATAGCAGCTCTTAGCAACTGTCTGGGGCCTTCCTATAAAGGGTTCCTTTGATACACTGGAAATTTCTTGCTGGTTTAGTTGAAAGAGAAATTGGATTTAGCTGGCTCCATGGGGAGGAGGAGGGAACTCCAAGGGAATTTTAAAACCAATGTCAGGACAGATACTGTGAAGTGATCTTATTTTCCTTTTCAGGAATGTCACCGGAGGTGGCGGCGGACACTGCATTAGACTACATGAAGACACGAGTTGGGGGCTTGGGGGGTGTCATTGTTGTCAACAAGGCAGGAGAGTGGGCAGCAAGGTTCTCCACCAAGCAAATGTCCTGGGCCACTGTAAAGGATGATGAACTGTATTATGGGATTTATGCTGGTGAGAGGCATGTAAAATCTGTTGATGAAGCACTTGCATCTGAAAGTGAGGGATTCTAAAAATGAAGAAATGTTCACTGAGGAAGAATGAAGGCCTCCAGTTATCACTGGAGGACAGTGACAGTTGATTTTGTCATTCTGAAAGATCAGTACTTCTTTGGTTCACAGGGATTGCCACATTGAGATTCAAAACAAAATCTGGACATGGTTCTCTAGTGGACATGGATATATGTGTAGTCCTTTAATACCTTTGTGAAGTCAGGAGATCCTCCTTTCCTAGATAAGAAAAACTGGTCAGTAGGTTTCTTGGTTAGCATGCCGTAATCCTACATTAAAGGAAGCCTGAGCTTCAGTACTGGAGGAACTCCTTTCCGTGCCCATTTTCAGAGACTGCTGCCAGGATGATATAAGAGATGAACACCTATTAATTAAAAACTGAATATTGAAAATCCAGAGTCTTCTGAGCAGCCATCCAGAGATAACAGATTGCTTACTGTTGGTAAAATACCGCCAAAGAGCAGTGAAGAGTTAAGACTAAGTCATTGTCACAGGCTTGAAGTAACTGTCAGAGGAAATAATAAAGAAAATGACTTCTCACAGAAAAGGGAAGTGTGATGCTGTCTAAGGAGTTCTAATTCCATGCACTGACATCAGGCTGGAGATCACAACAAAGTAGGCTTCAATATTTCGAAGTATATATGGATAGTTAACAGGAAAGATATAACTGATGTAGTATCTGGGGTAGTAGTAAAGAAGGTCATGATTTTAATGAAAATTGCAGTGGTCATTACTACTCAAATGCAAAGATGATAGGCACCTTTTAAATCTAAACATGAGACAGAGATGCTGATTAATTGGAAAAATAATTATCTAAGTGATTAAAGCAAGTTGTACTTAAACAAATAAAACTGCCTCTTACCAAGCTGTCTGTGTGAAGTCTGAAATGTCTGCAGGGATTTTCTTTTTAAAAAAGAATTGATGTTCTACATTACTTCTAATACAGTTTCTTCATTAAGATTTTGGTTTTTTAAAAGAGCAAAATTCTTTTTTTCCTATTTTTCTGACTCAACCATGTAATTTTTTTGTGTTAGAAGCTGTAATAATTTTATAGATTTCAGCTGGTAACTAGGTTTCCTCTCTGGACAAATTTATGTGTTATAATTGCATGCCCTCATTCTGTGGATTGTTCCTCTAACAAGATAGCCTAAATAAACATAACAAAATCTTAAATCAGGGTTTTAAACTGCTCATACCTGTGTCCCAACTACAATAAGCTGTGTTACCGAGTTGGCACATACAGAATGGTAAGGTTGCCAAAACTCTGTAACCTGCTCTCTACTTTGATCCATGGTTTCTTAGATTTTGCACGTGACTGGATGTGGACAGTGATGGTTCAATAGAAGGTGGCATATGCAAAACATAACCATGGACTTACTTTGTTCAACAGAAGATCACATAGGAAATGGCTGCTATCTCATTGTCAGAAGTTCATAAAACAGTAACAGTATTTCTGATGTGTTTATTGGTAGAAAGAAATGGCCTTCCTTTGAGTAAAAAATTTAATTCATTTCCCCCTCTGTGCATGAGATACCAATTCTACAGGGCCAGGCTCTTCTCTGGGGGGCAAAAGAAACCCAAAGAAACAGGCAATATTGGCATAGCTTCATTTTCCAAATACATCAAAATTATTTCTGATATTTACTTCATCTGTCTATAGTGGAAGATCAAATTCAGGACAAGCAATAGAAAAATATGATCCCCATGAGTGCAGCTAAAATTCACTTTGCAGCATTGTTTTCATTAAATTAGTCAATTTTTTATCTTTATGGAAAAGAATAAATCAGAAGGATGCTTTGTAGAGCTAAATGGTGATGCATAGGCATGGATATAGTCTGTACAGAGGAATACAGATATCTTGCTCTATAGCAGCTTTGTCAGATTAAATTCTCTGTAGAAGGTATGCTCCTAGTAAAATTTCCTTTGCTTGAAGTAGCTGGAGGGAGAAGCATTTACCCAGTAATGCTGTAACACCTGTGTACAATCTTTGTCGAGCTCAGTTTATTGGTTACGCTTTCTGAGTAGATGTAAGCCTGTTCTGGTCATGCTCCAAGCTGACCAAGACCCAAGTGATGGTTAGTGTAGCAGCAAGCATAAGCTAATACATCTGCTGAATGGTTTATTGGGGAGAGTTTGGCAGGGCACTAACCCTGACAGTTGGCTTTTGGTTGGCTTTGAACAAGTTCATGTCAGCTGAGAAGGTACCAAGAACCACAGCAGCACTATGACAGAATCTGAGGCATGTCAGAAGGAATAGTAAATGACCTCTGCCATTAATTCATCTCAGCTGTTCTCGGAAATAAAGTGTAATAAATTGCTGGCACTTGACAAAGAGCATTATCCTCTATAGGTTCTTCTGTTGCTCATCACCAGACTAGCTGGGCACCTTCCAACAGTGCTTTAAGCAGTGTGACTACCATCTGGTCTGTATTATTTGTTCTGTCTAACCCACCCCTTGGTAGCATGCTCTATATTCCTTTCTCATGAAAAAGTCTCTTTTTCAAAAATATGCCTGGGCTGTTGTGCCTTTTCAGTTCATGTGGGGCTGGGAATGAGGAACTGTGCCTTGCATATGGATTGTTAACATTTGATAATCCTTAGGCTGCAGTTTGCTCCAAAGTTCAAATGATGTAAACTCAGGCAAAGGAGTGGTACTAGCCTTCAAGACCACATACTTTCCTTCCAGCCAGCTGACCAAATCAATGCTCCTCAGTAAGGATTTCCTCACCTAATCTGGACAGCAGGTAGACCTCTTCTAGGACACTGTTCCTCTTACCCATAAGGGGGAACCATAGCCAATAGTCAGGGATGGGGTAGACCTTATTTTCAAGGAAGGTGGATATCTGCGAATGAAGAGTCTCCCTCTCTCTTTACCCTTTCAGTTGCATTCTTCAGCTAGAATGGGATGAGACTTTTTTGATGCTGATGTAAAAAGTTGCTGGTGTTGCACAGGACTGTCTAATTTTTTAATACACTTACATGTCCCCTGACCTTTGTGAATATTGAGAAATTACCCTTCATAAGAGTTTTAACATTTAACAGCTTTTATAAATGTAGTTGCAAGATGATGAACTTAAGGGGGATACTGACAGCAGGATGGGAAGTTGTGTGCCCCTGCTGTGCACTGCTGCTGGAAATGAGCCTCTAATCCAAATGGCTGTGACCTGGATATCAAAGAAGGAAAACTAGAGGTCTGTTGCCAAGAAACTGGGTGTCCTTGGCATCTAGCAAAGCAGCAACAGTTTTAATTATCTAATTAAAGTGTGGCATACCGTTATTTTATATCATTTAGAAAGCCAGTTGTGGATGTTGTCCTGTTTCTTTCTTAGTACACTGTAGAAAGGGTCCCTGACCTGCACAGGTGGCCATGATGGGTTTATGTACCAAAGCCAAGATATTAACAAAATCAGCATTGACTTTGTTCCTATATAGTTACTTCTGTGTGGGTTTTGCTTCTTAATCTTTTTTACAAGTAGTTAAAAACTGTTCTGTAGGACACCAGTGTTTGGAAATTTATTTTTTTTTTCAACTCTACTTTGTCCTACATTTTAGCTCTGTGTCTCTGGGGTGGTTTTCATTGACTTTGAAATCTAACTTGGCAAAGTTTAATGGCTCTCGCTGTTTTGCTCGTTTCTCTTCTAGTCTGCTTTTCCTTTGATATGCTCTGATAAATATTTGCTGTGGGACAGATTTCAATCTCAGTTACGTCAGTATAAATGAAAAGCAAAAAGCACAGTCACTGAAGTCTGTGATTATGCTAGAGGAAGTGAAATCAGACATGAGAGCGCCTGTCCAAAGTTGGTAGCTCTGTACTGAAACAGTCTTTGCTAACAAGAGAATAGAGAGAGGTCAGAGAGCCTGGCTGCAGAGAGTCAGTGTGTGAGACAAGACCCTGGTCTCCAGCATTTTCAGGGTGAAGATGATGCCCAGGGAGATAGTTAAATATACACACTGGGAAATAAATAAGTGCCAAATGATTCCCATGGAAGAATCTTAAGAGCACACAGATAGGCAGAGTCATTTTGTTTTAGATGCGTAAACCAAAAAGGAGGGGAATTTCATTTTCCTTTTCACTGAGCTCCTTATGTTTGGTTTATTGGGAGCAAGTAGATACCCTGCAACCTTTGTATAATGGAGTTTTGCCAGACCTGGTCACAAGTGCTATAACTTCAATTATTTCTTACATTTACATTTTTTACATTCTTGCCTTTTGGCCTTTAAAGTTCTCCTTGGTTGGAATGAAACTCATTTTCCTGTGGTTCCTCCCCAAGTCCTTTTCCACTGAGGACAGGATGGGTTAAGATGCAGTCTGTACAAGCTTTAGCCCTCCAGCCTTGCACTTTTGACCCTTACTGCTAGGGCTTTAGTACAACTTAAGCTATGTAAATGCATAGTAGCATGCAGCTTAATAAATACTCAGCTGCTTCCAGACTTAATGGCTCTTCCCAGTCCTGCCTGCTTAGCGGCATAGCAGGCTGTGTGCTTAGCAACCCCGGCTGCCACAAGTGCATCACCCCATGCCCCGCTTTCCCTGATGCCTCCTCACCAAATATGGCAAGTATTTCCAGCTTTTTCTGATGGTACACAAAACCTTGCCTAGGTTTGGGTGTAGCTACCACCTGCCGGTTACAGCCTATGCTAACAACCATCATGAAGGCTGACTAGTATGGGAGACAAAACCCTGCACCATTAGAGGTTTTGAGCTCATTTCTGCAAGGACTAATGGCTGTAAAACAAATACACATACCAGTAAATGTAGACCCTATTGTTTTAGCACTTGCTTTTTTTCTTAGCAATTTCAAAATGTCCACTGATAAACAGTTTCAAAAACAATGCACAAACCACTGCTTTTTTGGGCTGGAAAAGTGCACAATTTGTTAGAACATGGGTCCTTTTGTCCTTGATAGGCAGAAGTCATTTGCTGCATGGGAGAGAGATACAGACAATATTTCTGTCCTTTCCTATACTATAGAAGGTAATCTGTGGTGGTGTTGGTTGGTTCATTTCTTTGTTTTGCTGCTTTTGTTTTTTGAAAGCTGCAGAAGCTTATTTCGACTTGACTTTTGTCTCACCTCAGGTAACCCTTCTGAGATCTTTGGGAATGAGTGCGGCTCAGCTAAGCCTCTACTAAAATGATCGCTCAGAAATTATGATATAGGGGAAAATGAGTGGAACATGAAACACAGGTTTCAAGTGTTTTATTTCACTTTCAAGTATTTTAACCCAGAAGAAGTCAAAACTATATCTAGTCTTAATTCCTAAATAAACAGGTCATAGGTTCTTCTCTCTGTTATTTCTGCATTAAGCAAATAACTTCTGTTGAAGCATGGATTACTTGTGCCATGGACAGAACGAAAATGAAGTTGCTTTCTGAGAGAAAACACCTGAATCATTTTTTTGAGTAATTCTGTTCTAACAGTTAGGGGAGGAAAAAAAAAAAAAACTAAAAAGAAACCAAAACAAACCAAACCCAACAAAACAAACACCAAACAAAAACAAACAAAACCCAAACCAACAAACGAAAAAAAACTCTCCAAAATCTATAAAACCCCCACAAAAACAGATGATATCATGGCAGTTACCCTTGTGGCTCTGGGCTGCCACCAGGCTGCGCTTCAAGCCTCTGTGGGGTGAGGGCATCTGCTAGAAAACAGACCTGAAATTTCAAATTCAAAGATACATGGACACACACCACCAGAAGTCCTGCATGTAATGGCAGTATTTATACAACAATTCAGGTTTTCAAAGAAGTGTACAGAAACTGTGAACTGATCTGCACAGCTCTTCAGTGGAGTTTATTATATTTGAACTGTTTTATCTCTGGCAAGCATGCAGGGAGATTAAACAACTACTCTGGAGCCACCAAATGCATCTGAAGCAGGGCCAAGATTAGAATATTGATTTCTGCCCTTGCAGTCCCAGGCTCAGTTCACTACATTATGTTGTCTTTACAGACAACATTTAGACAAATAGATCTTGACACATCAAAAGCTCAGTAGCCTCTCAGTAAATTGACCAGGGCTCTATCTGTTCAATTCCTGTGATTTGTGCACACCTCACACTTGGTCCCAGTAATGTCAGTAGCTATTGTATATTTACAGTGAAGCCCACTTGTATCCTGAAGCTTACTAGACTTTTTTTTCCCTCTGAGTAGAAATAAGTCTGATTATGATATTTTTCCTCTTGTCAGATTGAGATTTGCGCATATGTTACTTCAAAGAAATTTTGCTTCTGTCCTATCTAAAAAAAATCCCACATTGGTAGAGATTCTCAACGTTGTCTAACAGTATCTTGTTGCTCTAAGTTGTTGAGTAAGAACTCAGAAAAATGGGAGAAGTCCTGCAAGCCCAAAGTTCAAATCCAAGTCCATTTAATGATATCACCACATACTGAGGATACTCAGTTTCTGATATCCAAATTCCAAAGAAAAGTATGTACTTGAAAGCTGAAATAAATTCTACGCTGAAATAAATTCTACACAGATAACAACTTGGGTGTATTTATGTTAGAAAACTTGTGTCCTAGTATCCACAGAGGTGTAACACTATTGTCATTACTACAACCAGGAAACCTCCAGACTATCTGAGCTTGCTGAGGTGAAGGCCAGAACCTTTTTTCCAGGTTTCTTGACTCCAGGTACCCTATCTGCAGCTAACAAAGGACCTTGCTTACTCTCACAGAGCCTACTTGAAGTTTGACAGTCCAACAAAGGCTGTACTGGCGTTTCAAACACTCCTTGTTGTCTAACAGCCTTCTCCACCCTTCTTTGTTACTTGATGCAGTAGCACGTTGTCATTTGTCAGAGCGCCAAAACTGAAGACATGCTGAATATGTGAATACCAAGGAAGTGGTTTCCTTAGCAATAACAGGCATGTGAAAGTCAAAACTTCCTTTCCTCCTCATGTGACCTTTTTCAAAGCAATTCAGCCCAGGGACAATAGGAGTGAATTCCAAGCACCCGCAGTGTTCCTGCACTGCTCGGCAAGGATCTGCTGAACGGCCAATTTATCTTACCTATTTATTAAGGTAAAACTATATTTCTCTTTAGATGTTCTTGACTAGAGATTTGGTGTTTATATGTACAGGAAAGTGTTTCTTGAAAGCAGAATTACCTAATCCCACACAAACAAATACATAGAAGATAAGTAATTTTCTTGCCATTGTGGACTGAAACTTTTGTTATGCATAAAACCCAAAGTCCTTTCTGTCATCAGGAACTAAAGGCATGAAAACTCTTACCAACTCATCTTAATGCCTGGACCTCCCTGATGACATTTGGCCCATTTCATATAAGGTGAAAATTAACACTCTTTATGAAAACTCCTAAGGAAAAAAAAAAAAAGAGAAAGAAACAGGATCTATGAAGGCAAGTAAGAGGAAGATGACATTCATCTCACCCATCTTGCACAAGAGCAGTACCCATCCTCTGTTGCTATTCCTGTCCTATTTGGTACAGCCTTTCCTCATGTCTAAGGAGACAGCAGTGATAGCCAGGTGTACTCGCACAAAGCTGCCTGTTCAAGAATTCTGAAGTATTTTCTAAAAGTGCCTACTAAATTTAAATCTGAGCTGTTTATTGAGTTAGGAAACTATTCTCTCTATTTTTCCAGCTGGGAAGGTGATACAACAGGTAGTTGTCAAAAGGTGAGATAAAATTCCTGTTGGCGCTGGATATCGTCGTTCAGCATACTTTCTGCATTGTAACATGTGAGAGACAGGCTTGAATTTCAGAAACTCAAGGAGGCTTCTGGTATTACAGTTCTCCCTGGATTTGGTGTTGCTGGGCCATCCGTACACAGCCCCGTGCTAGCTACCTTGCTGCCCACCAAAGGGCCTGTATTCAAGTCTCTGGTGATTCACAGATAAGGGATTGTCTAGGTCTCAGAGACCACTGATTACCATCTTGCTTTTACTCACACATGCTGTGGTTTGCTTGGGTTTCCGCCATCACTTTCAGCATTTAGTTTTAAACTCTAGAGTATAAGTTTTCAGAAATAAACAATGCAATATGAATAGCTGAGTTTGGAGCTGGTTCCACCAGGCAGGAGGAGAAATTTGACAGGAGACAGTTCCTCAGCACCTTTCTGTGAACCTGGGGAAGAGATGTGTCATGGACTTGGAGCCTTAATGTCTGGAGGAAAATAGGCAAGCCATCTGCTCCCACAGGCACTGGCACATCAGTGCTTTGTGCTGGTTACTCCAAGGCAAAACGTATTGTCTAGCCAAGCATTCATGTCCAACAGAGTGTGTAAGTACCTGTGGTGAGTTGTTGTATGAAATCCCAGTCTGCTCTTGGCAAAATGTCATACCAAGCACGTTCACATTTAATGTCAGGGGTTATGCAATTGCTCTGCAATATTTCTGTGGTTTCTGAAGGTGGACTATCACAAGGATGCTTGAGGAACAATGCAGATGAGCTGTTCTCAGGGGGAATACTTGGTACATGGCAGCAGCCTCTCCCACTGATTCAGTGCCCAAGGGGGATGACATTCAAATCAATGTTTGATTATGCCCTCATAGACAAGGGCAGACATGACCAGAAATGGGGGCAGCCAAAGTGAAACAGGCACAACTGGGGTGAACAGTTGCTGTGAGTCTTTCTGGATATGAGACACCTGTCCTGCACAATGAACAAAGGGCAGGAGAACCAGGACCATGCTTCCCATGGGGGAGCAAGCAAGCTGCAGTGGGGTCATGGCTGCAATGGCACCACTGCAACACAGTGCCACATGCATGTGGGATAAATGCCATCAGGAAGCTTAGCAAGCAATGCCATAAGCCCAAAGTACCATGTTACTCAGGCTGTGTGAAGTAGATACAGCCTTCGAATAGCAGTGGAGGTGAAACGAAAGACCACTGAGGGAGCCTATACAGTGCCTTGGCATAAGAAAGAAAGACAGAAAAGACCCCTGCATTTTTTTTTTCGGATGGAGCAGAAAAGGATCAGAGAAACGTGTAGAAGAAGCCCAGAGAATCCTCTCTAGCAGAGGAAAGACAACACACCCAGCAGTAACTATACAGGCTGGGTCAAAGTTGGGCTAGTCAGTATCCTGGCACCACAATAACATCCAATAAACTACTGCGCTACCAAACAATTCTGATTTTATTGTATGTCACTCCTTGAATGAGTAATTCAGGATTTATTCAGCTATCTCTGTGTTGCTACTCTGTATGCAGCACTTTCCAATCCCCCTGTCACCTCGGCCAGGGGCTAAGGGCTGCTGCTGGCTCTGTGAAACTGGAAAGGCACTGGGAAATTCTGGAATGGATGTGGATACAGTGAGGTTGTGGTGGGGACAGGGTTCCTGGGAGAACATGACACTCAGAAAGAGCACTCCCTTCCACCAGAGTCAGAGCAGAGCAGAGGTCCCATCTAGCCTGCTCCACACTGGGGGATATCTCAGTGGCCAAGCTGGGGGTTTAGGGGACTACAGATCAGTGAGGGGGAAAAGCAGCTTTGGCCAATACTTCTGTTCCCTCAGATACCACCAGCCCACCACCAGCCATGTGTCTTGCTGCCAGCACATGAAGAATTCAAATGAATTTCAAAGGCTAGAAGTCTGCCAGTAGGGAAGCAGTGCTGCACACTAACCACCCTGAATTCCAGGAGGAAGCACAGACTGGTGCAAAAACACAACAGCCATAAAAAAAGTGTGAAAGACAAGAGAAGTGTGCCTGGGGCTTGGAGTCTTGGAAGAGCAGAGATGGCAAGGGAGCCTGGCGCCAAGCTGCCTACATCTGGCTATAGTGTTACCTGCTGGGATTCAGGGAATCTTTTTTCTATCAAGGACAAATTTGAACATACAGGTTCAGTGCATTATAATAACCCAATGCAGAGCACATTGAAAGAAGGTTGTCACATGCTGTGGGACAAGGCACTATTTACAGCTATTCCATAGAAGTGTCATAGGATGATACTCTCAGCTACATGTTGCTAATTAATAGGGTTTTTAAATTCGATTTTTCTTTGTTCATGTTAAGACATGCTCTACTTCTCTATACATGTCAAAAAGCTCAATAATTTTCAATTACTGGACAAAAGTTTAAGTAAAGACTTTTTCAAAGTTTTTGTTCCTTTAGGAGAAAATCTGACCAAATACCTTTTTGTTCCTTTATCAGAGAATAATACAGTCAGGTGATGCCATCTCCTCCTGTGTAGTCCACTTATTTTTATTTTTTTTCTGCTTAGTTCTTGTATGCTTCAGTTTTACAATTGCTCCCATGGGTCATAATAAACCAAACTATAAAGAAAACATATTCAGCATATTTCGAAAAATAACAAGCTGTATCCTTTACAGGAAATGTGGGCTGAGGCACACTATGCAAACTTCTGTCATGTCCTTTAATCTCACTTAACAAGGACATAGTTCAGCCATGCTAGTTTCTTTAGAGCATGTGCTGATAGGTTTTAATTAATAAAGCAGATTTCAGATTCTGGGACTACTAGAAAATGTTCAACAGCAAAGTCACTTTGACAGAGCTGTTTTTCCACATATTATTTCTTCTGCTGAAAGATCCCCCAATGAATACAATATTTGTCTCAAACACTGAAGACAGCAATGACCTGCTATAAAAAGCACTGCCTGGCAGTCAGAGCTTGTCATCGTTAAGTTACTGCCACAGCAGTTTATTCCCAACCTTGCTGAATAAACACATGTATTAATTAAGTCATTCAGCTAACCAAAAAAGATGGGGGGAAAAAAAAAAAAAAAAGGCAGATTCCATTCAAATATATGTGTACTATGACATTTCTAGACTTCAGTTTTTCAGCTGTGTGTTTTGACAAAACCCTGGCTTTTAGGAAATGGGAGCGCAAGCTAAGGCAGTGTAGTACTGAAATTTTCCAGCTATTCCCACACAACAGTGCTGTCTGTTCACTGCACTTTCAAAACTTGCTATAAAATACTATGGCAATAATGAGAATCAAGCAGATCGTTCTGGGTCTGGAAGAGCTGCTGCAGATGAAACCTCCAGCAAAAAGAAAAGTTCGGTAGCTGAGTATGAGGGCAAGATGTGGAGACAGGGATGGGATGTAGAGATAAAGGTGGGATACAGAGATGAAGGTGGGATTCAGAGGCATGGTGGGATGTGGAGATAAGGGTAGGATGCAAAGATGAGGGTGGGATTAGGGCCTCAACAGACACATAGCTCATATGAAAGGGGTCTTTCACCTAACACGGGTTGCATCCTTCCTCTCAGCACAGACACACAACCTTGCCTCTTCACAGAGGGTCTCTAGACTCTTTAGTGCTTAAGGACCATCAGGTACCTAACAGGATGACTAAATTAAAAAACATCTTTGCAGGAAAGCAATAGTGTGCTCCAGAACTTTCCTGATGATTAACTTGAAAATGAGCAATCACCCACAAAGTGAATTTGCTGTTGTGGACAGTTGAAGGACACACAGAAATTCAGCTTCTATACCACTGCAGCTACCAAGACCTGAAAAACAGGTTTGTTACCAGTTAACCAGTGAGAGGACACAGATCTTGTATCCATGATTTCACTTGTCCTTGGTGCTTCTCACTTGACCGGGCAGATTTGGTCCTATTTCTGGTTCATTCTTCCTTTGCTCCAATCTGTTTTGCAGGCAGTGTTTGGGAAGAGCACCTGCCTTTCCAGTACTCTTTTTCATCAGCAGATCTCCAAGAACTTCACAAAATGAAAATAAATGGAAGGAATGAGGCAGATTTTGGGTAGTTGGCAGGGGTGGATGTGTAGGGAAGCACAATTGATCAATGGATCATCCTCAAGAGGAGTAGATAGTGTAGAAGGTCCTGGAGTGATATCCAAGCTCCCTGAATCCTCTGTGACTACCATGGTTGCTGAAACCCACCAAGCAGGCCTGTTCTTGTGCAGGTCCACCTACGGAGAATAAGCTACTGCTACAACAAAACATATGCTGCTTCCAGCAGCTCTGATTTCTGCCAGGAACATAAACATCGAGGCCCTGATGAGTCAATGTCATACAGGTGATGCTTTGGGGGTTTCCTCCTCCAAGCTTTAAAGAAAATCACTTGTAAAAGCTACATTAAAAGAAAGCCATGAAAACAAGCAGTCGTGTTATGAAAGGTAAGTATTACAGTTACACTCTTTAATTCTCACTCCCTGCGTGATACAATCTTTAACAACACTCCACCAGCTACACTTTAAGAAAAAATACTGCCACTTATTTTAATGGTAATTTACTGCAGAAAATAATACACTAAACATGAATGACATGTGCAGTGATTTAATATTACCAAAGTAATAATGTGATAAAATACTGCGGCATTATTTGTTCACTCTTTATACTGTAGCTACTGTACAATTAGTGACCAGCACAGAAAGCCTGAAGCTTGAAAGTATCTTTGTGGGGAGGAGAAAGACTTATAGCTGATGAAAAATTTATCTCAAGAAAAAAGCACAGGATGTTGACTAATTACTTTGCTTTCTTGTCTTGCACATTCAGCCTTACAAAACTCATATGATACTGAGCAGCTTGTCTTGCAAACCAGAATGTTACTTCATGCTGTTTGATGGCGTCTTCCCAATGTTCACAAGGCCCTGATCCTTAGAAGCTCATGATGAGTGCGTCTGTTCATGTTACACACATTTAGCATCACAACACTGTCCAAAATGAGTAAATCATTGTTGTCACAATACAGTATTGCATTCTTTTCTTTCTGTACTCACCTCTACTCCATATTTTGTTAGGACATTATACACTTAATATTTTCTGGCCTATTCCTGATGGAAGATGCAAAGACTTATAGACATTTATTGTTCTCTTACAATATTACAAATATAAATTGCTTTAAATGTAAATAATTATCTAATATCTTGTACCAGGAGAACTATTGTCTTTGTCTTCAAATACATTTATTAGAAATATTTCTAGTTATAATATATTCATTTGCCTCTTAATACTAGATTCTTTTGTTTTTCACTAATATCAAGTGGTACTGACTAAAGAGTCCTATTGCCTTAGCAAGACAATTTAAGGAGAAAATTCCTTTTGATAGCAGAATGTCAAAACTGGGCTCTTCGTTCTTTAAACAACAATTCAAAGTCATGCTGCCCTTATTGTTGGCCTTCAGTACTAAATATTTTTCTCATGCCTGGCTTCACTTTGACTTCATGGCTAAGGTTTCAGGTAGTGATGCAGTCAGACAATAGCAGATTGCAATTCAAAACGACAACTGGAGAAATCCCTATGTTCTTCCAAATCTACCAGGTTAGGATTAAAGAAGAACTGTAATACCTAGTCTGAAGCAAACACAAGCATTGAAGCTATCAGGTCTATATCTGTACATTGATTCACTCATTACTCTTTAGGATTTTGTTGTTTCAAATGTAAGTTGCAAATGGCTTGGTAGTATGGCTTGAAAACAGACCAAGCTTCTTCAACTTTTGAAAATTTGCTATAGTATTTTATTTTATTTTATTTTATTTTATTTTATTTTATTTTATTTTATTTTATTTTCAACCACAGCAATTATCTGAAATTAACTATTACATTATCCCATGAAGCTCACCAAAAATGACAAGCATATGGTGTTGCGGTCAACACATCATATCTAGTAATTTTGTTAGGGAACTCAGCTGTTTTTTGTTAGCATATGCCTCTTCTATGATACTATATGGAGGTAAACTATGGCATTAATAAATATGGAAACAGAATAGGGTAGCTGGTAATAGCAGGGATATCTTAGGCATCTCTGTGAGGCACTAAATGCAATCAGTCAAGAATAATACTTTGTTATAGTTGAAATCAGAAGTGTAAAAATAAATTTTGATTAAACTGTAGAATTGTATTTATTTTTTTAAGCTGTCTTAATTTTACTTTGAAGTTCAGATACAAGACAATATTCCAGTTACTCTGATCACGTTTTTTGAAGTTTAAAGACTACATACCTCTCCCTAATTGTGACACTGAGTGTATGATAGAAATACTGAATTGGACATCTGCTGCTGTCCTCTTTACCAGTGAGGCCATTTTAAAAAGCTGTCTGCTGTGCTTTCAAAGAAACCCATTGCTGTGTTTCAGCACTGAACACAATAGCAGAGGGCAGAGATGTAACCTCTGAATGTTATATATTCACATTACATCTCCTGCAGATGAGAAACCATCATTGCAATGAAGAAGAAAACAGATTTTGGAGTAGTGTATTTTTCTGAATTATTGTTTCAGTCAGAAATCAACTGGCAGAGCTGCCAAATCTTAATATTATTTGTTAAGCAGGTTCATTATGATTGTATCTATCAGCCAACCCACATCAGATCCTCTTGTGCTAGACATTATAAAACCAAGAGCTGTTCTGAAAGTTGGATTATGCAGAAAATCATTTTATACTGCTGAGGTGTGTTGCTTGGAGGAGTGCCTAACTTTGTAACTTTTTTAGTACAAACATTTTTAGAGTAAGAAAAATGGTGTAATATTAATTTCACCAAAATACTCAGACTACAGAGGCCATGCTACACAGAAACAGAACATCAGCCAGAATGTGTTGCTTTTGTGTGACTGGAAAGAGCCAGAGAAGAGGAAGAGACAAGTGGTCACAGCTGCAAGGGAAGGGTGGAAAATGCTGACTGGGAGAAACATGAGGAATCTTTCTTCTGGTAGAAAACAGACTGGAAGAAAGCTAGGAGTACTGAATAAATATCAAAGAAGGTATGTTCTTTCTCAGGGAAGCAGAACTTTGTCACTCCCACCTCTACCCTTAACTTGGTTTTCTGGTGGAAGTAATCTGTGAGGCCATGAGTATTGGCTCAAAAGGGATCTGAGCCATATTTCTTGCATTTGGATCAGAGGAGGAAAGAAGATATTACTGGTTTTGCCCTTAAAGTTGCAGTGTGTTTGTCCTTCATTAAAGAATAAAATTAAATTACTCTGCTCTTTCTTCCTTCCAGCCTCCCACTCAGATGCTCCACTTCAAATCGGATGCCATGTAGCGTAGGTGCCTCTTCTTTCCAAATGTCTTTTTTAATCTCCTCCTTCCCTTCTGTTTTGTTTATCTTCTAGTGCAACAAACCCTGGCTTTGTCCACCAGTCTGTGTGTATATATTAGGTCCCAACCTTGTTTGTAGCTATGATGACCTCTGGGGAGAATATATCACCAGTTTTTCATATCACTACAGCAGTGAAAGTGAGTAAAACACAGTTGTTTTGTCTCTGAGCAATGGATTTGATGAGGAAGTTATTGTGGTAATTAAAAAACCCCAACCCTCTCCACCCCAAGAACTCTGAAAGATTTCTGTATTAATCACTACAAGGGCATCATTGACTTACCATGTTTGTGAGAGACATTCCCCTAACAAAGTAGACACAATTTTTTTCTAACTCAAAGAACATTTCATTTGGCAGAGTCTAATAGCTTTCACTCACAGGCATTACAACAATAAACTGTGACTGAAAAAAAAAGATAATAAATATAGGCCTGCATCTTTAATACATGACTGAACTTTTTATGTTGACCAAGATATTTTAGGTATAAACCAGTATTCTTCAGGTCTTCAAAAGCCAGCAAGATTGGGCTAACCCAGCATTCTGAGTGTTAAAGCCTGCTGTGACCCACCACTTATGGAGTTATCAGAGGCCAGCCATGCAGCAGTATGCATCCCTGGTCTTCCTCCATGGCAAAATTGGGACATGATGCTAACATGAACCTCTTCCCCTATGACAGTGGCTTAGGAA
Organism: Formicarius rufipectus; assembly: GCA_013399695.1. Classification (NCBI taxonomy): domain Eukaryota; kingdom Metazoa; phylum Chordata; class Aves; order Passeriformes; family Formicariidae; genus Formicarius; species Formicarius rufipectus. The sequence goes on along the minus strand of VXAU01002350.1, from coordinate 1,101,957 downwards.
ATGTTTTTCTCATGGAACATAGCCAGTTACTCTGGGTCAGCTAATGGTAGCTCATACAGGCATTGTAAATCCCTATGTACCTGCTGTGACCAATGCATCTCTTACTTCACCCACATATCAGGAAGCTGGACATGGCTTTTGCAGATGGGATTTGTGAAGTATGGCTATGAGGGTGTGGTAGTTTATCCCTGGCCAAAGGCAAATATCCAAAGGCCTCAAAACAACAGCTCCCCCCCCACCCCCAACCACAGGGGGAAAAGGGGGAAAAAGAAACCACACTAGGTGAAAAGTGGATTCTAATACTACTGAAGCAGTATGAATTTATACATATATATATATATACAGAGAAGAGAAAGGAACTTAATATTACTATATGCACACACACACACACAAACAATAAAGAACAAGTAAACAACGTCTACTTCCCAGAGAGAGATATGCAGCTCTCCCCGAAGAGACAGCAGGTCCCCAACCAATGCCCTTCACCACTGGAAAAGGACTGACTCAAAACTTCCGTCTATGCCTTCTTATATCTAAACTGACATAAAATGGGATGGAATACTTCATTTGGATCAAACCATGTGATCTGTCTCCCAGGAAAGCCTAAAATCAAACCACCACAGAGGGATTCCAAAATTGTTGCCCTGCTCAGCCACTAAGATTTGGCTGAATCCTTAGGTATATTCCTTGTAGAAGTACTGTACGTCATTGGTCCTTCAGCACCTCGTACCTCTTGTCCAGCTTGAGTTGTGGGTTTTGGCAGTCAGGTTTATCTTTGGTGAGATATTTGTACCACAATGACATGCCCAGGCTCTGTCCCTGGACTAGTGCATGGCTGTGATGGAAATGCAAGCCTTAAAAACAATAACAATGCCTGAACTGGGATAAAATCTGCAGAGACCAGAAAACTACCCAGTCAGCTCATTAGGTTAGATTGTAATTGTGAAACAGAAATGCAGGGGAAAAAAAAAAATCTAAGCCAAAGCTCTGTTTTGAGATGAACAGGAGAGGATGCTGGCACCAACATGCTTATGCACAGGTATTCAGCTCTCAAGATAAAAGGCTAAGAAAGACTTCCATGCAACATATGGGTGAAAAAAATCCAAGTTAGCCCAATCTATTTTTGTTAATTGTAATACTGATTTCTCTTCCATGGCCGCAAGACACAGTGTATGGCATACAAGAAGGAAGTAGTTTCTATTACTCTTGTATCTATGGCATGGAACTTCTACCATGGCAACTTTCATCAAAGGGCGAAAGTCAGATATTCTTCTTCAGGCAGGAGGAAGCCGACATGGGCTACCCACCAGTGTGCTCTTACTGCCAGCATTCAAAATCAGCACCAACAACTGCAGACTCCTTGTCCACCACCGTTAATCTCTAAGGACTGACAGCAAATGCATAAGGAGAATGAAGCAGGTGCCAGGAAGCAGAAAGTGGGATAAAATGAAACAGCACTTTGACAAAGGTAAAGCAAACTCAGTACCTTCTGTGAGCACTGAGGTTCTTGAATAAAGAGAAGGTGAGAGACCTAGCATGACTAGACCTCAGTCAGCATTTGGCACATGATTTCATGGAAAGCTGTTAGAGGGGTTGGTGAGGTGCTGTAGGGTGGGTAAGAAGTTGGCTAAAGGGAGATGCCAGAGCAGGAATGCTACCCCACAGAAAGAAGCTCCAGAAAGATCAGGCATCAAAGTTTAACAGGTCCATCCACACGCTAAATTGTGGGATATATGCTAAATTACGGGGTTAACGTTAAATTATGGGGTGTACTCGTGAAATGTCTTGATGACAGGGCTGTTAAGGACAGCCGGGACAAAGACCAGGGTAGCCTGAAAAAGGGTTTGCCTGAACTTGAGGACTGGAATAACAACAGAAGTTCAAGCACCAAGCAACCAGGTTATGTATTTTGGGAATAAACAATAAACACACCCAGTTCTGAGGTGTATAACTATGACTTACTGGGTAGGACTGAGTGTACATACTTGTGGGTCACCAAATAAGCATAACAGTGAGCAGATTCAAGGAAACAGCCTTAAAACTGAGACAGGGAAGATTCAGATTAGATATTATAAAAAAAATTTCAGTGTGCGGGTGGTCAGGCACTGCGATAGGTTGCCCAGGGAGGTACTGGAGTCACCATCCCTAGAGGTGCTCGAGGTGTCTGGATGTGGCGATGGGTGGTTTGGTGGTTACAGTGGCAGTGCTGGTGGATGGATGGCTCTGATGACTTTAGTCTCTTCCAACCTTGCTGCTATTACAGTCACGGGAAGGGCAGTGAGACTCCAAGGTGGTGGTTTTTGTCTCTGAGTCATTACTTCTGCTCGCTGCTTGGATATATGACACTTCGTGCTCCTCACAATACAAATCTCACATAAGGGCGAATCAGAAGAGGGTTTTGGCCATGGAAGAGACAACCACTGGCGACCGACCGACAGCGCTTCTCAGACTGCGCTACTGCTCCGGTCACCACCAGCTCCTCTCTCCGAACCGGCAGCGGGGCACCTCACTCTCCTTTCTGTCGTCCCCCCGTCCGTCCTCCCCAAGAGGGACAAGAAAGAAGCAGTCTGTGTGGAGGCGGGGCGGGTCCCCCCCGCACTGCCCTCACG
>VXAU01002350.1:1024529-1090585 GCA_013399695.1 Formicarius rufipectus | reverse complement strand
TGAAAATTTCAGAAAAGTGAGAAAAAAAACAGTTGAAAGCTTTTTTTTTTTTTTCCGAACGGTACTTAAGTGCTGCCGGTTTGCCCCTTGCTCCTTCTGTGACATGAACTGTAAATTCATGAAGACATTACAAAGTTAGACTTGTTCCTTTTGTCTTACTTTTATTTGTTCACAACCTTAGCAAGATGAGCATGTGTCATGCCCTGTCGATTGCTATTCAAGTCTTCAACACTTTATTCTTATAGAGTTGTTCAGGAAGACTGTACAAATTAAAAATCAGTGTAGTAAAGATAACTGGTGAAATTCTCTTGTATAACAGTCCATACTGTGTGATAAAGTGCTTCACAGTTTTAGATTGCCCTTGCTTTGACTTTCATACAGATATAATCTCTTTGATGTGTTTTAAAAGTGGAAAGGAATCCATACATGGAGTGGAATTGCATATTGTTGCCGACAAAATGTCCTTCAGCTAATTAATTCAAAGTATTAGGACTTTATGGGCTCCCCCTGTAACTTGTAGATATTAGACCAGTACATTTACAAATAAAAGGCTAATTTCAGTTTCATGTAGGTGTAATTAAGGTGAAATATTTTCGTTCTGCAATCAGTGTTTTGCATTTGAAGGCTTTTTTGTTGCCCTTTTTTGTTACAGTTTGTACATACTGTTTTACAAGGTGACAAGTGTTTTTCTCAGCTGACTTGTGATAAGTAAGATAGAACTCGCCAAGAGAGGAGCTCTTTTTTTTTTTTTTTTTCAAAAGTATTGTGAAGTATTTTCCTACTGTCCTATTCCTCACCAGACCTCATGCAGGAATGGCCAGTACTTCTTCGTATTGCCGACTTTGTGAAAGTTGGGGAGCTTGCTGAGTTTCATAGCTTGTCATGGTAGTTCTTGTAAGGAGAGGGTGAGTGGAATCCTGTGGCTCTGGTGTGGTATATAGATGCCAAGTGCTGGGAATTTCTGGAATGTAGAGTTGTGCAGCACTGATAAAGTTTGCTTTGTTTCCTTAGTGACTTGACCCATTGAGAAAATGTGATTCCCTAGGAAGCTTTAATAGCTCCAAGTTGGTATTGAATAAAGGGAAAGGCCCCAGCATAATTCTGCTTGTTTTCACCTGCTGCCTGAAAGATTAATTTTCTTAACCTTAGTATAGAAAATTTAACCCTGAGTTTTGAAAGTGATTTATAGAGATCCTTCACACTTATCAGTTTGAATAAATACGCCACAGGCTTCTGCATTCCAGCTACAGTCTTTTCATAACCTACTCGGTTTACAGTGTGGTAATTTCATTTGGGGGCAAGAAAGTTTCAAGGAAAAACACCTTCTAATTAGAGTGATATAATCACTCTGCTTGCCTGCTGCGGTTTCATATGACTTCAGAAAAATAGTTGAGTGATTAATCTTTAATTTTCCCCATCATTAACTTAATAAGGAAATCAGAGATAGAATGAAAAACAAACAGCAGAACTGTACAATCAAGATGATGTTATGCCAGATCTTTCTGGCTTTTTCATTTGATGAGAAGTGCCATTCTGCCAACTACATGAAGTGTAGCAGCAAATGGTTAGCTCAGATAATTTGTAGAAATCTTCTAGCAGGTTTGAACTTTATTGAAGCCTTTGCAGAGCTTGCTCCACAACTTCTTGCCTCTTCCTCACAGTCCCCTGTGGGCTGGGTGGTGGGGGTTTTATCCATGGTTTTATTTAGAAGCAAATGGTGCATAAACTAACTCCTAATATAATGTAATTCCCTTGCACTCCCTTGTTTGTGGGGAATAAGCCATCCCAGACACTGTAGTGAAATACCATTAGGAAGGGTTTGGTTCTATTTTCGTGCCAGTCAGTTACTATCTTTAGTTGCTGTGCTGATAAGTGAACTTTGTTGTGGAGTAATGCAGTTTTTGTATGAATGTGACAGGATTGCTCAAATCTCTTGGAGAAGAAAACAAATGCAACAGTGGAAGTAAGTTGCCGGTTTTACATGTCTTTGTTTAATTCTTAGTGGATGTAAAATAATGAACGTAATTCTAGAAGTGTAGCGCTTGAACAGAAAATACGCCTGGCTGTTTGCAAATGTTCCTCTGGAAGTTGTACTTTATTTCATTAAGTAAATACTTAGGAAAACAGTCCCGTGTACATCTGCGGGCAGCAACACAGCAACAGAAGTTGTAGTGATCTTAACTAACCTGCTTGGAGGCCTCTGTATGTTAATAATATAAAATAAACAGCCAAGGAATGTGTATTGCTGTTGACAGTGAGCGACTGTAAACATCCTCGACTGGAAGCTGTGAAGCAGCAGATGGGGCTTTCAGTCGGATGTTTGCAGCTGCCAACTGCCACAGACGTCAAGAAATGTTTGACACCTAAGACATAGTTGTCTGTTTAAAACTTCTATTTGGTTTATCACAGACATAAGAATTAGGCCAAACTTTTCTACATACTGCTTACTATTTCTTGTGATGTCTGTGTCTGAATCTCTAGAAGTAATCCAATCTCTGACAGCAAAAAGCAAAAATGGAATCACTTATGTTATATTTTTAACTGCAAATTCAATCCCAAGTATACAGAGCTGCTTTGTTCTACAGGCTACTTGGCTTCATTTCTAGACTCCACGAGAAAGTTTTTACAAGGTTATTTTACATCTTTATCATCTCTGTAATGGTTCATTTAGAATTTGAAATCCTAAGCCATGGAGGAAGCAATCACTTACAGGAGGTCTGAAAACTAGAAACTCACCAATTAGAGAAATCATGGAGAAAAAAAAGGCATGAAAGATTTTATTCTTTCTGCAAGACCCAAGCTTGCAAAATGATGGAGCAGTCAGGGAGATTTCCTTCTCCTTCCCGCCTCCATTTCAAGGAAAAAAAAGCTGATTCCTACTTTTGTAGAAGTCAGTTGAGACAATTTCAAGACTTCAGTCATGACGACTAATTTTATGTGTGGGTGAACCCTGGTGCTTAAATATGACCCCATAACACAGAGAACAGTTTATGTGATTGAGATGGTATTTAATGATCATTTCTATTATACCAGTAAAGTGCAGCAAGGTTGATTTAAGCTGATACTGAAAGCACTTGTGTGTTCCTTCTTGAGTGAAGGTATGTGTCTGCTTGGTATGTATGGTAAATATCTACATCTTTGGTAGAGTTTTGTTGTCAACTTGGGTTTTTTTGTTGTTAGTATCCTTTTTTCTCAAATATGTTTGTAGGCATATTTGTGTAAAAGTAGGAGAGGACATAATCTATACATTAATCTGCGCCTTTACCTTTCACATAAGAGACAGATAACCTAAGATTTTCAGCACATTCTGACTTTTTAGTAAAGAAGCTATTGTCCTGCTCAGAGATCTTATAAAACATTATTGCCATGTAGGTACCTGAACCAGTGTCTGCAATATCAGGAAAACATGCTCTGTATTTCAGGAAACTTCTCTAATCAGTGTTTTACAAATAGCTTTCAGTGAAGGTTTATACATTTGCCACAGGTTCAAATTATATTGTATTTCAGTAAAGCTTGAGGGTTCCTGTTAGGATTAGCAGTGTACATCATCTTGCACTTTTATTATTCATAGTAAGGTATGATCTCTCCTAAAAAGGATTTACAGTCAAATTCAAGACCAGTGGCATCAAAGTAGAATTCAGATGATGTAGGCAGGGATCAAATGGGAAGAACAACAGGAAAACCTGGGGAACAGAGAGGTGGGCTGAGGAGTAACTGTGCATTTGTAGGTGGCTCTGAATTGTTTGCTAATTAGAATGTGGAAAAGACATATCTTCTTATCCAGTTATCTGTCTGCAAAGATCTTAAAAGATGATGGTTTAGTTACATAATATATGAATTTGAAGTTAGGACAGGCACTGAGCTATGGTTTTAGGTCGATTTTTTTTTTTTTTTTCCCACTGCAGACAGAGCAGATGAAATGGACAGAGGTTTCTGAAAACCTTGTCTTGCAGATCTGAGAGATACTTAAAAACTTGTAGTGAGCTCAGAAAAAGAAAAGTCAATAAATACAGCCTGTGACTTAAAAGAATTGCAAATTTAGCAATGTACTGAGCAAGTTCAGCCAAGTTCAGGGCCAGGGTAGTTGTTAGAGTTATGGCTTACATGCATTGTAGAAGTAGCTGAATTTTTTATGGTTGTTTATGATAAAAAGAAAATGGAAATTACTGGCAGGAGTCAGGTTATATTTGTGGCGATAGAGGTGGGTGTCACTGTTGACAAAGTAGGACAGTAATGAACAGAGCTGTGGTTCAGCAATTAAGTGTTTAGATAAGTGCTTCTGCAGCCTTTCTGGGCTTAAAACTGATTTTGTTGACAACTCGGAGAACTTTCAAGTGACCTTGTAATGTGATTCACGAGACTTGGATACACTTGAGAAATGCCATCTAGGCAGAGGATTCTTGACATAATCTCCTCATCTGGAAAGCTTTGCAATAGTTTTGAAGAGGATTGAGCAATAGGAGAGGACTTGCATAGGCAGAGTATTTAATATCAAAAGCATTAAGTACCTCCTGTGAAGATTTACATATTGATAATATTTGTGCTTTGGCAGGAAATTCTTTTAATACCCATTCTATTACTCTTCTTCCTGAATTACGTACTGTCTCAAAGTTCAGCGTGTTTCCTGTTGGAAGATGTAGTAGTATGTTGGGACTATTTTCTTCAGCCTCAGATCTCCCTACATGCACATGAGGAGTTTTCTTCCAGAAAAACAGCTTCACACACATAATCTGCTCTTCTGCCAGCTACCTCTTAAAACCTGCTAGGGCTAAACTTCAGAAGAATTTAAAGTGGTTTGATCCTGGCTGGATGCCAGGCACCCACCAAAGCCACTCTATCACTCCCTTCCGCAACTGGGTAGGGGAGAAAAAATGTAACGAAAGGTTCATGAGTGATAAGTACCGGGAGAGATCACAAACTGAATATCGTCATGGGCAAGACAGACTTGACTTGGGGATATTAACTGAATTTATTACCAGTCAAAATTAGTGCATAGGATGAGAAATAAACCTTAAAAAGACCTCCCTGCTACTCTTCTCTCCTTACTGGGCTCTACCTCCTCCCCACTAGTGGTGAAGGGAGATGGGGAATGGGGATTATGGCCAGTTTATCGCAGGATGTTCCTGCTGCTGCTCAGCAAGAGGAGTCCTTCCCCTGCCCCCACCATGGGGTCCCTCCCCCAAGACACAGTTCTCCATGAAATTCTCCAGCACGAGTGCTTCCCGCAGGCTGCAGTTCTTCACAACTACTCCACCATTTGTCCCTTTCCATGGATTGCTGTCTCAAGAACAGCCTGTTCCAGCATGGGTCCCTGCCAAGTCACAAGTCCTACCAGGAAAGCCTGCTCAAGTGTGAACTTCTCTCTCCATGGGTCCACAGGTCCCTTCCAGGAGCCTGCTCCAGCATCGGCTTCCAGCGGGGTCACAGCATCTTTTGGGCATCCACCTGCTCCGGTGGTGTGGGTCTCTTCCACAGGCTTCATCCAGGTGGATCTCTGCACACATTCAGGTGGAATCTCCACTCTGGCACCCAGAGCACCTCCTCCCTCTCCTTCTCCACTGACCTTAGGGTCTGCATAGATGTTCCTCTTGCATATTCTCACTCCTGTCTTCTCTGAGCCAAATTACTTCAGCACAGTAACTTTTTTTTCCTTCTTAAATATGTTATCACAGAAGTGCTGCTACTTTCTCTGACTGGCTTGGCCTTGCCTAGTGATGGGTCCATCCTGGAGCCAGCTGGCATTGCCTCTGCCAGACATGGAGGAAGCTTCCAGCAGCTTCTCACAGAAACCACCCCTGGAACCACCCCCTCCCCTCCACTACCTAAACCTGACCACACAAACCCCATACAAGAATGGTAGAGCAGTGGTCCTCATTTTCTATCTGCTAGCTTTGTCTTAAATGCGGGTGTATGTTGTTTAACCTGGTACTTGTTGAGGACACTGTCCCACTTGGAAGACAGGGTCTTGCTTTCAGGCCCTGGCTTCCAGATTTGGGCAGGTGAAGTCAAGCACTCTTCACCCCTCTATGGAATTAATGGATATATTTTAAAAAACTGCTTTGCTCCCCAGCCATGTTTGAAAGGGAAGAGCAGTTCTTGTCTGAGGGAGTTTGACTCTTTTGAGGTTCTATCTTCAGGCTGAGAAGGAAAAGAGAAAATTGGACCAGCACTACTTAAGTGTGTATGCTGTTTATGGAAATCGTCTTTAAAATGATGGGGCAGCTGTTGAAAAAAGCACAATCCCTCTGCCTACATATGCACGTGTTATGAAGAGAATACAGTTGATGATGTGAATGGAAAACTTTCAGTACTGAGCTACTGTTCCTACTCAAGCCACACTCAGAACCAAGTATTGTTCAGATATGTGCTTTAACTCTGCCTGAAAAGTGACACTGTTTAATAGCCATGTTTCTTGGGAAGTTTTCTTTGTTAATTTTATATGAAATAGCCATTAAACAATGTGCTTGTTCTGTTTAAAAACAGAGTAAAAGAAGATGAACTATTCCTGTATCTCCTACAAGAAATCTGAATTGGAAAGGAGGATTCTTCTGAGTTGAATTGGGCATATAACTATCTTCCCTTTAAGCAGTTATTTATAGATCAAGTTGCATGAAATCACTTTTCTTTCCCTCCCCCCCGCCCCCCACCAGTGATATATGCAAGCTGTTTTGGTGGGGTTTTGTGAAGCTTCAAATAGTTATTAAGAAACAAATAAATGAACCAAGGAAGAAGGAAGCCACGTGCCATGCATTGACAGTGTTTTGCCAGATGATAGCTTGAGGCATCTTTTCAGCTGTGGATGTAAATGTAACTGCATTTATTTAACAATATGCCTCTTAATTTAATGTTCATAGCCAGAATTTTGCTCCAGTTCAGGCTTCCTGTCAGAGGCACTTGATTTTTCTTGTGAGTAAATTGGAAATACTTTCTGTAACTTTGTCTTTGTGTTGCTGATGTATTTTTTCTTCCCTCCTCCTTTGTATGCCCTTTGATTAAATATATACCTCTTTTCATAATGCAGAGCATAGAAAATTAAGAGTTTCTGCCTATAGCAAGGAAAGATTTTAGTGAAAGAGAGAGATATGGCTCAGAGCAGGTTTTTTGCAGTTTCTTCTGGGCATCCAGATGTATTTCAGTCAGTACTTGGTCCTTCAACATCTACCTGAAGGAGCTCTGAGCCATTCTGTTCTCTTCATTGCACTCCATTTTTTTTTTTTTTAACTTGTCTAAGGACAGAGGATTTGCTTTTCGTTCGCCAGGATGCTGTGCGGAGATCTCTTGTGTCTTTGCTTTTACTATATCACTCATCTCTTTGCCTTCCCTTGATTCACCTTTATTTACTAGGTGCAACTTAAACTGCTTGCTTTTGTCTTCAATGTCATCACAGCCTGTGTATGAAATAGGTTTCACATCCACTTGTCCTGTAATGCTATTCTCTGTTACTAACCTGAACTTTTTTGATCTTTTTTTAAACTTTTTTTGCTTAGTCTCACGTATAAAAGGCTAATCAATCAACAATCTTTCTTAACTACTTTGTTGTAGTAAAGCTTTGGAAAGAGTTTGTGCACTCCTCTGAAGGCCATAGGCTGTTAAGAGATCTTCTTACAGTAATGTTTATAGTACTTTTTTTTTTTTTCCTCTTGCCCTCCTCACCTTCTGTATACTTTGGGAATAGGCTTAATATTTTTCTTTTGCAGTGTTGACTTTGCATAGTTGATAGCTGCATTTCTGATGTGTGCTGCTATTTCTGGGGAAGCCGTCTGCTTTGTTCTGTGCAGAACAGTGAAAACATTTTACTTTCTCCAGAAAAGTTTTCACCATTCTGCATAATAACTTGTATATCCTTTATGTTCCTTTATATGTATTTCTATATGCATATACATGCTTGAAGGTAATTGTATTAAGAAATTCCACTGTACAAGGCTGCCTTGTATTTTTGTGTGTGTACATACATGTATACATATGCACATACCTGTGTCAGGGAAGAAGAAGAGGCAAAGGAAGGTGTGCAAATAGCTTGGGGGTTTTTTTCCCACTTGTTGCCCAGATGTTCATGTTAAGCAGAGTAAACCAGCCTTGTAGTCTAGAATTTCTTAATACAATTAGTTTCAAGCATTCTGCCAGTAGTTTATTTATAACACTGTTGCATTGAATATGTGCTCATCTTGCTTTATTTTTTTTTTAAACCATTATTTTTTGAGCAACTGAATACTTAGTCTGTTTATATTAAGTACAAATGCTGCTGTTCCTTCAGAGCAAGGGTCTTACTAGTGTGTCAGCAATTCAATTTATGGAGGTTAGAATGAGCTGTGACGTTTCTTTGTTTTGGTTATCGAAAGCTATGCAGCCTTGAAGCCTTTCTATTTATCTGATGGGATTCTGGGATTCATAGCACTGATTAATTCTGTAACTATAAATATTTGTCAGCAACATCCGAAAATGTTTTCAAAACATACAGAGGGGTTTTTGACAGTTTAAACTAAGCAATAGTGTAATGGTAGAAAGCCTGTGTGAGACACATTTACTTACTATCTCCTTGAAACTGTACCTACCATGAGGGATTTTGGTCTTCTGTATGAGTAGTGATGGTCCCTTGAGACACTCCAGTCAGTAACTGGAGCTTCTGTGTAATTCATGGAAAGCAGTGGAAGGAAAGAAACTAGCTTAGGCCTTAGACTTGCAGGGCAAGGGCAAGACCCAACTAGGAGCAGTGGGGAAAAGAGTATAAAGCAGCACTCACATGGCTCTGCAGGATTGGCAGAACGTTCTGTCTGTTAAACCTCCTCTAGCACTTCTTAGAGAAACTTGCATGTACAGCAGCATCCTCACAAATACTTGAAAGACACAGGTCAGACCCATTTGAAATGGCTATAGATATCCTGCTTGTTAGATTGAGGCCCAGGGCTGTGACCTTGCAGATGTACAGTTCTGAATTCTCTGTGGCCCTGGAAATGTTATACCTATTGGCAAGTCACATTAATATAGGTGTCTGTGAATCACTGAAGTACCTCAGAAATGATTGTTTGCATATTTTCTGAACAATTACGCTTTTTCTCAAAGAAACAAGTAGGAATTAACATTCTGAAAATAAATATGGTGTTGTCTTAAGGTGGAAAACCACTGGAAGTGTGATTTCCCTGTCCTACAGTGTGTTTATGGGGTTATAATTACCTTTGAATACTCTGTGGGGATCCTAATTGCTCATGAAAGTTGGAAGGAAATACCTATAATAAGGATTCATATAACTGAACTTACTACACCTGTGCTATTGTTAAATATATCCTAGCTGGACTATTTTAGGCTTTTCTTAATGAGTAAGGAGAGGCCTTTTACAGGACAATTTTATATGATTTATTTTAGATATATCTTTAGGAATGGGATAATTTGTCCCCAGTTGCCCTGCTTATTTTTTTCCTTTACCTTCAAAGTCAGTCTAGGATAACTACCTCAGGTGTGGGCATCATGGCTTATGGAAGTCCATTTTTGGACAGATTAATACAGTATTTTTTCCTCAAAGGAAGAAATTCAAAAGGTAGAAAGCTTTTGAACAACACAAGGGGAAAGATGAAATATGAACAGAAAAGTGTAATGCTTTTGAATGGCTTACAAAAATCTTACTAGTTGTGGAAGAATCCACAATCAAGGGAGATAGCAAAGATAAAAATGTCTGAGAAGATAGGTGGAAATGGGACTTAAAAATATTCTTTCCCTTCCTCCTGGCACAAGAAAGCCCTAAATAGATGTCGGTCAGCTTCTGTTCCATGAATATAAATGAGCAGATAATGAAGCAATGTATAAAATTAGTAAGAAAATGACATGGGTGGAGGGAGGACAGCTGGACAGTCAGAGAAAGAAAGATTTTTAGTAGAAACAAAAATAATTTTAATGTTGATATTTCAGGACCAGGTAGTCCTGAAAAAATTATAGTCAAAATTATAGTGCAGTGCCTAAAGACAATACTCTAGATTTGTCAGGTATGTGCTTAAAAAGCTGAATTTTAGTCAGATACAAATGTTGATGGCTTTTTTTCCACTTTAACAAGCCAGGAAGCTGTTTAACAGCTGCTATTAAAATAGGATGTAGTTTAGCAGATGCCAATAACTTGTATGAAAGAATGGGAGAGGAGTAATATAAGAAACTCTGTGGATTGTTAATCTAAAGCTAGAGTACTTCAGAATACAGATGGAAATTAAATTGTGCCACGGTTTAACTGGGTGTGTAGAGTGTACAACTGCTTATAGACTGTCAAGTTGACATGATTTTGGACAGAAATCCTGAAATAGAACTTGAGTGGAGTAGATCCTACTGGGAAATGGAACTCTTTTATTATGTTGTCTTTTTATCTTATTTCGTGTTAAGTCAGGCAGATTAATAGCTTCACACAACATAAAGGCTAATGGTTGTATTTCAGGATATTGGATTTGGCAACCCAAACATCCTGATAGAAAAAATTTAAATAGTAAAAAGTCTAGATACAATATATTTGGTCAACAGATTTAAAACTCTCAATGAAGAATTGTCACTGAGTGATATGTTTCCCTGGAGTGAAGAGACTTAGGCTTTGATTCTTTATCTTCTCTTGGTTTATTCTTTTGTTGTCGGTTTACTTAGAGGAATCCACAGGTATTCCTGTTATCTTAAAAGTGAAATTAATATTGGAAGGGTACAGTGAAGATGGGAACAAGTCATGGAGTAGTGTACTTGTATCTCTTAGGAAGCAAGTTGGTACTGTTCACCTTGAATACAACCAATATATATACACACACACACACACACACACACATTTAGGAGCCAGAAGTGTAGGGTATGTTTATACTTGATTTTTCTGTTTGTGAAAAATGCATTCTAGGTTCCTACTGAATAGTGGGTTAAAGGAGGTTTAAGAATACGTGCTGCTAAAAGGCAAAAGAAAGAATTATATGAAATGCTATGCCTTCAGGATGAATTTATATTATAATAGTGAGGAGCTAGGAAAATAACGCTGTGTAAGCCTGAGCAGTATTTTGTACTTTTCTCTAGCAGTATGTGCTTTGAGGCTAGTTGGACCATGGCTATGACCTAGTATGTAGCTTCTATGTTGGAAAAGGGAAGGGAAGGTTGTTCGTCTATAGCAAAGTAGTGGCCACTATCAGTAGATGGGGGACTGGAGGGACACGTGAATAAAACGCAAGTTAGTAAGGCTGAAAATGTGGAATAGACAAACACTGGAGAAATGATAACAAAACCTTGAAAACACGTGCAGCAGATAATGTTTTTGAAGTACTTCAGTATTTTCACCCCACGGTTTGAGTTGAGCAGTAGAGCATGATTCTGACAGGCCAACTGTGTCACCAGTGTACCTCTTGATGCGTCTGATCAAAAGCATTCCTGCGTGTCTCACTGACAGGGGGAGAAGCAGAGCCCTGACCGGCCCTGTGGGGAGTGAGAGTGGGGACAACAGTGTAGGAGGGATCAGCCTTTAACTAACAGTGTCCTAAAGGGCTGTATATTTTCACCCCACGGTTTGAGTTGAGCAGTAGAGCATGATTCTGACAGGCCAACTGTGTCACCAGTGTACCTCTTGATGCGTCTGATCAAAAGCATTCCTGCGTGTCTCACTGACAGGGGGAGAAGCAGAGCCCTGACCGGCCCTGTGGGGAGTGAGAGTGGGGACAACAGTGTAGGAGGGATCAGCCTTTAACTAACAGTGTCCTAAAGGGCTGTAACTTTGTGTTTGAGAGAGAGAGATTGAATGCTTAATCCCTTCTGAAAATCAAGCCTTTAGGATTTATCTTCACACAGTCAGCAAAGAATGCTGATTTGTTATAAAACATAGTTGTGCCGTTTTGAGTCCTAAAGTGGATCTTCAGGGTCATCTTGCATCTCATGTTGGATGGTATTTTTGAAAGGGGCAAGAACTTGCCTATATAAAAATAACACATTAAAAGTGTCATTTGAGGGTTCAAAGAGTTGTCTGGTCTCAGAGCTGAAGTAGCTGTGCTGTGGATTATTTTTAACACTTCAGCATGCAACACCACTATAAGCTGATGTTAATACATCAAATTCCTGAGCCAGCCAGTCTCTGATTCATCTTTAAGTGTTGTTCCAGGTCTTCAGAGTAAGCCAAATTCTCTACAGCAACAAATGTTTCTATTTCTCTGAGCATACTGAACAAGTAAATAAGTCCAGCAAAATCTAAATGCAGTTTGGCAAGCCAGGATAATGCTGGAAATACTTGCCAAAATTGCCTTGGCAAAAGTTCTTCTGTTTTCAGTAGATTTGGAATAAAATGTGACAAAATCTCAGTTCTCTCTCCATGGGAACCTTGTGACTCTCTTAAATATTCCTGCTATTGGGTGGATTGTGTGTAATGAGTATAGCTGGAGAAGCACTGGGTGCTTGATGATTTCCTTGCACAGTGTCCCTTATCTCTGAGCTGTGAGAACTGGGTTATAGCTACATTAGCAGAATCATTCCAAGGCTTGTTAAATAAGTGGGAAGGAAAGCAGAACCACTTGTGCCTGTAAGCATGAAGGGACAATATTTTTTCCAGTGTTTAAAAGGTAGTAATTGTTCTGTCCCAGCCTGGCCTTGATGCAGGTCTGATTTCTAGACAGAACACAGTCAGGAGAGCTTCTGGGTTAACAGTGACGAGATTAATGATCTTCTCACGGAAACAAATCCCAGAAGATGAAGGAACCAAAAAATAATGGAAAGAAGTCTATGCCAGTACCCTGCAGTATATTATTTCTTTTCTCCTTCAGATTTCTTGTGGTGCTGGTAGCACAAATAGAGATTAGATGCTACTGTTTCTGTTTAAACTGTTTGTTAGCAGTGAGGAGTAAACTGTTTGGGGCATTAGTTAAGCTTTCTAGGCATATGTGATAATATGAAAAATAGTATTTTTACACTTTGTTCCACCAGTAACCAGGTAAAGAAAGATAAATAGATGATGGCAAAAAATAGCATTTAGGGCAGGAAATGAATAAATTGGAATTCAAAGAGAACAAGAAAACTGTCATAGAATTCAAAAGTCGTCACTGTTCTTGTTTCCTATCCTATTTGAGTTTGGAATTCCCGACCTGACAGAGTAGAATATTCAGGCTGTAGCAAGATACTGGTGTGGCCAGTGATGATGCCTAAGATGGATGTTCGAAGCTATTTAAATGCTGAAAATTGGACAGCATCTCTCTCTGGAGGTCTTCAAATGCATCTCTGTAGATGCAGAGAACTTGTACTTATTTTAGAAAGACCGCATCATAATGTTCCTAAACCTTGGAGTTCTCCTAGATTGGGTAAGATCAGGTAGTCACTTCGACCTCACCCTGCATGTTCATTAAAAGCACAGTTTATGACAGAGCCAGATGTGTCACTGACTGAATGAGAGAACTAACCTCTTCTGTATGAGTGGGTTTTATGCACCATACTAAAAAAAAGCTGATTAAGGCAGTTCATGCAGACAGGTTTTATAGAAGGTTTTGGCAAAAAGGTTTTAGCCTAATCTTCTGGCTAGTGAATAAAGGATCTAGGGAAGAAATTGCTTTTGGCTGCTTCTTTAGAAGATGGGACCCCAAAGGCATGACTGCATAGCACAAAAACTTACATAGCACCAAAACCACACTAAAGAACAGACTAGAGTATTCTACAAGTGATAGATGATTCTTGTCAATTGCCAAAAAAATAAAGGATGCATTCTGTTCATGACTAATGAAGAACATTTAAGTTTTATACTTTTGCACAAAGTTTCTGTGCTCTCTGTTGTCCTAGTTGGTGAAACTTTCCTTGGTAGAGTCAGTGGAACCTGGATAGTAGCCCTCTGGTCACCTGCCTAAACCTAGTGCCAGTTAGGATCATTAAACTGTTGGTGAAAATAGCATAATGCTGATGGTTTACAGTCAGGCTACTGTAGTTGAGTGAAAGTGAGGTTAAACTCTGAGGACATTTAAACTGACAGCAGATACCTGTGTCTAGATACCTGAATAGACCTCAAGTGTCTGCTGTAGTATAAGCTGAATCTTTCTGTAGACTTTTTTGACTGTAAGGGAAGCTGTGTCTTTTTATGGTTTAGGTGTCTTACTGAGAGTTGAATCCTACTCTAAATATCTGTCTTATTCTTCTTGAATGTGTAAATAGACAGGCATACCTGTTCGGATAAAATCTGTGTAAGAAGTTCTCAGAAGAACCAGGATTTCGCCTGAGAATGTTGAAACAGCATATTTCTTTTTATAGATGCATGCAGTGTTATATTATGGAGAAGTGTTGACAGTGTTCAGAGATAATCTGGCATTTCATTCCCAGAGTAAGACTCTTTTCCCTTTAGTAAGTCTTTCAGGATTTAGCATGGCTTTTATTCTTTTTGAAACTATATTGTTCCTGCTGTCTGTTGCCTAATCCACGTGGACATTTTTCTCTAGATATACGCAGAACATGTGGGAGCTTTGTAAAGTTGCTAACACTGTGTTTGTTCTCTACCATCTGACAGTCTAAAGACAGGAAGCTGAAGGGTTTCAATTTCAAGATGGATCAAGTGGAGCATATTGGAAACCTGTAAACAAGAAGTCTGATCTCTACTCTTTTTCCCCTTAAGTCTGCACCATAGCAACTGTCTACACAGGAGGATTTCATGTCTTCTATGAGGAAATCTGTAAAGCCTTGTTGTTCTTCATTTCTATCACAAAGATATTTTATACGAATTTATATCTGGTGCAGTCCTAGAAAGTTGGGTGTTTCATTCCTGAGAGGAACTGACTGCAGATACTAGCTTTGTTAAGAGATCTTATTTTATTGTTATGCCTCCTTCCATGTCAGTGTGCTGAGCTGAGAATCTGATTGTAAAGGAGATGCAAACTCATACTGAAAAATAACATGCAAGTTCCTAATCTGAGCATTCCTTGTCCTCAGGAGAAAGATCTGCAGGTTTTCCACATGTTAGTAAAATGGAATGAGAGGGTTTTCACATGTTAGTTAAATGGAATGGAATTGGTAGCTTTAGGAAAAGAAGAACAGGAGTGTATCAATACAGGGTTTGACTAACTGAAATTTGGAACTTGACACATTTTTGCCTCAGGCGTTTTGAAGTTGCTGCTTGTGAGAACAGTGTTATTCTGGAATGGTTTGGATCTTCTGCCCATATTGCTGATGTAGGACTGGTTTAGCCCTTTTACTGCCGAGTGCACATATGTTGAGGGGAAGGAGTAACTGTTTCTCGTTAAGACACAGACAAAAAGCTGCAAGCATAAAATAAAGGTATGGAAATAATCTTCCTTGCAGTAGTGTCAGCTTGACCTCGTTCTAAGCCTATCTACTACTTTCCTGTGTTTGTACATGTGGCTTTTTTCCACTGCCAACTTAATGTTTGGTGTTCATGAAGGTGCTCACACAGCAGGGTAGAAGCTTAGATACTCCTTCCTGGGTACTCACCTTGTTGTGCATGCAGTTTCCTTGTTTTGAGAAGTGCTTATTGTCTACTACTCCTTGTGACTATGTAAATGTACTCATTCATTGTAGCTGAAACAGATTTACAGTGTTTCTAGGAAAGATGTTGGTACTTCAAGTCCCTCAAACGTCGGGTACTTACTGTCTGATGTCTTAGTACATGTGTGACTAGACTTGGCCATATCTTTGTCAGTGTTTTTCTTGCAGAGAGGTTTTCTAAACTGGTGGCAGACCACACTTTGTTGGGTGTATTGACTTAAAGGTAGTGTCACATGTATTTTCCTCCATGAAAGTTAGAAAACAAGGAAATGCTTCTAAGTGCATCTGTAGAGAGTCTGTTGTCTATTTTGGATATTGGTGAGGCATGTTTTTTCCCAGAGATTCCATATCTCTTGATAAAACATGTACAGTTCAACTTCCAGTGTACAGATAAAGCATTTTTGCCTTAGAAGCAAGTAATTTTTAACTTTCCAAAGATGTTTCTGAGGCTGCAGCAAATGTGTTCTGTCGTGTGAAGTATGTGAGTAGAAACAGCATGTGCTAAAATTGCATCGTGTACTAAATCAGACTTGTGACATACATCATATATTAAGAAATAGTTTGCACTGAATTTCTTGAACTCTTAGGGAGTATCTTACAGAATATCAGTTGCTTATGGAAAAGCTAATTTTCACTGTAAGCAATAAATCATCGCTTTGATTTGATTTCATTTTGCTTTATGTTGCTGATACTCTAATTTACTGGAATTGATTTGTGAAACCATTTTTCTTATCCTGAGAAATACCAGCTGATGGGACAAATATTTCTTTGAGCTGACCAAAAAAGTAACTAATGTACCTTGAATGCAGTAATTCTTGCAGGCTAGTATATATTATAGGTTTTTACTATGGTTTCTGTCAGTTATCATTTCAAGCCTTCAGCCACTCTAAACAGTATACGTAAAATTTTAGAAAGTAAGGTACGTGCTTTCAGATCTGGCTAGAGAAATTACTGTTGTTGCAGTAAATTCTAATGCAGCAAATGTGTGTCAACTTTCAGTCTTTCTAAAGAATTTGAAGACACATGATGTAAACCTGAAAATTCTGAAGTGATAAATCAGAGAGCCACAGAGTATTCTGAGCTAGAAGGGACCCAGAAGGAGCACTGAGTCCAACTGTAAAGTAAAGGGCCCGTACAGGGACTGAACCCACAACCTTGGTGTTATTAACAGGTGTGGAAGTGGAGATTGAATGAAAGATGTTGCTGAACTCTGCCTATCACATCAGTTTCCTTAGTAAGAGCCATAGAATTGCAGTGCTGGTAAAAAAAAAGTATCTCTAGAAAGGAAGTACCCAATCTGATTACATCCCTTTCTTTTTCCTTTAATACTTGTCAGGCTTTCATTTAGCTTGGTCAGGAAGTTAATATGGGGTCTATCTGAAATAACTAGCTGCTTGCCCTCAGCTTAAGGCAGAAGGGGCACAGTGGAACTGTAGCCAGTTGCTTGTTTTCTTTGTTTATTAATTTAAATTTTATTTTTCCCCTAAGCTGTATCCAAAGTTTCCTGGCGTTTTTAGATTTAGGAAAGAAAATGAAGCCTCTGTCCACTGTTTGGTTGGGTCTAGAAGAGGTTTCTTGTAGATTAAGTTTTGTGAGAAGTACCTGCTAATTTTTATACAGAGAGAAGCTCTGGAGGTGAGTAGCACCATTCCATGTTAGCACAATGATTCACAACCCTGAACAGGGTAATGGGATGACATTTAGCAGCTTCAGTGTGGGAGGAGGCATGGACACTTAAAAATACTGTTTTTATTACCAAGCTATTTACTTAGGAACAGTCTTATGCTGGAGCCTGTCTCTGCCCTAATCTTCTGCTGCTGACCCTTGAGATTCTTCCTTCCTGTTTCTTGGATGGACCCTGGATATTCATATTGTCTCTGATGTCCCTCTTGCTTCCTACCAGTTGTGCCTGTCATAGTCATCAGGCTGATTGTAGACAGGAAGTGAGGTAGAAGCAAGAAAAAAAATGAGATGTGCTTTTTTCTTATGCCTGCTTGCCTTGTCTTACGTGTTGGCTATATGATGTTACAAGTTTGATTCATAGGCAGAATGGATGCTGAGAGCAGCTTTCTGCTCTGTTCATGTGCTAGTAACTGTGAGATTGAAAACACTTCAATTACCAGATGGACTGGGTTTTCCAAAAGTTATAATTCTCATGAACTTTGTGAAACTGAGAGTTTATATTTATATGTCCTACTCTTGGATTATAATTTTCTGTATTTATTTGTTTAAGTACAGGGTACAGGGTGTACTATTTTGATGTACTATTTTTGATGATCACTGTATTGTTCCACTTCCTTAAAATAAATAAAATAAAAATAGACTAATACTTAGCAACGTGCTAAGTGGTACAAGGTTGATACTAATTAAATCAAGTTGTCAAAGTGCATGTATGAAGAATTACAGGTGGTGTAGAACCTTTGTAAGTACTTCAGCTACCCTGCCTTTATATTTTCACAAAGTGTGGGCCGTCTGAAGTTTTTTTAATACTTAGTAAAACAAATCCCACAGCAAAAAAAGTGTTCTTTTATTTCATATTGGCACTACTTGGCCCCTCATTTGTATGTGTGTAAGTTAGGCAGCAAGAAAAGAGGTGGAGATGGAAATACAGAACTGTTACTAAATTGGTACCTTTCAGTTCCTTTATTCAGCATAAGATTTATTTTAACCACAGTAAAATAGATGTGGTTTTTAAGGAAGCCTCCATATAAAATAGCTTTAAAAAATGTATCAACGTTTGGCTAATCCTTAATTTACTACTTTTTCATGGAAGGAAAGAAACTACTGCTGCTTTTTTTTTTTTTTTCCTTCAGACTATCTTTGTTCCAAAGTATCCGAATCTCTCCTATCAGTGACATTGCTGTTTCTGTAAACACTGTTCACGGGCTGGCTCCAGGACTCTGTTTGTTCAGAGCATGAGTTGGGAGCCTCCCTTCCAACAGAGGAAATGGGACGATGTGTTAAGCTTTTGCTGGAGATTGTTCACATCCACAGAAGCTGTATCCTCTGCAGAAAAACAGGGCTTGGATCCGTGCCACAGCGCGTCTGTGATGTTAACGAGTGGGAGAAGCTGTGTGTTCATTGCCTGCTTCTGCAGTAATCTGCTAATTCAGGGAAGGGGTGAGAAAATAAAGCGGAGTTTGATAAAATTTAAATGTGACACGTAATCCTGTTAGCACACAGAGAGAAAAGCTTTTTGTTATGTGGGAGGGAGAGAGAGGAGCTATTGAATTTACCTGAAATCTATGCATCAGGAAGAACCATATCAAATAGGATCTGGATCCATGTCTTGTTTCAAATACTTAGTCTTTGCCAAACAGAAACCTCAGCTGGGTTTCTGTAAAACTGAAGCCGTGCTTGTTTTCAACCTGCAGCAACTGTTGTTTAAGACAGATGAGCAACTCGATCTTCTTCTGTTGCTCACATGCCATACTGATGAGCCTCACTGAAATGCTAATAAAGAAGTTTTAAGTTTGCTGCCTATTTAGGAGGAAAGAAAGTGTGTTTTGGTGAGGCTTTTTACAATCTTTATGATAAGTGGTGAATTTATTGCTTGAAAAATAGGGTTTTTTTCAGTTTCAGCATTGCTGCTTCAAGTAATGGCTATTGTTGTTCTCAAATTTTAATTTGGTGTTGCTAATTTGTCAACCTGAGCCTGAAATGGGTTAAATGACTTCATAAGTTGTCAGTCAGATGTTCAGTGTGATTGCAGCATGTTGTGGTGCTCAGCACCATGGCTTCTGTGAAATCCCTGGCAGAGTTCTGGATTGCAATGGGTAGATTAACCTACCCTTGAATATGTGGAGTGTGGGGCGAGGCAACACTAGTGGGGCTGGTAACCCAGGTAACACCAACTGGTTCGTTAAGTCTTTTAGTGTAGACAGTGTGAAGAGGAGGACTGGGAGGGAAGCTGTGGAGTTTGAAATCACGTGTCTGTTAATACACAAGGTAGAAGAAAGCACAAATGAGGCATAATAAAAACTGTAACGTAGGGGGCAGAGTCTAGCCTTGTGTGATACTGAAGGTAGGGAAGATGTTTTACTAAGGACAGAGATGATTGCAGGCCTTCATAGGCCTAAACCGTGAGAGTAGCTGATGTTTGATTCAAGTGAGAAGGGGCAGGATGTAAAGGGATGACTCTCAGAGTATTCTTTCTGGCACTAGTTTTCTGAATGTATTCCAGTCACAGCTGAATTTTTGCCTTTCTTTCACTGGAGAATGTTGTGTAAAAGCAAACATGGAAGAGGAAGAGTCAGTGGATCGGGTGGAAATAATAGGATTGGTCAAAAGGACT
Organism: Formicarius rufipectus; assembly: GCA_013399695.1. Classification (NCBI taxonomy): domain Eukaryota; kingdom Metazoa; phylum Chordata; class Aves; order Passeriformes; family Formicariidae; genus Formicarius; species Formicarius rufipectus. The sequence continues at coordinate 1,070,838 of VXAU01002350.1, read as the reverse complement.
GTAATTTAGATTTTATGCAAAACAACTCTGCAAAACTGGGTGTTTGTCTGGGTGTGTGGAGTTGCAAGTATTGATGATCTGTTTTCACTGGCACACGTTTTCTTGAAGTGATGGAGAGACAAAATTGGATTTCATGTGTGCCATTGGACACATATTTGGAGTTGAAGCAGTTTTCTGGACCATGTTCACAAAGGGAGCAGGTTATTTTTTTATTTGCAAAGTAGACCACCCAGACACTGAATGTCCAGAAGAACTCTTAAGGATCTGCACTTTAAAAACAAATGGAGTACCTTCTGCTAGGGAAGGAAGGAGTTGGGTAGCAAAATAAAAGAGTTGGTTCTGGACTGTCACAGACAAGATGATCAACAACTGAAAATACACAGGGATACAGTAGTACAAATATCTTCAGACTTTGCAAGAACAGGGTTACTAAGTTAACCTGAAGAAGATCTAGGATGAAAATAGGAAAGTGGAACTTAGGGCAACTACTGTGCTTAGAGAAGAAATGAAAATCTGGCTATTTAGTCAAGAATTGAGGAATCTAGGATGAGGAAAATGGCTCAAGGATGAAAATTCCCTCATAATGCATGTTTTTTCATTGAACTTACTTATAAATCCTTGAAAAAGGGTTGTCATTAAAAACAAATGAATGAACAAAACTATTTTAACATGGTTATAGTAACCGTAAGTCATTAGCAGTAGGAAATGCTTTTGTCATTGTTTAATTCTTTTTTGTGAATTTGGTAGACTTCTTAAACCGGCAGCAATAAGAAAATCTGAATGTACAAGTCTTTCAAATATTGTGCCAAACCTCATTCCCACTTCTCCATATAAAAATGACAGCATTTCAGGTTGACAATTACCCTTTATTAAAAGCATCTTCATCCAGAACCTTTTCCATTGAGAAAAAAGATGTATCCACCATTCTGCACAGTCATCCCGTACTGCCATGTAACTATTGAAATGCCAGCCTTTGTCTAAGCCTCACAGCTTGAATACCATTTGCTGCAGTTGATTCAGCAGCAGAGCTAAATGCTTGGTGGGTGTAGAGGACGTGGTGGAAGCCAGCTGAACAAAGTTCAGGTAATATAGAGAAGGATGCAAAAACCCCTTTGGCACTCAAGAGTGAACTTTTAAATATTTTGGGAAATTAGGGTGTGCAAAATTGTAACTAAATGTAAGCTTCTTCCTTCTCAAATTTTGTTGTTGATGTGAACTCTTCAGTAACTTTTAAGTGCATCTTTGCAATTTTGCTCCTGCAGAAGCTGAAATTCTTACCTTCTTAAAACTTTGATTTTAACGCTAGATTTCCCAGGGAAAAGGAGGCACCTATTCTGTTATTCTGGCATAGTGTGCAAGCTGGCTGTTGAGTCATATACTCTTGATGCTAGTAATGTTCTTGAGATTTCCTAGATAGAGAGGGACTGGACCAGTACTTCCTACCTGGACATAGCAAATTCAGGCTGAGCAAGTGGCACGTGTAAAACTTGAGACACTCAGGTGTGGTTTTTGCGTGTTTTGAATGTGCAAAGAGTGGGGAAAAGTGACTTGCAGAAGAGCTTTTGTAGTAACAAGTGTTTACGTGTAGAGAGTTTGAGGGAGAGAAGTTAACAGAGAGAAACTATGAGCCTCGAGGGTCTTTGTTACAATTAGAGCCAAGACTCATGAATTACAAATTCCAATTTAGAGAGTGCACATAAATTACCTCTTTGTTTTAACCTGACAAAGACTTGCAGTTGTATGGAACAAAACAGGAATTATGAAAGGTTTCCTGATGAAACTCAAGAGCAAGGTGGAACATGCTTGTCATTTTTGTGTTTAATTAAGTCCTAGTCTGGTTTGCAACAAAACTTGCCTTCCCTCTTGAGGGAATGATTAGGCTCTCCAAGAGAAACTTCTGACACTCTGTACCTCACCTGGATTGAAGGGAGGTTCCAGGGCTTAGTTCAGGTATGAAAGTAGAGATACTCTTCCTTTGGACACAATTTAGATACGATTTTGAGTGGTTTGTGGGTTTCCTGTGAAGCAATGTACTTCAGCTTCTGTTTTTGCATTTACTGCTGCTCAGTTTAATGGTAGTTTGCACTCCATATCCCCTTCAAAATTATATGAGGTAAATCTTTCAGGATGAGGATGATGTCTGCCTCTCTGCTCTTTATTTATATTTTTATGTGAATATCCCAAGTTATCCATCCAGCTGTCTGTTAAAAAACATAAATGCTCAGAAAAAGCCTCTGTGTATCTATATGTCTGTTGCTCTTCCAATTTTATTCATCCTGAGATATGAAAACATGCAAAGGAAATCTAAGAGTGTGGTTGGTTTAAAACTGAAGTTGAAACCTTGGAGCTGTGCTAAAATGATGTTATAAGGCACCACAGAGATATTTCAGTAAGTTCTCTTCCTAACCACCTGCCTAAAGCATTAATTTTCTGTTCACAGTTTTTAAGTCACCAAATATCATTTAGTTAAATCATTTTTTAAGTTCTTTACACTGGACTTAAAAATATATGGGCACTGAGTTGACTGCATTTGGTAAGAATGTTGCTTTGCTTACCTGCATATTTCACACAAAATGGGAATCAAGATGTTGCCAACATCCAGTGGTTCTGTGCCAAGGAAGAATATTAAGTTAGGTTTCTTAATCACTTGACAATTCTCTTCTTGTATTTCTACAATTTCTGGTGTTCTCTTAATACAGGTTTTTGCTTCAAAGACAGACTTTTTGATTGTGGTAGGACTGAAAGCTCAATCTATAAACTAGTAAAGCTGAAATTTCTTGCTGAAACTAAATAATACAGGTTATGTTTGGCTTGGGGGAATGGTTTCTTTCCCTTTTTGATTGTTTTTCATTTGTGCACTAGTGGTCCAAAGTCCTGCTCTTCATTTAAGTAACCTGTGAAACTTCCCTAGTTAATAGCTGTAGTAGCTGAGTGTCACTGAATTTGCACATGGAGCAGCAAAAAATATTTTTATGCCACATGTGTCTTGCTGAAACTAATTTCTACCATCAAGAAATTATACATTTTGATATATATTTGCATGAAGAATTGAGATAAAGGCTGTTTGATGTTTTGAACCAAAATCACGTCATCTGGGTATGCTCCAGAGGCACTTTACTTTGCAACTCTTGTCAAAAATCAGAGATGGTGAGAAGGTGGATGGAGCCTCTGCTGTGGCATGAGGACAGACATAATAATGCTTGTTTTGCAGGAAAGCTTTATTTAGCTTAGCAACCTCATGGCGAAATATTCCCTGACACTTTGCAGCATAATCTAAGGAGACTGGAGCTATTGGGGAACAGAGGGAATGGGCATGTGTGGGGCCAAAACACGTGCCATTGCTAGAGTCTGACAAGCATGAAGAAGGAAAGTATTGAACCTTAATTAGAGATTATTTAGTATGAAATTGGTTCCTGATGTTCTGCAGCAGTAGAAATTTATGCCTATTCTTACAGTTTTGTTGTTTAGTTTTTCTTTCATGTTGATCACATACATATGAGATCATAAGCCCAGGAGCTGCTTCTCTGTATGAAAGGGAGACTTTTTGTTTTGTGTGACTTTCCATTCCATGCTGGTGGTAGGGCTGGATTTATGTATCTGGACTGTTGTGGGAGATGTTAAATAAATACCCCTCTTATCCTGGAGTAGAGAGTCGAACTAGTAATTCCCTAGGCTGTACTGACATCTGGTGGCAGTTTATATATTTATATGGTATTTTAAATGTTTTTCATTCAAAGATGTTTAGAATCTCCTACTTTTTGGGGTTTTTTTTGGTCTGTTCGACCATGTTTTGTGGCTGTTTTTCTTCTGACTCTCAGAGGAAGAAAAGATTTTAAATTGTTGAGATTAATCTTTCCTTTATCCAGTTTAAACATGTACTGACTTTGATTTCAGACTTTTTTTTTTTTTTTTAATTGTGTGGGTGTTATAGCAGTTATATGGAAAAGGAAACTATTATTTTTTCCCCCTCCCTTCAAAGAGCTGCAAGGCTCATGAAGAAAATGAATGGGAAAATTTTCTTTCTTTGAAGCTGAAGGCACATACAGTTGCTAAAGGAGAGCACAGAGTTTCCCCTCCATTTTTAGGTCTTCCCCAACAGAGACCCTGGGGTTCCTCTTGATGTACCTAGATATATAAATGTATGTTTTCAAAACGAAACAGGGACTGTTCAGGACAGGGGAAAAACCAGAATTCTTTATCTAGGGCTTGAAGTAATCTTGGAACCATGCCTGGGTTTTTTGGAGAAAGTTGGATCAGAAGTTGTTCACTGAAGTTGTGTACCCTTCCAGGAGCAGGGAGTGAGAGGGTAAACTTGGCAGTTTTGAGGGAAAGGCTGCTTTGTGTGGAAGGAGAGCAGAAAATCAGTTTTATGGTCTTCATGGCTAGCACAGAAGCATGAAGACATATGAAGGGGGATCCACCAATCTCTAGCTAAGCTTGAAGAATGCCTGCCAGTTTGCCTGCTCCTTCCCAAGTCCAAATCTCAATTCTTTCTTCCGGTTGACCTGGCTGTTGCATTGTAGATGTCACCATCTGCTTCTAGAGGAGTGGCTGTTCAGTGAAAGAGGTCATTTGGGAATAGCTCCAAATGTTAAGACCACACAGTCTTTACTCCAGGACTCTACCAGGGAAGGAAGTGTTTTAAATACCTTGCAGTCCTCACTGGGCCTGCTGCTTTTTAAGCTTCTGTATTCAGGAAGGGGATTCAGCACAAGTATGTGGGTCAATGCAAGTGGATCAGGTAGCCTTTTTGTGGGCAGAGCAGCCTTCCCTGTGCGCATTATAGATTTTGAAGAAATTTTGGAGACCATTGTGAACTTTTGTGAAAGGTAGTGTAAGAGGGCTTAGTATGTAAATAGTGCCTCATTAGTTTTGCTAATGGCATAATATTCATAATGTTCAGTGATACATTCCTTAATTCTGATGGTGTGTCTGATGCAGAGGTAGCAGAAAGACTGGCTGCTTCAGAGGGCCAGTCAGAAAGTAACATAATGTCAGCTCATCTGATGAGGCCATAAAGGTGTTAGACCACACAATAGATACAGTTTTCTTCCTACTTACAAACAGGGTCATTTTCCTTTGTTTTCTTGTCATTTGGTGTTGAGTGATATAATCGAGTGGCTCTGACTGTAACAACTCTTCAGTAAAGTGATCAATGAGCAATTTGCTGATGTTGGCACCCAACTTCTCATTACAAGAAATTAAATACCTAACTTGCTGAAAAGGAAAGAGAACAGGTTTTGTTTTCAGTCCTTCTGGGTTTGTGCTTCCTTGTGAAATGAAAGCAAATGAATGACTGCAGTCTTTTTATAGTGTGGCATTTATTGGGCAATTCACAATCTCTTCTTTCCAGGTGAGGGCAGGGCAGTGCTTCAGTTGGGTTTTGGGGTTGCTAGTTTTTGTTGTTGTACTACATTATTTTAGCAGCTGCTTCTTTCATAACTCTCTATACTATATTTTACAGCTGTATCCCTCAAGTGTAGGACAGTGAAGCCAAGGGAAGGTGAGCAGGTTCTAGGATCAGGTAAATGTCACTAACACATTCCCTCTTGAAAGTCTGGGGGAGAAAGCTTTTTGTGCAGCAGTGAATCTCTACTGTTGTGATAGCTTTGCTGAGACCATGATCGCCTGTGTGGCTATCTGTGCAGGCAGTGCCTTCCCTTAGGTGCTTCATCTCCAGGACTTTAGTCTAGCTTTGTTCAGGACTTGCTGGCAAATCAGCAGTTTCATTTCTTTTCAGACACCTATAGAAGTGCAGGTTTTACAACAGAAAGCTGAGGCAGGCAAGGTTGCTGCTGTCTGGGTGCCTAGACACAGATGAGGAACTGTGCCAAGCAAGTGGTGGGCATCTGTATTGGCAGAGGGGTGTGATGTATGTAACTATTTATCCCTCCCCAAGGACGTCACCTCAGATGCATCTTTGACTTGATAAATACTAGTAAAAAGCAAATAGTCACTTGAAACAATTTGGAAGTCAAAGGTAGTCAGTAGAGAAGCACTAGAAATATTGTGGACCTGTGCTTAAAGTCATCATTTAATTGCTTTCTTGTTCTCCTGTTGCTTGTTTTGACTGTAGGCCCCTTCAGAATAGGAGCTGCTGTGTTGAGTATAAATGAAGTTCTTGCCAGAAGATTTCCTTAAATTATTTGAAGTTATGACTATCTGGTGCACCTTTCAGAAACCCATCTGAAATATGTATGCAAAGCTGACTTTTCAGTCCTTTGTCACTTGTGTCATTCATTTAAATGCTGAAGCTGAAGAATATATGTCACAGAAGTGCTTGGGATTGTATGATTCTGTGAGACCATAATATATTGCTTAGTTTTTATTCTGTTTGGGGGGTTTTTTTGGGGTTTTTTTTGTTTTTGTTGTGGTTTTTTTTGTCATTTTGTTTGGTTTGGGGGGTTTTGTTTTGTTTTGTTTTTCTGTTTGTTCTGAGTTTCCAGATTGTTTTTCTTTCATGTGGTTGACTACTTCCCTGCGACTGCATCATTTGCCTTGACAAGTTTTCTTCCTTTGTGTGCTGACACTATGTTGCCTGTTATTGCACTGGCTCTCATAAATTTCCTTGGCTATGAGGCCAACAGTTGCAATAGTTCGTAGGCTTGTTTTGAAAGCAGAATTTTTACCTGGTATAGAAAAAAAACCAAAGCAAACAGTTTGGATTTTTTTTCCTGCAACTTACTTTTTAGCAAATACAGTATCTGTGCTTCTTGAATTTACATAGTTGGGTGAAGTTTTTTGTCTTTGGGACGTACTACATTATTGGGAGAGGGGCAATTTTTTGTTTCCATTATTTCCCATGTGTTACATTTCCCATGTGTTAAACTTGGAAAAACTGTTTTAATGTTAGGGTCTAACACAGGTTAACATTTTCCAAGTCAACTGTCTGATTTTAAGCCCGGAAATTTGAATTGTACAAGGAAAATAATAGTAAATAATGATTCTAACCAACAGGACTAAAATATGCACATCAATATGATATCACGGTTGATCATGAAATATGAAAAATTCATCATAGCCTTTAGAAGATCCAAATAGGATCTGTTAGCAAGAGAAATATCAGATACTCGTCAGCTAAAGATCAAGAGTGCTGTGGTAAATTCAGCCAAAGACTACCACAATATTTTGACTTTCTTTTGTAAAGTGCTGAAGTGCCTTCTGCAAATCGTACTTAACTGGAAAAGCTTAAATGAGTAATATAAGTTCTGTAGCAGCAGTTCATGTGGGATTTCAAAGCCGATCCTGCCTACAGCAGGCCTGGGACTACATGACATCCTGAGATGTGTTCACACCTGTGTTATTCTGAGATTTACTCCGTTTTCTTGCTCTGAAAGAGCAGCTCCATAATTTTTTTTTCTGCACTTTATGCTTTTATTTCTACTGCTGGATTCATTGTTGAGCCAACACCAGGCTATTCTATTTCTTGCAAGGTTACCTGGCACTCTGATTGGTGTGGCTGCTTGATTAAAGACAGGGATTTTCTTCTTCTGTTGTGTGCCTCAGAGTGTTCCAACCCATCAACCCCATGTAAAATTGGTGGTGTGTTTTAGGAGAAGTGGATCTTCTTTGTGCAGAAATAGCACAGATTGTTTAACTACTGACCAGAGTAATGATTTACTGAGGACAGACATCTTAAGAAAGAAAACTTCTACTTCTTTCAAATTTTGCCACCTTTGCCCTTGAGGTCCATATTACTTTATAGTAGACTAGAAGGTGAAGACAATCTCTACTTTCAGATTTATTTCAACTTTTCAGGCTCCTGCAAGTCTCTAGGCCTTCTTATGAATGGTCAGGTAGGGCATGCAATTGCATAGTCCCTTCTTTCCCCTTCTGCTGCTGTAGTTCTGTTTCTTGACCAAAGGGATTCTCTCTGGGGACTGGGATTTTAGATATCTGACCTGATTTTTAGAAGTACTGGAATTACATACAGGTAATGATAGAGAAGAAAAGCGTACAGTTACTTTCATTCAAATGAAATGTACTTTATCCCCAGAGATAAGGTGTTTCTTAAGAGTGCTGAGCAATATACTGTGCTATAAATGGTGTTTTATATATATACATATAACATATGTATATATGTGTATAATGGTGAGAACAGTACCAGTATTGGGGGAACCCTTCTGGTTAGGCTCTCAGCTAAAGCACAGAGGAGCTTTTCAATAGCAGATTAACTTTTCTTCAAGTAGGTTGCTGTAATTCTGTAAGACAATTCAGGTCCCCGGATACTTAAACATGGTTTTTTGCACATGCATTGTTTTTTAAAGTAGAAACAATAATCTTCTCTCAAAGTATTTGTTATGTTGTACTAAGACCTGTTTAAATGGATTTTTTTTCTCTTCTGAGGACTTTGGCTTTTGTTCTACATGAGAAACATTCTTATCTGTGTTTGGATTCTACTTGGGGGTTTTTTTGGGTTTTTGGGGGGTTCCTTTTTCTTTGTGTTTTGGTTTTTGTTTTTTTTTTCTTTTGTTTGTTTGTTTTGTGGAGTTCTTTGGTTTGGTGTTTTTTGTTTGTTTGTTTTTTTCCCTTAGAGGTGATGCATTTAATGAAACTGAATACTTTTTCTGAGAGGAACATAGTCACAAACCTACCCAGACTACTATTAACAGTCACATATTGTTATTTAATCAAACTCTACTGTTTACCAAGCCGTGTCTTTAAAAGTATTCTTTTTCTCACAGTATTCAAAGGTGTCCCAGAGTCATCCTTTTTCAGATAATTAAAAATAAGCTAGATATTGTAAGTACTCTTACAAGCCAGCACTTTAGATATTGCTTTTAAATTGTGTTAAAAGCCTCAAAAGCCCTTTTGAAATTACATGATGGCTTTTACTTGTGGAGCACAAAGACCATTTTTCTGCTTGTTTGTTAGATTATCTCTGTGCACTCATTAAAATGCTGACTTCTCTGTTTTCTACAGGGACATCTTCGAGACATTCAAGAGCACTTTGGAGTGAAGTGTCAGTAAGCCTTGCAGTGCCATGGTGGTAATAACACTGGCTGCCCTTGGGAGATCCTGAAGCTCAGCTTTATTTTGGACTTCTTTCTTAGACCTTCCAACTTGTTCACAAAGGATTTAACACTGATTTGGATTCATATGGCATACAATTGTCATGAATACGAGTTTTTTCCTCCTGTGACTTGACATCTGCATGTTTCCTGCAGTCAGTGATGGAGTCAGTACTAGGTCTGCTGACATTTGGTCTGTTTTCAAGAGCTCTGAGTGACAGGTATTGTAAACATCCTACACTCTCAGCTGTGGAAACTAAAAAAGCTGGGAGAAGGCTGTTTACTCTTCCTGCCTTGGCAATCATCCAGATGGCAAGGATGGAATATTGTGAGCTCTGTGTTGATTCTATTTCTGACAACCTGTATTTCATACTTTACATTATGCTGTCAGTAAACAAATTATGGCATTATATCATGTCATCAATGTCTTGTGTTCTGACCGAGGTTAGAAGGGCCTTAAGATGTGCTTTGGCTGCACTGATGGCTTGAGGGAAACTTAAATAGTAGCAATAATACATTACTATACTTTCCTCCTTAAGCAGTGATTAAACCAGACCTGCAACACTGTTTGTTGATAGGCGGTGGTACATAAAAGTCACAGTGTGGACATCCTCAAGTAGTGTATATAATCAAAATCATCCTTAAAAGGTTGTTTCAAAAATTCACTCAATTCTCATTTTCTATGCACAAGAGCTAGAAACAGAGGTTAGAAGGTAAAAAAATTCTAGTGGACTTTGAATGTCAGTTTCTTTTCAAAGAAACGTAAATGTGTCAGCATTAACTTAATTAAAGATGCAAAGGTATTTCACTTACGTTTTCCACTTGCTGTTCCCCGCACCTTGCTGCCCAGGCTGTATTATTGCTGCCCAGGCTGTATTATTCTTCATACTTTGTCCTGTCAATCTTCCTCTTACTTGTGTTTCTTTCATTCTATTTGCTGTTTGCCAAATAGAACTTCCCAGTTTAAATGTAGAATAAGCTGGAGAAAAAAAAATTCCTTTTAAATCTAATATCCTACTGGCATGGTCTAAATACTCATAATGTGAGTTTTGAAGCTTTTCTTATGCAGTGACTTTGGCAGAAAAATTATCATTCCTGTATTTTCTATGATTTTCTTACTGATGGGGAGGACCACACCTTTTGTGCTCTTTAAGAAATTTTTCATAATACAGGTAAATTCAAAGACCACCTTCTGTTTCTTTTGCAATAGCATTCTTATGTCTTCATATCCTGCTGCTTCAGCTTTTTGGTGAAGGTTTTTAAATATAAAATCTTCAAAATAAGGGTTCTTACAAGAGTTTAATTAACAGAATTTGGAAAGGGATGGGAGTGAAGAGACAACAGGGGAACAGTAAAAGATCATGTAACAATTTGAGGTAGTACTTATACAAAATGGACAAAAAAGAATTCAAAATGTTACGCAGAACAAAAAAAGTCAGTTACTTGAAGCAATAATTATTTTTCAGGCTCTGGCTTGCCTTCCTTTTGGAAGAGGGAACTGGGGGGAAGCCAGAGTCACAGAGCCCGTTGGAGTGCTGTAGCCAAGGTCTAAGTTGATGAGTACAAAGTAGGTTGGGGTCAGTAACAAACAGCAGCTCTTCAGGTTTGTGGAGTTTTAACTCATTTCTGTAGTAATTTCTAAGGAAAACAGAGTTAGACTCTTAAAGTGATTGTTTTAAGGAGACATTAGCTGTTCAGACTAGTCAAACGATAGAGGGTAGCATTTCCTAATGCACGTGGTTCCCTTGGCAGAGAGATATTTCTGAGGGTGATGGAGCTCAGTTACATCCTTCACTGCATGACAATACTGATTGTAGACTGTGCTGTCTAAGAAATACAGCCTCCTGAAAGAGAACTTCTGGGATTTCTGAGTTGTGGTTTTGTATATTATTTTTATTTAGATTTCCTTTGGGTTTCAAATTGTTATTTTGTGTAAATTGAAAAAAACTTCTCTATACTCAGCCTTACTTATTTGTGCATGTAATATTGAAATTCCATCTTCAGTTTCATCAGTGCAAGTAGGGGCTGTTGGAGTTTTTTTTTGTACATTTCTTTCCTGTCTGTGTGCTGGCATTAATGTTTGTTTAAACTGCAAGCTAATTCAGTGGCTTGACCCCACTGAAAGCTAAATAAGCAGAACAGTTTTCATGTGGATCAGCTGAGTAATGTTTTACTCCACCATTGTGCAAAGGTCTGAAATGCTACTGAAAATGCTAGTTACTTCACATGTGGCCACTTTCTGAAGAGGGACAACAGAATTTATTTTAAATAGATTATGTAATCCTAAAATAGAATAAATACAATTGTGAAGATACAGGATTTTTAATATTTTCCTATTTTATTTGATATTAAATTATTCTGTTGATGCTGTCTCAACACAGTTGCAAGCATGGTGCTAAAACAAATTAAGATAAAATTGTTTTAATTAAAATGCTTCATTTTTTGAACACCATATATGCTTCTCTTCAGAAGATTTTTTTCATAAAATCTAATAGCTAAATTGTGTTGGTAATGGGGAACAGCTGGTTACTTTGCTGTGTCCATACCTTTAATTTAAAGGTATCCTCTGATGTACTTGCACCATACTAACTGCTGTATAAATTCCATTATTTCTAGATCACAGTGGTTTTTTTCCCCCAGGTATCACTTGCCAAGCCAAACATTATGTCCTTTTCTCTGGTTAAACTCAGACTTCAAAGAATTTAAGATTCCTTCCAGTCTATCAATTAAATGCAGAGCTTTTCCATTGTGAAGAAAGTATAACAGGGCTGTTTCAAAAGCCTGTTGCCAGTAATGAGCTTTGAACTGGGTCCACGGAGAGGTAATCTGGGTAGCTACCACAGCAAGTCATCTGTGGGAAATCACTGATTGTAAGCATGGCCTTTTTTTTCTTTTTAACTTCAAAAGATGATTCTGCCAAGATGCAAGAATGACTTGTTCCAAGTGGTTCTTGGCACCATCCACAACAATATTATTCATGCATGTTAGTTCTCAACATGCTACAGTGATTGTGTTTGTGTTGTTTTTTAGTTATGAGGAAGGGGAGGATAGTTTTATCATGTTTCATTATATCTAAACTTAAGTTTAGATATTGTGGTTTTCTTCCTCTAAACTCTTAACAGAGAGATGGAACAGACTTTTTTCTCTCTCTTTTTTTTTTTTTTTTTAGCTTTTTTTTTTTTTTTTTTCCCCTCCAGGTTTAGGCCAAAACATTTTNGACTTTTTTCTCTCTCTTTTTTTTTTTTTTTTAGCTGCTTTTTTTATTATTTTGCCCCTCAAGGTTAAGGCCAAACATCATTTTTCCAGTATAGGGAGCAACTGTGGGACGAAAGAATGTGTGAGTACTTGGGCAGAGCTGTTACTTGTATGGAGATTGCAATGTAAACTTGAGGTTTACAAGTGAAATATTAGAAAAACATTGTATTAAAAGTTTCAGAGTTGCTGATGAGGGAAAGGAGAGATGTAGGGGGATGAGAGGTCACTGACTTGTCATCTAAAGGATGAAAAGTAATATACTGTTGATTTTAAGTGTAAACACTTCCTTGATGATGCAGAGGAAGAGAGCAGCAATTGCCCTTAATACTCATACAAAAGTCAAGTTCTGTTTTATGCAGTAAATCTTGCTGTCACTGATTCTAATTCAGTACAGGAGAATTTAAAAGTCTGTGACACCTATTCTGCTTTGAAGACCTATACCTAAATTGGAAGAGGAAAAAAGAGTTTGCTTTGAATGAAGAAGGAGAAGAAAACCACATTATGTGGACTTGAGTCTTAATTCCTCTGAAATGAGAGAAAGTTCTAGATTTGAATTTTCTCTGTGCTGTGACTGAGATAAAAACATGTAAAAGCAAATGTCCTGCAAAATGCAAACAGGTGTGAAACATCTGCAGTATAAATATTCATTCATATGCAAATAAATACTTTTGCAGTTTAAAAATATTTTAAAATCTGAGCAAACATTTTGCTTGATTCAAGTTTTATTCAAAATTAGGTTCTGTTTTTAAAAACTTAGGTTAACTAATTCTTTTAAAAAGCATGTTTAATTAAACAGAATGCAAACGCTAAAGCTACTGTTATTCTTGTGTGAAGCTTTTGGTTCTCATCAGCTCTGGGCTCCATCCAAGACCCACTTAGCTACAGTTAAGCTTTGTTTCCTTGTTTTTGACCTTTGGTTTCAAGAATGTTAGCATGAATTAAATGGAAATAGGCTTTTGTAGCAAACACTTTATATAAAAAGCAAACTTCAACTAAGCAGTGCAGAGTACAGCTACAAAGCTGAGGACTTATTTTAAATAATGTAATATGATAGCTAAATTACACTTTAACTCTTCAAAAGAGAAAGCAGAGTGAGGCTGTGTTGCATAAGCCTTATGTTTGCTGTGCTGGCTCTACTTTACAAGAGGATCCAGTTTTGTTCCTGCTACAGTTAATAGGAATAATTTTGGTTGCTGCCTTGGTGCAGTTAATAAACTCTTAAAATAATACTGCCGAAAGCTGGGCTCTAATCCTATCTTTAGACAGACTCTCTGCTTTCTCCATTGGGTAAAAGATGACACCTCCTTTGTAAATGTGGAATGCCGTGTTGTTCATCAGTCTCATTGCACTGAAGCATGATTCCCAAAATCACACCATCCCAAGCTGCTTTGTCTCATTGTGTTCCAGCCTTTCACTGTGATTTAGATTGCACTGCTCACTTGTGTTGCTGGAGGAGCAGAAAGGATATGCTTGATTACAGGACGTAACACAGGGTTATTGTAAAGGTTGCTGAGAGCTCCTCCTTGTGCTTCTCTTGTGATGCCATCCTCCCATGGATGCCAAGCGGGCATCCAGAACTTCTCCTAATGGTTTTAAGTGTGTGCTTATAGGGCAGCCTACAGTTTGTACAGCTGTACTCAGGTAGCTGAGGTATTGAGAGCTGCCCAGCTATGATAGCATGGAAATAAACTCCAAGCCATCCTCACTCTGCTTTGAGACCCTGGGTATATATTCTTAGGCTATGGGAGCGCTCAGCTGACCTCATTTTACTGTTTAGTTCAGGAGAAATACACTGAGCATTGTCACCAACCAAGAATTTCTGAGCTTTCCATCATTTGAAGCCTAAAGCATCTGCTGGCTCAGGTGTTCTGAAAAAAGTGCTGGTAAAATAACTCAGCTCTGGTGGGCAAGGAATAGGTTGATATTGACAAATGAAATAATTTCAAGATCTGTGAAGTTCACCTTCTCTTCCTTGTCTAGAAATAGGTGGTTCTGAATAGCTCTGAACTTTTAATAGTTGAACTTTGTGCAACTTGCCTAACTTGCAAATAGTTGTTGAAGGATGTTGGGATGCCACTAGATTATGCTTAGTTCACAAAGTACAGATGAAATATGCATGGTGGTAGATTTTTTTTCTTGCCAATGACCATACTCACTGCATAGATATTAATGAAGCTGCTAATTAAAACTTGCAGCTTGACTATGTGCAATTTAATGTGAGGTATTTAAAAGATGTGTAGATGTGACACTTAGAGACATGGTTTAGTGGTGGACTTGGCAGCGTTACATTTATGATTGGACTTGATGATCTTAAAGTTCGTTTCCAACCTAAATAATTCAATGATCCTATGATTCTAACTGATGAAAAGTTGCAATATGCTTTGTGCTGCCTGCATGGAAGAGCAGATCAAATCTAAATTGAAATAGATCATGTTTTACTGCCTTGGAGTAATTGTGCGTAGCGTACAGCTTTTGAAATTAGAAATGACAAAACTAGTAGTCTCTCTTGCCACTCAGAGTAGGTGTGTGTCACAGCATGTAGAATCACAAAAACAGTGTCTGTTCTTCGTTGAAGATGTGCCGCTTATTGAAGTCCCACAGTTGCTCGTGTTCATGGTTAGAAGTCTATGTCAGACCATTGCAGTGCCTCCCCCCTGACCTCAGGAAAGGGCTCTCCAGAGGGTATTTATTACCTGCTTTCCCTCTTGAAAGTGAGAAGTATCAGCTGTTTTTTGTGATCAGCTTTGCTGAAGTTTTCATGCTCTAAAACTCTCAGCAGGTAACTAGACTAACTAGAGGGGAGCTTGGTGATTCTGTACCTTGGGAAACAAGCTCCACAGCCAACAAAGATCTATTTTCTGATGCTTCCACTGGCAAACTTTTTTCTGGCAGTGTATTTTCACCTATACTTAAATGTTTTTCTCTCCTACAGAGATGAGAAACTGTGTTAGTCCAAATGCTCTGCAGTGAGACCTTGCTGTCCTTGAGTCTGGAGATTTCGTTAGAGCTATGTTAGCTTGCCACATCCTATGGCTTGGTTTGGGTAGGAGAAGGGCAGAACTGAAACTCAGAGGACAAAAGAAGCGGGATGGAAAATATCTGGTAAGATTTTTCTATGAACTCCTGAGCTTTTCTAAGTAGGGGAGAAAAAGCATCAAAAATGAAGACTATTAAAGACAAATTAATGTCTGAATTGTCAGTACAGGAAACTCCAGAGACAAACTGAATGGAAAGTTTTCTCCTGAAGTCTCCATGGAATTTCAAAGACAAATCTAAATGGACAATAATGTGGATTTACGTCTTTGTCTACAGGAACAGAATAGTAACTGGCAGCCAGAAAACAAAGTCCAGGTTTCTGGCAGGAAAAGAAAGAGGTCCAGCTCAAAGAATTCAACTCAGTTGATTTAAGGTCTTTCAGGGGCAAATGTAAGGTTTTTGATGTACAATAGAGCAAATCTGTGAAAATGCAGAGGTGGGAGATTAAAAATGTTACTTAGTACTTGACAATATGTATACCTGGATTTCGTTGGTTTGAGTATTTTTGCAAGCTCAGATGATGTCTGAATGTATGCCAGATGCACTGTTTACAGCAAGCAAGGTAATTACCTGTAAAGGAATATAGAACTTCCCACTTCAGATTGTGGTGGGAATGTAAGGTGCAACTTAATTTTAAAAACAGGACTTATTTTGAGTATTTTTTTAAATATTTCTGTTTTGCATCTTAATCTGAAATGAGAGGAAAGGAGGTAGTTGATGCTCTCATTTCTCAGTTTGTGCAATCTGAAACATATATGTGGATTTCAGATTTATAAACATTCCCAACGTTTTCTTGATTGCTGTGGGGAGTGCTTTTGGTTTTTTGTTTGTGGTTTGGGTTATTTTTTTTTTGTCTTGATTGTGTTTTTCTTTTTAAGTAGAGAATACTATTCTTTTGATCTATTTGATGTTACTGTAATCATCTAAGGGAGTATTAAACTGGTTTTATTTCCCTTCTTTCCTCTCTGTCTAGTCTGAATTTGTGTCTAGTGAAGCAGAGGAAGTAAGTATTTTGCTTCAGTCCATTTGAGTCAAGATTCCTGTGCTGTGCAAAGATTTTTGGTGAGGCTTTTGTAGGCTTTTGTGGATGGTACTAAACCAGCAATTAGTTCTGCAGGATGTGAGTGACTCACAGACTTCATGCTTTGAGGCTTGTACAGAGTGAGATCCTGGCAGGGCAGTGGCAGTAGACTGGGCATCAGCTTCTTCAAAGCCTTCCCCTCCAACTCCCCTGCTGAACTGTAAACAAACTTCACAGGTCTATCCAGTTTCATTTCTCTTCAGATTAACCTGAAAGATGGACAGATGCATATGGCTATTACCAGTAGGCTAGTTCACATGAGTTAGGAACCTAAGGTGTGTATTAATGTTTGCTCTTCTGAAAAGAATTTGAACTGAGACATTGAAAGGTGTAGCAGGGAAGAGAGCTTTGCTTTTTCAAGAAGGAACACTGGCTTTTTTGTTACCTGGCTCTGGGGACTTGCCTATACACAGACTTCTTCTGAACAGCTCTCCCCAACATTTCTGTGAATAGAACAGGAGCTTCCAAACATAATTTCATTTTTGAATCATCATTGAATCTGAAATGCACACTATTCTTTAATAGAAACAGCTTTTAGGTAGAGACAAGTTCTTGGCAATTTGTTGAAAACAAAATCTTTTTGTGGAAATATTTTCTACTTTGAATGCATTTTTGAGAAATGTAGATCCAGACTCAGGTTTCTGTGTGAACAGTAAGGGCAGGCTTGTAGCACAGGCCCCGGGACTCAAGTGGGATCACAGAATATGCTAAGTTGGAATTGAGCACAAGGATCATCAAGTCCAGCTCTTGGCCCTGCACAGGACTATCCCCAAGATCACACCAGGGGCCTGAGAGTATGGGCTAAACACTTCTTGAACACTGTCAGGCTTGATGCTGTGACCACTTCCCAGGGAAGCCTGTTCCAGTGCCCAACCACCCTCTGGGTGAAAAACCTTTTCCTGCTATCCAACCTAAACCTCCCCTGACATAACTTCAGGCCATTCCACTGGGTCCTGTCACTGGTCACAACAAAGAAGATATCAATGCCTGTTCCTCCTCTTCCCCTCATGAGAAAATTTTAACTGCAATGAGGTTTCCTCTCAGTCTCCTCTTCTCCAGGCTGAACACAGCAAGTGCTCTCAGCTGCTCCTCATGCAGCTTCCCCTCAAAGCTTTCACCATGTTTGTTGCCCTTCTTTAGACATTCTCTAATAGTTTAATATCGTCCTTATATTTTGGCTCCCAAAACTGCACACACTATTCAATGTGAGGTCGCCCCAGTGCAGAGCAGAGCAGGACAATCCCCTCCCTCAACTGGCTGGCGATGCTTTGCCTGATGCCCCCCAGGACAGGGTTGGCCCTTCTGGCTGCCAGGGCACTGCTGACTCATATTCAACTTGCCATCGACCAGGACCCCCAGGTCCCTTTCCTGTCACTGCTTTCCAGTATCTCATTCTCCAGTCTGTTCATACATCTCAGGTTGTCCCATCCCAGATGCAGAATCCGGCACTTCCCCTTGCTTAACTTCATATGGTTGATGATTTCCCAGGCCTCTGATTGTTGAGGTCTCTCTGCAGAGTCTCCCTGCCTTCGAGGGAGTCAACAGCTCCTCCCAGTTTTGTGTCATCTACATGTGTCTCTTACTTAATTCAAAAATTAAAGCAAGTCTTGAAATAAAACAGAATTGTTGTATACTATGAAGATCTTGACATTCAGCCCTCTTGAGAGCGTATTTTTCAACTTAATTTCTCATTTCTTTAAATACAAAAACATCAACTTACATTTGAGATACAATTTTCATGTGAGGGAATCTGAAGAAAAAGAATCAAGGAAGAGATGATCATGCACAAAGTAGAGAAGTATTTTTCAAAGGATCACAAGGTACAACTTGATCCTTGCTGATGCTGACAGTCCTGTGAAGGTCAACATTCAGTAGACAGGGCTATACTCTTCTGATACTGTGCTTTTAAGTGCTGTCCTCCTCTGGAGCAGCATTTTGGAGGTAGCCCTGCATGTCTATAAAGTTCATATGCACTGTTGTGGTGTAGAATGTGAGCTGGTCATGCCCCTGGCTGGTCTCCAGGGTGGCTGATGTGAGGGGACCAGAGGCAGGGCTGTGAGAATGAAGCAGCAAATAAATTCAATAACATGGATTGATGTTTGTGGATTTTTTATTTTTTTTCCACTGGAGGCTAAGGGACTGACAGAGGTGGGGGCTGCCTCTACTGCCTCTGGCATGTTAAAAAAATAATAATAAGCCACTCTTCAACACTGCTGCTGGTATACGATTCAAATTTGCTATTTTCTTTCAGCACTCTCTTTTCCATTCAGCTGAAAAGCAGTCTAAAATCTCTGCCCATGAAATTAAAAGAAATAAAATTATTTTCTCACTTGTCTGTGGGACCTGTTGTCTGGACAAACGTCAGTACAAGGCCATAGGACCAACTGGCCATCGTCCAGCTACCACACAACCTTGCTTTGCCAAGGGACTTATCCTCCAGCTCAAATACATGAGATAACTGCCTTATGCTGCCTTGAGGAGAAACTGGGAATAATTGGAAGTAATGATCTAGTAATAAAAGTCAGGGTTTAATGAGTGGGGACATAGCCTAGCTCAACAACTACTGTTTTCTCTTTCAGGATAGGAAGTGAGTCCCTGCTTTGCTTCAAGGTGAATGCTGTATTCTGCTTTGTCTTCTTGCTCATTTGAGGTTTATGCAATAGGTAGTTAGGGAAGTCTGAAATATTTTTTTTTTTAGCTAATCCATGAATTATAGCAGATTTGGCCTATTTTTGGTGTGTTTTGATGCAGAGACGTTTACAACAGCTTGCAGTAAGGACAGGACTTGCCTTTGTAAAATTCTCCTTAATGTGCCAGCATCTGTGTACCTCAGCCTTGCTGTTATTTGATCTGTAAGTTTCAGAAACTCTTTGTTTTCTCTGTCATATCTGTTTTTCTGGAGGTAGGGAGAGGTAAGATCTCCAAACCTAGTGGAAGTACAGAACTCCTGAGATGAAGCTCCTGCTCCAAGCTGCAGAGCTGACAGAGGCCAGTGATGTTGACATCTTATAGCTTGCTCTTTTCAATTATTGTCATCATCCCATAAGTATTACCTTCTCCATCGCACAATATTCTGGAAGAAATATTTGAGAAAAGACAGGAAAGGACAAGACAATGACATTATGCCAAACAAGATGTCTTTTTAAGGATGGTATGAGACTCCAAATAAGTTCTTTGATAAAGGAAAGAGAAATGTGTTATTTGAAGAATAGTGGTGGACAACTCTAAATCCTGGAGCTTTCAAGGACATTTGATTTCCCATTTTCATTTTTCTTTGAGCAATAAAGACAATGCTGGGCAGCTGTGGATGACTTTGCTTTTTACAGTTCTTACAAGAAAAGATCAGGAATAGGCAAGGCTTGTTAAATTTGCACTACAGGAAAGCACAGTGTGGTGGAGTGTCTGTCACTGCAGTCAGTGTTTCATCCACCCGCCCAGGTTTTCTCTCTGTATCCAACTGAGTTGAGCAGTGTGCTTGTGCTGATTCCTTCCTGCAGCACAGGGGGTTTCACTGGCCAGATATTACACTATTCAAGGTCTAATCATCTTCATCACATGAATGGGGAAGGGAAATGCAGAAATGCTGTTCAGAGTGTGCACCTCATGTCTGCTGACACTCAGCTTCTGTGGCAGCCAGTGGGAAAGCACACTTGACTCAGACTTAGCACCCTGGTCTTACAGCACAAGCACTGATTTATTTATATTTTTATTATAACTCATGGCTGTGCAATTGTGATGGTTTGTTTGTTTGTTTGTTTGTTTTAATTCCTCTTTCAGGAGCTCCAAGGTTCTGCTCCAAATGAACAATCAAACTGTTCTGGTGAGTGCTGCACTTCAGGCCTTCACACCTGAGTATGGACTTACTGAGGGAGTGACCACCTTTGCTTGAGCTGTGAGCTTGAGACACTTTTAAGTAAGGGGGGGTGGTTAGAAATCAGAAGATTAGCCTTGTGCTATGTTAAGGCAACTGTAGGCCCAATAAAATGAGCATTCACAAGTCAAGAAGATCTGGAATTTCAAAATGCTTGCTGTATCCACCAAGGCATGACTTGGCAGTAATTGGTGTAGGATATCTAAATTAAGCAATGAAGCTTCTGTGGTGGCAACTGTTAGGAAAGACTGCAACACCCATCAGCTCCTCCCAAATGCATTTTTATGTTCAAAGGGGAGTTGTTGGCATTCAAATCCCCACAGACAAGTTGCTGAGACCCTAAATCAGCAAAGCACTTTTAAGCATATCCTTCAGCACTTTTTTGTTGATGAAGAGGATACATTAATTATCTCTTCAGAACCAAGGAGCTGGGAGGCTCCCTGTGTATCTTTCGAAACACTTAAATGCTAGCTGGGCTCTGAAATGCAGAGTCTAGAAGCTGCTGCCTTACCCTCTCTCTAGCTGCACTTGTCCTCTCTGAGTACACTCACTAACCTTCAAGTAACTGGTGCCTTTCATCTGACTCTTTATGGGAATTTTGCCTATCCCAAGTGCTTATCAGTTTGGAAGGATAGACTTAATACTGTATTCAGCTTTAACTGGAGCACTTTTGATAACTGTCCATCTTATTCAAATACTGCTGAACGAGGGATTACTAAATCATGTGAAAGATAAATGGAGGATGAAGCCCAGAGGGGAACTGACTGTGCTTTTTATATGTTTGCATCTATATCATAACCAGGTATTGGTAGATACTTCAACCCTGTCAGCTCAGCTAGCATTTTGGAGTTCACCACAGGAGGCAGAAAAAGGGAGAAAAGAACCCCCCTATCCTCTCCCCAAAGCAGCAGGCAATCACAGCTGTTCTCAAGGAGAAGGTTTGTGTCAGCAGATCTTACACAGCTACACTCAGAAAGTTTGTGTCAGCAGCCATAAAAGCTGGCCCATCAGCATTTCTGTTTTATTCCATACACAAAATGCATATTACTGAACAATTATGCCAAAGGCAGGGAATATTTCTTGATAAGGCAACTTGGAAGTAGCATCTCCCTGTGGGAGCAATCATGTCACATGCCACAGAAATCTGTGTGGGTTTAGATACAAATCCTTGTTGCTGGTAATTACTGTAAGGCTGTGTTGGGAACCAACTCATTGGGTGTCACGTCTTGGCCAAAGTAGTCTTAACCTGACCCAAAGTTCATGGAAAGTAGTGAATTCCTTGTAATTCTAAAAAGCTTTCAAGCATGCGCCCTAAAAGCATATCCACTGTGAAGGAAGCTTGGTGATGTTTAGATGTTTGGCTTCCAGAGTCTTCAGACAATACACAAAACACACATTTCAGTGCGCAGTTAAATCTAGCTGTTCTAAAGGGCAGGACAGAGAGATGGGGTGAATTTTGAATAAAAATTTATTTACCACTATAATATATGCTTATTGCTCTATCTCAGCCCTCATTTAACTGTGTTTTGGTTGTGTTCATTAGGAAAGATGTTTTATTCCTCTTTTGTCAGAAGTCTGAGTTCAGAACAAATATTTAATAACTTTGGTGGAGGAACAGAATTGGATTTTAATTCCATTTTTTATTGAATGAACCCTGATTTTCTGTCCTGCGAATTAGCAACAACTTGTTGCACAGTCCTCATCTCTGCTTATTGGTAAGCACAAGTTCTTTAAGAAACAAAAACAAACAAACAAAAAACCAACCAACCAAACAACAACAAAAAAACCACTCCAAAAACAAGCAAAACATGGTGCTTGGAGTAGTTAAGGAAGCAGCACACAGGGAGCATAAAATCCATAGACACTCATTAGGGATTTGATCTCTGTCTGTGTACAGCAGCCTGACTAATTAATTGTGTGAGTCTCCAAGTCTGGTTTCTGATAATACAGACCTCTGTTTGGACATGGGGACTCTGGTGTTGCAGATCAGTGTGGAAATTGCTGTGATGCTGAGATCCACATTGCCTACTTGTTGGTTGTTAGCAGTCTGCTGCTGGAGGTTACTGCTGCCAGCCCCTCAGCCAGCACAGCAGATTTTATAAGGCAGCCACTTCTTTCCAGCAGCCTTCGATAGTACTTATGATGCATCTGGATACCTGTGCAGGGCAGAAAAGGGAATCCAAGGATAAGGTGTGCTCAGCCATGTGCTGCCAGGCCACTGGTGCCAGGTGATAACCTTTAGCCAGGGTGTGGGGTGTCACCATACAAACCACCAAAAAGAGGGGGGGAGCGGGAAAACCCTCCCACAGCCAAGAGCAAAGTCTCTTGCAAGGGCATCTGATCACAGCTGAAGCCAGACTTAAGGGAAGACACTGTATACCCAAGAGCTAACATCAATTTTAACAAAACAGAGCCAAAAGATCAAGGTAGAAAAAATGTTTTCATGAAGTTGCAGTTTCCCTTTTCCTTTCCCTTTACTTTCCTCCTGAAATCAAGAGAGTCTCGGAAAACAGAGAAAAAAGCCCAAGCCATTATGTATACAGTATATTCTGTCTTCTCCATGGACCTTCTAGTAATATGGTATTCACTCAAAACAAATGTATGAATACAACAGAATTTACTGTGCTGTGTTTTGAGAAAATGACCCAATTATTAATTTTTGCATATATGAAGGCACAATCCTGTTCATCTCAGAAAATGAAAACAAATGCCCTGAGGACTAGCTGTGGGTGTTTCTGTATAAACTAAAGCATAATTCTTTAGGATATCATGCCATCTTGGATACCTTCCCACCACCTGGCAACTGAGTTGATAGTCATTGCTAGTGTTTATTTGTTTTCTCAAAACCTCCTCTACAATAGTACCTTAATGGCTCTGATGTGCAGGATACCATGTGCCTTCTCTCATGTAGGTTCGGAGTCCTGCACTGGCCAAGAGTGTTGGTGGGTACCACAAGTGTTTCTATTACCTTCCTCATCTGAGTGCATACCTTCCTGCAAGTTGTCTAGAACCTAGGATGTCCTCTCTCCATTGGTTAATGGGACCCATGAGGTGGGTGAAATTGGAGGTGACAAGCTCCTGAGGATTTTTAATCATGTGATCTTTCAACAATTCAAATAATTTTTAACTCATGAAAAGATAACAGGCACCAAGTGTTTCTCTTTGAGAAACGCCTCCAGTTGCGTAGGAGGGAGGAAAGGAAGGAAATCAGTTACACAATCACAGAATATGCTGAGTTGGAAGGGACCCACAGGGATTATTGAGTCTTAACCCTTAGCCCTGCACAGGACCATTCCCAAGATCACACCATGTGCCTGAGAACATTGTCCAAACACCTCTGGAACATTCTTCAGGCTTGATGCTGTGACCACTTCCCAGGGGAGCCTGTTCCAGTGCACAACCACCCTCTGGGTGAAGAACCTTTTCCTAATATCCAACCTAAGCCTCCCTCCCCTGAGACAGCTTCATGCCCTTCTTCTGGGTCCTGTCGCTGATCATCACAGAGGAGAGATCAGTGCCTGTCCCTCCTCTTCCCCTCACAAGGACATTGTAACTGCAGTGAGGTCTCCCCTCAGTCTCCTCTTCTTCAGGCTGAACAGACCAAGTGCCCTCAGTCACTCCTCACACAGCTTCCCCTCAAGATCTTCCCTATCTGCACTGCCCTCCTTTGATTCACTTGAAAAGCAGTTTCCTCTCTGTCCAACCAACCTTGAGGTCTTCAAAAACACTTTTTCCTAACTCAGAGCTTAATTTTTTTTTTTCAGTTTCAGCCCTTGACACTAATGCAGCTAATCCCAGTGGAAATATTTCTTTTCTTTTTTTTTTTTTCTGTGAATATTTACATAGTTATCTAGTTCTGTTCTTTAATTCTTCTCCCCCTAGGCCAAGTAAATTTAGTTCTTGTTATCTTACTTTCAAATAATATTTTTAAATAACAAATTGGTGTTAAATATAGTTGAAAGCAGACAACATAGTGCATCTGAGATTTCACAATTATTTCACAATTAGACTTTAGAAGACAATAGTGTTCATTTTACTAAGACCAGTAATACAATATTATTCATTAGTCCCTTGTCAGAAGTCTTTGAACATTTGAAATAATAACTGTCTTTTCAAAATAATTTACTGTATGTTACTGGTGTATAAAAGCCCATTGTCAGACTTTACATAAATTCTCCATCCTCTTTTAATGCTAATTAAAATAACAACATGAGTGTTTAATTTTTAAACACTGAATTAATTATTCTTGTTAAAACACTGTGAAATAGCTTGAAAACTTTTGTGACATCTGACATTGGATTTCATAATGCCTGGTGGAAGTTGTTGCACATTTCCTCACATCCTGCTCTGGCAGTGTTAATGCTATTCATTCTGTACCAAGTCAGGCTGGGAAGAAGTCCAGGCTTATCCATCTATTCTGGAGGGAACTGGGAGATCCAGGGGATTATGGGATTCAGAGATTCTTAACTTCTAAAGCATTTGTTTGAATTGCTAGTAACAGGAGTTTAATATACTAAATACATTTGTAAAGCCTCTTACTTACAATTTGTGTACCAAATGGATGCAGGACTTGAAGGAACACTAGGTAAGATTGCAGACTATACAAAATGGGAGGAGCTGTCGAGTCCCTGGAAGGCCCTGCAGAGAGACCTCAACAAATTAGAGGTCTGAGCAATCACCAACAACATGAAGTTCAACAAGGGGAAGTGCCAGATTCTGCACCTGGGATGGGACAACCCTGGGTGTACAGACAGACTGGGGAACAAGATGATGCAAAGCAGTGCCATGGGAAGGGACCTGGGTTGTCCTGGAGAGATGTCAAGTTGAATATGAGTCAGCAGTGCCCTGACAGCCAAGAGAGCCAACCCTGTCCTGGGGGGCATCAGGCAAAGCATCGCCAGCCAGCTGGTCAAGGGAGAGGATTGTCCCGCTCTGCTCTGCACTGGGGTGGCCTCACCTTGGATAGTGTGGGCAGTTTTGGGCACCACAATAGAAGTAAGGTATTAAGCCATTAGAGAGTGTTCAAAGGAAGGAAACAAAGATGGTGAAAGACCTTGAGGGGAAGCCGTACGAGGAGTGACTGAGGTCACTTAGTCTGTTCAGCCTGGAGAAAAGGAGACTGAGGGGAGACCTGATTGCAGTAACAACTTCCTTGTGAGGGGAAGAGGAGGGACAGGCACTGATCTCTCCTCTGTGATGACCAGTGACAGGACCCAGAAGAAGGGCATGAAGCTGTCTCAGGGGAGGCTTAGGTTGGGTATTAGGAAAAGGTTCTTCACTCAGAGGGTGGTTGGGCACTGGAACAGGCTCCCCTGGGAAGTGGTCACAGCACCAAGCCTGACAGAGTTCACAAAGCATTTGGACAATGCTCTTAGGCACGTGGTGTGATCTTGGGGAGTCCCGTGCAGAGCCTGGAGCTGGACTTCAATGATTCTTGTGGGTTCCCTCCAACTCAGCATATTCTATAACTCCATGAAATTTTGCCCTTCAGTGAGCTTTTCTGTGGACATTCTCTCCTGAAAATGTCACATGGAAGTTAACAGAAATGTAATTACTAGAATTTGACAGAAATTGTCTTAGTTAAGTAATACATCGCTGCCTATTTGATTTCCTCACTGTAGTTTTTACATACAATATTGCTAAGTCATTATCTGGTAGTGTATATAGATTCTGGTTTAGATTTGGAGATATACTATTGAAATTGAAAGTGGCAGTGGTGAGGATTGGAGGTTTATCACTGCTTCCTCACTAAGATCTTGACTACCACTGCTTAAAACTTCGAAGTGCACTTCAAGACACACTTACTGAGATGACTGCAATATGACCAAAAAGTATTCTGGAAATGGATCTTTTTAACAGTGTGACCAATAATTTAGCTTTGCAAACTCACGCCTTTGGTTCTAAGCACTGGATATTTTAAAGTAGGCTCACGATGAGTGATAGAAATTTACCTTTTCCAGGTGACACTCTTGACACATTGCCAATAAACCTAGTTTAAATTTACTAAGCAAGTAAGCAATAAAATAAAGCCTATAGAGATATATAAAACTAGAGTTGCTCGGATTTACTGACAATAGATGGATGATGAGTATGATTAAGAGGCACTTTATGCTGACTTTCTAATAACTCTCCACTAAAATATGTATTTCAGGCAGTTCTGTCAGCTTTATTGTTAAATTTTAATTTTGGTCTAAAGATTTTTATCAGATGTGATTGTTTCCTTGGAGAATTTTACAATGCATAAATTTCTTAAGATGAGAGTTTCTGTGATTAATTTTTCTTGGCCTCTGTTGGTTAAGATGAAGCTCCTTACCTGTCTGTAGTGGTTTTCTGCTCTGAATTCTCACAAATCTTCAGTTTGATTTAAAACTACATATAGCATAGAAAAAAATTTCAGTATGAGTGCAGAAGGTTTCTATACTTGTGTGAATATAGGAAATCTTGTTCTATTCATTGCTGGAAAGAGACAGGGCTTGAATTCCCATAATTTTGTTTGTATTGCAACTAAGTTCAGCCTGTGATCATGCTGAAATAAGCTAGAGACTGAAATCATCTGTGAAACCCCCCGGCCCCAACACTAAGTGTACACTGTTATATCTAAATTTTCAACTGAAAACAGTTTAAGTCTCACGTCTTTAAAATAAGTGTTAAAACTATGCTGTTCTTGCCTGTGACATAAATGTGGCTTGCTTGTCCAGCAAAGGCAACTGCTGTGCCTGGTCTGTCTGGCTTCTTGCTTCTGGTCCAAAAGGACACTGGTATCTCATGATTCTAGTGTCCCACTGGTTAGCCCTCTGTAGACATAACTGCATTGAAGACCACCTCTAATCTAATGTCCAGAAAGACTTCACAGAAGAAAAAAATTGAAGATTAAGTTTTACTACTTCTTGGAAGTGCATGGGTGAAAGTTGATACAGAGTCTGGTTTAATTTCTTGTAAATTACTTTGAGTTTCCAGTAATAGCCTATACAGAAGCGTGCTGGTTTAAAGGTAAACTGGCAAGATAAATGAACCCAACTCAGAATGAGACTGCAAGTCAGAATAACAATTTCATAAAAAGATCACAATAAATACACTCTTACACAAGGAAAATCCATTTGATCCACAAAAGACAAATGTGCAGCCCAGTGGGGCACAAGCAGAATGGAGCTCACTAACCCCTGTGTCTGGCACCACGTGGCCACCCCTGAGTTCAAAAGAAAAAGAAATCTGCTGGTGAGGATGATGGCCAGTCTGGTCAAGTGGCAGTCACAGACCTATTGAGGCTTTGGTCCTCCTCTGGATCCAACAAGTGGTCTCCCCAGTCCTAAAACCCCAAGCTTATATAGGCTTAGGCCCAGATGGGAATGCCCAGTCCCTCCCCCAGGGTGGGGAGTTTCACAATGGGTGATTTACTCTGTGAGGTGAGTCATGGCATATTTTTGGAATCCCTGATGGTCCATTAGCAGACAATACTCCTCAGGTGGGTGTGAAGGTGCTGATGGCTCCCTGGAGGGGAGTTATCACACCTGAATCATGGGTGTGAAGACAGGAAAACTTCCTTATCTCACAGAAGTTCCTAAACACCCAGCTTGTAGCCTGAGAGGTCAGGTGTGCCCTGGACAGCTGCTGCAAATGATCTATTGTGAGCAGTTCATAAGAAAATGACATAGAGGGTTTAGAATACACAGTCCTGGCCACACCCACACAGTGACAAACCGGTCCTGGCTACTGTAACCAGAACAAGAAGCAACAAGAATCTCTGGGCTCAGTTCATACCCCCAGGCACAGTTATTTACTACATATCTTGCCTGGCCTCCGGTGGCTGCTCCAGAAGATTCTGTTAAATCCTGTGTCCTAACTACTAGCCTGTGTGGGTATTCTGGTTATAATGGTGTCTGTGGATCAAGTTGAATCAATCTCCAAGGTCTTTTGACTATGTCTGCCTTGACTTTACAGGTACTTCAAACATCCAGTGCACATGTAGACACGATTAGGTGTCCAGTGCTAGCCAAGGTGCTCTTGTGCTGTCCTCCTGGTTCCAAGCTACTACTCCAAAAAGACTCTGGTCTCAGGGAAGTCTCATGTCATATCTGAAAGTCTGAGTGGACTCCAGAGGGTCTCAGCAGTATTAGATTAGTAATCACACTGTTTCTTCTAGAAGCTGGTGTCAAAGCAGAGCATCCTGCTCTATCTGTTACCCAACAACCCCAGCTGTCCTGTTGTCCCTTTGGAAAAGAGATTCATAGAGATTATGTGGTAGCAGTCCATTCTGCCTTCAGAAAACTATATGTAATAAAGGATGAGATTAATTTCACCTAACTGTAGAGATCAAAATCTTAGCTAGTCTACAGAAATCTAGATAATTAGCTTGGTGATAAAAACACCTTGAAAGGGTTTTGTGCTGAGGAGATGCCTGAGCTGAGTGAGATGATGGTGCCTACTTCTTTCTTGTGACTGAAGAGGAAACCTAGGTTGCTAATTTTAACTGCAGCCTCAGGGTATATGCCTACACAGTCTGCTAAAGAAACCATGATTAGACTGCAAGTGTGCATTAAGGCACAGCCAGGCATACTGTCCAGATAGCCCAGGAACTCAAGCATCCAGGATACTTCATCTGAGGATGTGTCGGGCACTGCACTCAGCATTTGGGGACTGTACGTGGGACAGCAGGGTGGGAAGGAAGTGTAACAGGCTAATGCTCATGGCTGGTTGAGAAAACACTCATAGCAGATGCATAGATAAGGCTTTTAAGACATTTCCATTGAAGATGTGAAGATAGCTATGCTGGCATACCCATGTCTGAATCCATGCCTGGGGAATCCACCATCTGAGCAGAGCTGCAGCCCACTAAACTATTCCCATCCTGTTTCAAAATCACCCATTAATGAGCTTGATGTCTATGTGAAGCCATTTTGTGTGAAATTCAATGTGAATTAGTTGCTTAAATATTTACTCAGTTTCTCAGGGGGGTTTATGGCATATGCCAAGTTCCACATTGCTGCTGACACACTACAGTACTTCAGGTCAACTGAAATGTTCCTAGAATGCCTGCACTAAGCCTGCAATGTGGACATAGTCCCTTTACAGGAAACTGCCTGTGGTAGTTTCTTGAGAAATCCTCAGACGCAAATAAAGACACCCATTTCCTCCTTGTGGCAGCAGAATTTCCCTGGGGAAGGTCCCATGATGTTGGCCCTGGGCTGACTAACCAAATGTATAAGACTGTTGCCTTTGAGTACATTGTGAAGTTGTATTATGATCAGAAAGTTGACGCCTTCTTTGTTCTCTTAGTCATCCTGTCATCCTACTATAGATCTATATGCATACCCACACATGCACACACACACACACATATATATACACACACATTGTAATGGGGAGCGTGGGTGGCTGTTCTCATAGTTCTGTTTGGAAATCTAAAACTAGGCTTTTGGTGTTAAAAATGGTGTACTGTGCCCAGAGTAGTGGTTCAGCTTTGCCTCCCCTCCCTGTTTGCCTGGTAACCATAGCTACTGCACTTTCCTTAGCAGGAGCAGATTTCTGAGAGATTCCTTCTTGCAGAATTACTGATGCAATTACTTTACAAATACCAGCAGAAATCTTCTGCAGTGGAAGTTCAGTTTCCTCTCCTGGCTTCAGCCTGTTTCCTGGCATATCTGCTCAAGCCATGAACAAAACCTGCCCCTAGTTTGCTCAGTCACATACCTGTTACCCCTTTACCGGTTTTGGTTGGCAGGAGCACCTCACACCACCTATTCCTAATCTAAATAAAAAAGAAGCCAGCAGTTCTGGCTTCTGTTGAGTATTTTGATGCTCAGCCCTAAATCTTCATAAATTGATTATCCTGAATTACTTTCACCAGCTATTCAAGATGNAAAAAAAAAAAAAAGTACATGCCTTTTCATAAAAAGCATGCAAGGATTTCAGGTTTCCTGCAGATGAGGCAAGCTAGCAGGGGAGAATAAATCATCCAGGCACTGTGGTACTGATGATTTGTATTCTTGTAGCACATATTCCTTAGTCCTGAACAAGCACAAAAATAAAAGGTATTCCCCTGCCCCAAATGATGGATAATCTTGGCATAACAGAAGGAAAATAGCAGATGGGTATAGATACATGGGGGAATATAGTCAGCCTGGGTCACAGTGATACCAACATTAGCTTAGCAACTGTCTAACTTCAGTTGAATTTTTGAGGCTTTATGACTTTGGATCATTTTGATACAGAGATATAACATAAATGCTGCCATAAAATAGAAAGAAGGAAGGTTTTGTAGTGTTTCTAATAAGTAAGGAAAGGTGGTGTTTGGGGTGCTTTTTTTGTGGTACTTATTTGCTCTGTGGTTCTTCTGTGAATACCTCACTGCTGTATTTGCCACAACCTACCTCCAAACCACTACACTAGCATTACAAGTTAAAAAAGACTAGGCAAGGATGATGTCTTAGTGTAGGCATCTACAGCCCTGCTACTGCTGTGTACTCCAAATTCAGTGAGAGCCAAGCACCTCAGCTAACTAGCCATGATGTGTCTACTCTGCAATGGGGCAAGTAATTTTTAGTCTTCCTGAGCTGTGTTGGTTGTCATGGACTATGATATACCTTGTTGGATTGCCCTGGACATCTCAGATATTACCAAAGACCTGAGCTTAGACAACCGAATCACAGCCTCTCTCCCTGCTGTCTTAACACTGAAGCTTGGGATCATGGTGTACAATCTTCGTTCAGGTAACCTCAAGCAGTGGTGTAAGAGCAGCAAATGAAAGAATGGCTTCATATCTAGCTCTTGAGTAGTGTTGAAGGAATGCTCAGCCTAGATATATGCAGAGGTAACATCACACTAGGGACAAAGAACTCAACATGGGAGTAGGAGAAAGCTGATTTTCACTGTCTGGGCTGAGTAGGCAGAGATCCTACACAGCATGTTCTCAGTTAAATTCTTTAGGTTACCATTTATTCCAACAGCTTTTGAATGCAGTACTCTTGTTTTGATGCCTCATCAAGTATGTCATACCAAACGGAACACTGTCTTTGCACTTTGTACCCAGTGACTCAGCTTTGCAGGGAATAGGTACAGGGGGAGCTACCCCTCAGGGGGCAGTAGTACGAGAATTTCTGTAGCCTGTGCTGGTGTCAGCCTGGCTGCAAACCTTCTGCCTTGGCAGCAGGCAGACCCACCTGCATCTGAAGAAGCAGGGGTCAGCTCTGCTGCCAGACTCTGTGGTCTGTGCCCTCAGGACAGGGCTCTGGTGCTGATGCGCACTTCGTGTGTTGCAGGAAAATAACATTGCACAGGATGGGTGATGGTATCTCACAGACCTTTGTCTGATGGGAATCCTAGGTAAACCCTGGGGCCAAGAAACAAAGTGATCCATCCCCAGGTCCTGAACCATCTGCTTGCAGCCCACCAAAGCAAAGACACACCTCTTTCTCAGTGTTACTCATCTCATCCACCCTCCCATGCTCTTTCTGTTTAATTTTCACATCACTTGGATGCATTTTGTCTTAGTTTCAACCTAGTTTTGTAGGTGAACAGTGCTGCTGAAATGCCATATGCTATGTGACTTTGGCAGCAGTGTGTGCATGAGCTGAGATCCCAAGTGAGTTACTCAGGGTTAGGGAAGTAGCTTGCCATGGTTTTGCACAGGGGCATGGCACAAAAAGTCCTTGACTAGGACCTGTGGATGTTAGTTTAACACAAGAAATGTCTGGTTCTTTTACAAGGAGAATGGGAATGATGCTGCTGTTATGAAAAGTACACATAAGGAAGGATGTAACTTTTGTTCACAGCTGAAGCTGTATGATTTGTAGAAGAACTCTTGATTATTTAAATGTATACTCCCTTGGTAAATTAATAGAAAGGGTTAGAAAATGAAAAAGCAGCATTACATTAGTGTGTAAAGCCATATTATAAGCAAAGATACCCAAGGAGGACCAGAATTGTCTGTATTACTATGCAGAGAAAATACAATTGTATTAATGTCTGGTTATATTTGAGGAAAGTAGGAATACTTTGAAAAAAAATCACAAGGATTGATTTTAAATTTCGGTTTTCAAAGAACATTAGCTATTAAGAGATATATTGAATCATGCCTGTTTAGTCTTGTACAGAGTAGGCAAAAATTAAATTTTTGTGCTTCCCTGTAAAACATTACATTTAGCCTTTCTGTTGTTTTTATTCTATCTCAGAAAATCAGTGCAATAAAGTTTGAATTTTATAGGTATAAAGTTGTTCTACAGATATTTTTTCCTTAATACACCTGCTTTACAGAACAAACCACTAATGAGATAGCTTTGTTCCAATGTACTTCATAAAGATTGGGGCTTTGTTGATTTGTTTGGTTTTGGTTGGGTTGTGATGCTTTGGTTTTTTTATTTTTTGCAGTGTTCTTTTAAATAAAATATATTTTGATCCTTTGGTAGCGGCTTTGACAGAATTTAACTCGGAGTTGTTGTTGTTGGCTGGACTTTGTGAATGAAGATTTTGGGATAAGCCTGCGCAATGGATTTTTTAGGTGAGGCACAGGGTGCGCAGAACTGGCCCCACCCCCTTTACTCCTGAGGTTCATCTTGCCACGGCCGAGCAGCTCGGACGGCGACAGCGAGTTCCTCCAGGATTTGAACCGGCGTCCTCAGAGGAGGAGCCGGCTCCACAGGCGGGGGCCTACGCCACTCGGCCAACGCCCGCCGCCTCTCAAGTGTAACATACAAACAGAAAAGCAATAATGTCAGGTTGTTGAGAAATCCTGGGAGCCCACGTGGGTCAGAGCACCAGGGGAAGACCTCGCCTTGTCCTCTCTGCCACCGAATGACACAAATGTGGCACTGCAGCCACGCCTGCAACACGAGCTGGGGCAGCATAACTCCAAATAGCCTTCTCAGAAAAACTCAATTTTTACACATACTCAAATTAAATTGTGAAGGATTGAAAGAGTTTACTACTCTTAAAAAACCCCCGAACAATCAATGTAACTATGGGAACATGTCAAATCTATTTCTTTTAACAGAATTATTAAAATCATTCATGTTGGAAAAGACCTCTAAGATCAGTGAGTCCAACCATTGACCTAGCAATGCCAAGTCCACCACTAAACCACATCCCACAGTGCCACACCTGCACGTCTTTTAAATACCTCCAGGGACAGTGACTAAGCCAGTTCCCTGGCCAGCCTGTTCCAGTGCCTGAACAAAGCTGCTAAAAGAACTAAGTATGCTGAGTTTTTTTCTCCTGGGAATAAAAGTGTCAGTTTGTTTACAGGAAGGATAACTTGTAACTTCCCTGAAAGTATGCAAATAGATTGCATGAGAAAGACCTTAAAGCTTCTGACCCTTCTTATGGATGGGTGTCACATTGGCCAACCTCCAGTCAGCTGAGACCTTCCCAGTTAGCCAGGTCTGATGATAAACAATGGAGAGAGGCTTAGAAATCTCATCCACCAGCTCCCTCATCACCGTGGGGTGAATCCAATCCAGTCCCATAGACTTGTAAGCATCTAAGTGGCTCAGCAGGTCCCTAACTGCTTGCTCCTGGATTACAGGATGTACATTCTGCTCCCTGTTCCTGTCTATCAGCTCAGGAGACTTGTCAACCTGAGGATAACCAGTCTTAATTTTGAAGACTGAGGCAAAGAAGTTATTAAGAACCTCAGCCTTTTCCTCATTCTTTTGGTGACTATATTGTCCCCCACATCTGATGAAGAATGAAGATTTTTCTTGTCCCTCCTTTTACTATTAATGCATTTATAAAGACACTTTCTATTATTGTTTACAAAAGTGACCAGATTAAGTTCTAATTGAGCTTTCACCTCTCTAATTTTCTTTCTGCATGTCCTTAAACACTTCTTGAGTTGCCTGCCCCTTTTTCCAAAGGTGATACATCCTCTTTTTTACACTGAGTTTCTCCAAAAGCTGCCTGCTCAACCAGGACAGTCATCTTCCCCACTAGCTCATCTTTCAGTACATAGGGACAGCCTGCTCCTGCACCTTCAAGATTTCTTTCTTACAGTATGACTTTCTTAAAGTATTTCCTGAACATCCCTACACAATCAGAGTTCTCATATGGATGTGGGCTGTGAACATGATTTTGTGTTCTTGTAAGGGCAGTCAGATGGTAGGGGATGTGATACAGAGGTCTGCCCTGAAGCAGCCAGTCCTGGGTGACCATAGCAGGTACACTTCGGAGCACTGTTGGCAGTGCAAGAGGTCATGCTGGAAGACCTCGAAGAATATGGCCATGGATAAGCCCACAACAGAGCAGATGCAGCTCTGGAGGGACTGCTGCCACAGGTAAGTCCATATTGGAGCAAGTTTCTTTTGAAGGGACTGTGATCATGGATAAGTCTATGACGCAGTAGGTATACCCTTGAAGAGACTGTGGCTTATAGATAAGGCTCCACTTGAAGCAGGTACAACCTAAAGGGACTGCACTGTGTGGATAAGACAGCAAGGTCAGTAGTGCTAGAAATGGTCTTGGTGCTTTGTTTTGCAGTTTGCCTTGTTCTTTTGCAGCCATGTTAACTGGTAGGTAATAATGTCACGGTTAATTTCTTACAATTTATGTTTGGATGAAGTCTTGAAGCTACTGCTATAAATAAAAGCCTAATTTGTATTTAGAATTTACCAGCCATATAAGACAGAAAGAGGTAATCAACAAGTGTTTTACAACCTCACTTAATTCACATTCTCATGCCTCGTGCTAGACTTGTTTCTGCCTTTGTTTAATGGATGTTTTCTCTGTTAAAATACTGAATTCTGGAAAACTAGCCCACTGACCATTTGGTGTTTGTCGGTTTCCTTAGCTTTTGAGCACACTAATTTAGCCATGTCATCTTCCTAAACTCCTCCAGCAGCTAATGGAGCAAAAGACCCTTCCAGGATTCTATTCACTCTAAGATACATCAGCAGGTAGTGCAAACCAGTGGCAGACATGAAGAGCAAAACAATCAGTGCTGAGAACCTGACATAACGCCATAAAACTGTTAGTGATATTTTAATTTTTCTTGCAATTAATCCTAATCTGGTTCTATGGACAAAACGCCCATTTCATCTGGAGTGTATTTGGTACACTCCTGAATTCCATCTTCCAGTTTATTTACATATTTATTATATCTTTAAAAAAAAGTTTGTATTCTCTGAGACTGTGTGAATAAATACAATGGACCAAGGCCCAGTTGGTGGAAGAATTGGAAACTTAACTTTAAAAGCTCTCTTCTGATCCAGGCTAAAACAGTAATACAGATTCAGGCTCAAAGCAGCAATTTCAGATTACAGTTTTGAATCTCTTGCTATGGCAGTCTCCTGTTTTCTTCATTCCCCAAAGAGTAAGTCTGTGGAGACTCACCAGCTGCTTCACTTCAGAAAAGCTGAGTGCTGAGAGTTGAGCTGTGGCTTGCATGTGACACCACTGCAGCGTGGAGCTGCCCTCCTGGCATGACCAAGCTTAGCAAAAGCCCTTTAAAGCAGCTGAGCTTGTCAGTCATTCATCAGATGGACAAGCAGGATAAATTCATGTGAATTAAAGTGTGTCCAGGTACTGAAGATGGGTGCTTCTTAGGTCACTTTAGATATCTTCAGTGTTAATGTCTACACATAGGTAAGTCAGTTTCTCTCCCTTTTTAATGCAGACAAAGAAAGAGGTACTTCATCAGACCTAGTTTAAATGTCTATTCTAGGATTAAATAATTCATGACCTGAAGTTCCACTTTTTCTCCCCTGACTTTAAGGGGACTCTGAGCAACCATTTAGAGACATCCAAAGCTACATGAGAACCCCACTTCTCCTTTCCATATCTGACCCTGACTTCAGAAATATACTTCAGGGTTGGTTTGGGGTTTTTTTGGTCAGATTGAGTCACTTACCTTATATTCTGTCATTTTCATACCCAGTGTGCTCATTATGACTACTTTCATATGTTTTATTCAGGTCCTGGTGTTTTTTGCCTGGCCTGAAATGTCTCACAAACATATCAACCATCACCACTTTTCACCCCATGGTCAGATCTCCAATCCCATTTAATCTCAGGACTGCATACAGAAATATTGATGCTGGAACAAAGCATAATTTATGTCTTGGTGGATGGTTGACAGCAATAGTAGCCTGCAGTGTATTAATATACTGAATTATCAAGCCCCTTAAAGGAATAATGAATGCTGAATATACTGACTTTCTGCCAAAAGCATTCCTTTGTAATGTAAATGAGAGAGCACACTAAAGCAGTTAGATACATGTCCCACCACTGTGACTGCTCAAACCGACAGTGCTGAAAAGGGTTGTTCCTATTCTATCTTTTTAGCCCTAACATGATGTCTACATTACTGCAGGTGCTTTATTTTTCACTCTGGCACACCTCAGACCTGTCAAGTATTTCCCTCCTTAAGGACAATTTTGAGTGGTGTTAGAGGGTGACAAATTTCATAGAAATGTAATGCAGAAATGAATAGTTGTTTTCATCCGTAGCAGAACAGGAAGATGATCATTGCATTCTAGAAACAGTAAGCACCTGCATAAGAATGAATTGTTTGTGTCAGTTCCAGCCAGCTCCCCCCAAAACATCCAGAGCACTCAATACTGTTACTCAGGCAAGGCTGGCAAACTTTATTTTTTGTTTTCATCCTGATTCCTTTGAAGAATTCATTTAATGAGCACAAAAATGAATCATGTATCTTTTTTTTCTCCCATGTTCCATACAATTTTAACATTATCTCCTGATCTTAACTTGTAGCCTCCCACTACAAAGAAACACCACCACAAGCAAGGAAATGCCATTGCTTTAATGGCATTAAGTAAAAAACAATTGGGCTTTGTAATTTTCAACATCAATATCAGGAACAAAAATTGCCTCTTTTCTTATTAGCTGTACCTTTCTATTGTGGGATTAGTATGGGGACTTTTTTTGGCTATGACAATGATGATTTAGTTGTTCTTATCCTCTTGGTAAGGATCCTCCTGTCACCTGAGCAAACTGCATTTTTATCCTGCAATGAAACTGTTCCTTACTTCCCATCCCTAGCCTGGATCAGTCATTTTCTTTTTTGTCTGTCCTCATCTCTGCTTGCTGAACCTGGATTTGGCTGTGCTCTTTTGCCTGTTTCCGGGTGTGCATTTTGTTTGACAAAGTATCCTAACAGTTTTATGAACTGAATTTATCTGTGATTATGGTGACAATGTGGGCATTTTTTTAGGTTTGCTTTTAGTATTTTTTAACAAAGCCACTGATTAATGTGTAATTTGTAGTCCCTTGTTCGCCCCCAAATCTTGGAATTTCACCGCTCACTTGGGTGGGGTCTTTTTGAAAAGAATTGACTCCTCCCAAACACGGCTGCAAGCAAACCCCTGGTTATGATGTAATGAAGGAATACAAAGCACCCACTGTATTTTACCACATTACCACCAATATTTTGCTGACCCGCTTTGCCACATCCAGAAGGACAATGGCATGCTTATTTACTCATCTCTTCATCCAGGACAGAAGCGAGTCCGTTTGGATGCCACTGGTTCATTCAGCCTGGTCAAACAACATTGTGAAAATATAGCAACGTCTTTCCCGAGCACATCAAAGGCTGCTTGTGTTCCAGCTGCCAGACAGCTTCATGCTGCAATGGGGCATGTTACAAAATTAAATGGGCTAATTCTGGAATAGTGCAGATGCTCACTGTGTTCAGATAATTTTGTCCATTGCATCAGATTCCTAAAGTGAACATTTGTTATCGTTTTTTGTTAATACATAAGTCAGATTCGCCGTATCTGGAAAAGATCATCCCTGTACCTTCTTAGCATTCTCATGTCACTACAAGCAGAATTTAATCTCTTTAAACTTACCATCTTGCATACTCTGTTGGGATGGCAAGTACACTTAGTGTACTGGTGGCACCACAGAGATAAAGGTGGAGGAGCTTTTGCAGTCCCTAGTAATATGTTTTCTTCAGAACAGAAGAACACAATAGCACTATGATGAGGCTGTTCTGTGGTGATCTAAGGAAGTCTGCACCAGGACGTATTACAGAGATGACAAGATAGATTAAAAAAAAAATAATCACTCCTTCATTCCAGAATGTGTGCTGACAGTTTTCTCTGAATCTCACATTGTGTGAAGTATGTCGTGCCTCAGTCCCATCTCGAATCACAGACTGTGGGCCGTGTCTTGTTCCTCATCACTCCAAAGCAGCTGGATTCTTCAACCCTGCAGTCATTCCCTCTAGCCTGCCCATCCTGAAGTCGCACAGAGATTGGCAGGCTTGGGGAAGAGTCACTTGGAGATGCCATCAAAGAGTAGCAGGCAGGGCTGATGTGGACCTGTGTTTTAAAGTTGTATGGAATAGTTTAACTAAGAGAACTAGCCCACATAGTTGTAAAAAATCACTGGGCCTGTAGTAAGTACATGAAAACCAACATTGTTGGTGGTTTCTGTTTCTTGTTGTGTGAGTTTGTTTGCTTTTGTATCTTGGTCTATGCCTGTTTGCCTTAATCATAGGCTAAAACCCCTGTGGAGCATCGCTGACCTAATTAAAAATGGCCTCCCTAATGAACCTCTTCCCCAGTTCATGTATTTTTATAGGTTTTTTACAAAAGACTTACAAAGCATGGTATGGAAAAGGATGAAAAGCAGGTGGTGGTAGAGTCACTGACTGCAGTTGTCCCACTGTGTAATTTGGGCTCATGCCAGCCTCTGGCTGGAACTAACTGCTGAGGAGTTTGTCAAAGACCAATGATTTTAGGCACTTCCAAATTATCCTTGATGAAGTATATGAAATCCACAATCATCCACAAAAAAGCAAACTACCAAACTGCACAAATGCATATCATTTAACATGGGCTTTTTTCACTCATAGGGATCCAATGACTCCCATGAATCACATCAGTCTTGACGTCAATTAGATCTTTGATATAGCTATGCTGAACCATCCTGACTACATAAATTCAATCACATAAAAACTCAGCTAATGAAGAATGAGAAGAGTCTGTGGTCTTGAAATAGTGGTTTATTGACAATATCTTTTACGGGGCCAGCATAAGCTCCTAGTCTAGTCAAAGAGAAGTATTACTGCTTGTGCATGCTCCTCTTTCAGCTGGTAGAGGTGGGCCAAACTTGTGATGGCTCTATGTTGGTACCCCTTGGCTGCACTTCCAGGAGATGCTCTGGCTTCATGTCATCTTAAGGTGAGGCTCTTTAAGCCAAGCAGAGGAGAACAGGATTCATTATTGCCTGCTTATTAAGGATGGGGAAGGGGCTCTGCACAACATCTGCTGTGTTTAGGTGAGGAAATAAAGCTCAGCAAATGACGTACTGGGGTCATATGATGCTATGATTTCCTTGTACCCTTTCATACTTCTCTGTTCATCATAGAGCCAAAGACTGGGTATTCATTCAGAGACCAAGGAGGAGGCAAATTTCTTGTTTGTCTCTTTAACTTTTTGATCTTATGCATAAGAAATTCAATAGGATGTGACAAGAAAGTTAAAGATCTGTCTTTTCCTAAAGAGATTTGCGCTTTTGAGTTTTACATGTCTGGCAACAGATACTCTGAAACAAGGGTCCTCTTAGTCTCTCACTGGAAGCGTAATACATGGTATGCCAGGGAAAGGGATACACACAAGTAGCTCAATTGAGCACTCTCTCTGTTCCTGTGGAACCTGGGTATTCTATTCAATCTTTGGTAATCAGAAAACCTCAAGAGTGTGAGACTTGGTCATGTCATGTAATTTCTGCATTTTAAAAGTCTGATATCTAAACCTGATTTTGACTAGAACTTGGCTTCTTTTATAATCAGTAGATACAAACAACTCTTCAGTGATTTAGTTTACATATTTTAAATGTCTGTTTTAGGATGATATGGATTATCCCCTGGAGGTGCCCATTTTTCTCCACTGAGTACACAATGACTGCTGTGTGATTAGCTCAGGCTTAGGCATCTATATGTTAGATACCTCAGGACATGAATTCCCCCCAAATGAGAAGTCTGTTCAGAATCCAAAAAGATGTCAGTCTGTGTCTCTGTTTAATGTCCCAGAGAAGACAATCACACAGTCTGGGTGGGGAAGGGGGTGCCTACTCTGAGTACTTAGTCAGATCCTACATCTGGCACAGTAGTAGAAGTGCCTGGTTTAGCAATTCTGCAAGTTCAAGACAAGAGATAGTGTATGCTGTCAGGTCAGAAATGTCCACTTAAATATCTGTTGCTGAAAACAGTCCATAATATACCTTCCCAAGAGAAATATGGATGTTCAGAAAGATTAGGGATAGGATCAAGTTTGTAAAAAGACACCTAAATTTAGTTGTTTACATAGGGATGCATGCCAAAAGCTAACTAGGGGTGTAATAGTCCATTAGCTAAACAGCGCTCTGGTCAGTATAGTCCAGCAGGTTCCAAGGTGATTCAGCCAATCTACCAGTCATATACAGGCTTAGTTGGCCTATGCCTGTTTGTGATAAACACATGCCTAGTAGATGCATCATTCCCTTAGAGATGACCTAGAGTAGCTAGTACATCTTCGTGGGGCTGGCAGCTACACCAGGGGAGCTTCTGTGCTGTGGAGCACCAGTGCACTTCTGCAGCAGAACAGGGATACACTGAGAGATCTCCAAGGGCCCTTGGATGTCCACATTTGGGCTTCTGAATCACACTGTTGATTTGTCTTTCAGGGAGAAGAATCTCCTTCTAGGTTCTACTGCCAAAATTACTAGCTTGCCAGGTGCAGTCCAGGAGCCCTTCAGCAAAACTTAATGACACCACCTAACCTTGTGTGAACTTCTGGAAAATAAATGTCATTTTCTATCAGTGATATCAAGCAACTGACCTGCTGATGCATTAGGGACAAGCCCCACAACAGGAAGGCTGATGGTGCCAACACAGGCAGCTGACTTCAGTCCATCACAAGGGTAATGTAGGACCCTAACTATAAATCAGGGGTTTCTGTACAGCAGCTCTTTTAGACCATGTTGCATCCTACAACTGGATCAATTCCCTCTCAAGAAACTGGCTGCAGTCTTATTCTGCGTTTGAAAGACCAATCTGGGATATGGTCTTTCTGGGAGGAAAATGAGCAGAATCTTAAGCCTTGAGGTCTAGACTGAGACTACTTCTTTGACCACCTAGACAGATCATCTTAAGGTAAAACACTCCTTTATTAATTTCTTCTGAAGTTACCTCGGCTGCGACCTTTTACAGACCTGTAGTGCAAGACACTCCAATAAAGAGGGCTTTTGTTAAGGTGTTCAGGGTTGTAATCATAACCCAGCAAAAAATGAGAGAACTTCCACCTGCTTTAGTGAGCTTCATACACTGATCTGTCATGTCTAGCATGATTTATGTGAAGTCTTTTCTTCTCTGCAAATTAATTTCAGATCTCAATAGTAACAAATTTACACAAATATGCAACCTGACTTCTGAATTTACAGTTAGTTAATCATTTCCGGTGACATTCACTAGGGGGAAATTATGGAGAACTTTATAAATTAGATTTACCTTCTATAGCTACTACATCAAGCTTGGCATTTAGCAATCTGGGGCATTACTGAACTAAAAAAGAGAATTAAAATTCACCACAGACAAAAATAAGGCAATGAGGTAACAAACCCCATTAAATACCTGCTGGCTACAGCTATTGCCTACAAAACATTGCCATATTTGTATCACTTTGGACATTTGCCCAAATAAATGTTTGGGTCCAAATATATTTGGACCCTTGTCTGAATGTATGTAAATAATATTGTAGCTCCCAGATACTTCTGTCGTATTGCTGCCTTTCTGCATTTCCTAAATCTACCTTTGTATGTGTAAGTATCCACTATGAATCGTTTTACATTATCTCAACTAAATTTCATTTTACCAACATTATTTATTTTACCCTCCTCTGCCATTTATCAAAGTGGTTTTGTAGTCTCTAAAGATGCATAATCTCTCCCAGCTTTATATCACCTTAATACTAGGTTGGTAAGTCTCTCCACAGTTAATTGATGTCTCTGGCATCCTATACAAAGCATCCTCCCAGGATAATGACGAAGTATTAAAAGTACCTAATTTTCAATTCTTAATATTTTTTTAACAATTATCAGATGATACACATGCAGCATTAGCTTTGAGAATGCAATGTGGTTTCCACTTTGAAGTCCTTATAAAACCATACCTTCATGAAAGGAAAAAAAGTGGTTTTGACTAATCCATGCTGTTTAAAATGTATAAATGTATACAATCAGAAGTGCTTATTTTTTTTCTAAGCATTATGAAAGTCTATACTTGATGTACTATGGTTTGCAGTTCCTTAGGTCTTCTGTTGTTCTTCACCTCTGGCCTGTGTTATGTGACAGTCAGACTATTTGGTCAAAACAGGTCCTTCTGGCTTTAGCACTTAGTCATCTTCTGTGGTATGGGAATACTTTCGTGAACCCAAGTGCCAAAATGACTACCAGGTATGACTGTGAGATAACTGGTTTTTATTTTTTTAAAGATATGTCTTGTGGAAATCTGTCCAAGCACTCAAATACCACCTTAAGAAGCTATGTAAGGTGCTAGAGCTTCTTCATGAATCCCAACGGCTTCTAGTTCACAACCAGAACCAACTATTAGCTGCAACTGTGAAAGAAGACATTGATCATAGGAAATGTGCAAACACCTGACAAAAGACAGATCTGCCTCATCACATCCAAAGCTCAGAGTATTCTTATCTCAAAAGGTCCATCCCATCTCCTTCTGGGCAGCTGAGAGACGATTACAAGTAACTTATGACAAAAATAGTGAGATAGCATTTTCAGGGGAGGGACTTTTCATTCCTCCTTCAGCTGCATTAGAATGCAGACAGATCTCAATGGGCACAAAGCAGATGCCCCAAAGATATCTAACTAGCACTTCTTGTTGCACATTGATCTATGTAAGAGCAGTTTAATCTTCCTCTCCCGAGCAAAACTGGTCACTGTCCAGTGATAAACTAAGGGATGAAAACCAATTGCATGAGAGCTGACGCCAGCTAAAACTGAAATTATTTGCATGGGTATTTGAGACACTGTGAAGGTTTGCATCATTGTTGTCATTGCCTTTTTTTAAAGTTCCATACTAACAATCAGTGAATTCAGTTTCTAATTTGAGACTTCTCCTAGTCTACCTGCTGATGATAAGCACTGACTGTAGGTTTCAGCTGGCCTCATTTCTGCCACGTCTTGCATAGATTGCAAGCAATATGGTATAACTAGTTACCAATCCTTAAGAAACTTCAAAAATACATCCCAATACTTCAGAAAACTCAATCACATTCCCTCAGAAGCACAGACTACTGTATGTCAAGGCAGTCTCCTGCTCCTAGCACTGGCTTCCCAAAGGAATACCAAGTCAATTCATAGAACCATAGAACCATTAAGTATAAAAAGACTTCCAAGATCATTAAGTCCAAGCCAGTTTTTAACCCAGCAGAGTGCACTTCTCCAAGCCATGGACTTCCAGCTTCTCCAGGAGAATGCTGTGGGACACAGTATTGAGGGCTCTACTGAAGTCCAGGTAACTACATCCACAGCCTTCATCCATTAGGCAGGTCACCTGGTCATACAAGGAGAACATGTTGGTCAATAAGGACCTGCCTTTTCTAAACCTGTGCTGACGGGGCCTGATCCCCTGGTTATCTTGTGTGCGCAGTGTGATGGCACTCAGGATAACCTCCATAACATTCCCTGGCACTGAGGTCAGGCTGACAGGCCTGTAGTTCCCAGATTCCTCCTTCCAACCCCTGTTGTAGATGGCCATCACACATCTGGGACCTCCCTGGTTAATTAGGACTGATGGTAAATGATGGAGAGTGGCTTGGTGAGCTCTTCCACCAATCCATTTGACTCCCAGTTCTTACAAGTGCTCTGAGATCCAGATCCTTTTAAAAATCCACCTGAAGTTCTGTGATGAGATTTGGCTGACAGCTTTGAAGCTGACAGCCTTGCTCTTCAGGTAAAACTGAGCTTTCTATAATAAGATGCAGTTATGTTCACAAGAAATTGAGCTTTCTCGCTCACCAGCTTGTGGGATTAATTGCCATGCAAACCAAATATCATCAAAAGCTCCACCTGATTTTTGATGCACATGCACAGCATGCTTTTGAGGCTCCATGTCCCTAGCATAAACACAATCATTGTGAGGGAGCACTGACAAAAGCTGGAGCAGGGGAGAGGAAGCAATGCTGGTCTGTACTGGCTGATGTTGGTCCATGTAAGTAGCTAGTCAGGAAGTACAAACAAATATGTTCCAAATATCAGGATTTCTTAAGTTAGTTCCTTTAGACTATATCAACAACGTGGGAGGAGATACTGTGGAAGCAGGAAACAAACCTGCCTTTCCTCCAAATAAGGCCAAAGAAGAGGGGACTCTCCAGAAATGTGAGACACGAGTCATAAAAGACTCTGTTCCCTCACCTGCAGTTTAGTATCCAGACTTACTTCTTGCCCTCTTACAACCTTTCTTGTGTCTCCTTGATGGGGAATTTTTATTCCTTGTTAAAACAATGTCCACTGGCAAGAACGAGGCTGAACTTCCCTGTATATCAGGATTGCATTCCTGAATATCACATTTCAAAAAAGTTTCAATATGCCTTGCAAACCTACAGGGTTGCTCAGGGGGATTTCTTGGCTCGGGTCATCAGCTTTGATCTTGGATGGAGTGGGAGTAGGTGGATCCTGAGGAGGACACCAGCTGGCATGGTGACTCAGGGGTGTTGGAAAGGCTGAATGGGCTTCATTAATCTCCATGAAGAGCAGAGGAGGAGGAGAACTGTCTTGGCCAAGATAAGT
This sequence comes from Formicarius rufipectus, assembly GCA_013399695.1. Classification (NCBI taxonomy): domain Eukaryota; kingdom Metazoa; phylum Chordata; class Aves; order Passeriformes; family Formicariidae; genus Formicarius; species Formicarius rufipectus. Next base: position 1,025,849 of record VXAU01002350.1, on the reverse strand, counting down.
GATGATGGGAGGCAGCAGAGGCATAGACACTACAGGCACACTGAACTGTATGACAGGCTTACAACTCAGCCACGCAGCTGTGGCTCCATCGAGGTGGGCTGGAACTGCAAATAAACTCACCAGAAATAAGGCCTGACAAACCCAGACATGCCCCGGTAATTTCTTGCCCTTGGTGTCAGTGCATGCAGCTCATACACTTCAAATGAATCTGAAGGAGGGTTATGTATGAGAGTGACATGAGTGCACCTAAGCATGACAATGTGGCAACTTGAGTTAAAATGATCTTCCCATTTATAGAGAGAAGATGGGAAAACAGGAATATACAGATGAAATCACCTCTACAGTGATTATCCCAACATCCAGCTAAAACGTTGGTACCTGCAGTTGAAGAGGATTCTAAAATATTCAGGCAACAGAAAAAAAAAAAAAAAAAGCACAAAAATTAGTGGGGGGAATGTGAAAGGTCATTTATGGTGAGAGGCTGAAGAAGCTCAATCTGTTTGGCTTGCCAAGAACAAGAAGAGGACTGAGATGACTTGATGATAATACACATCTTTAGGAGCAGTCACCAGACACCACAGAATGGTCTTTCTGGAAAAGACAGAAATTCCTGAGTGTGAACTGAATCCTGATAAACCTGGTTAGAAATGAGGAACATGAGGGCAAGACCAGGCACTGGAACAATGTGCTAAACCTTCAGCTCATCAGGTCTTTTTCACTCCAGGCAGTGTTTTTGTCCAAACGGCACGCGCTAGCGAAATCCAAACCACACCGCCACTGCCCCTGACAAATCCCTCCTCGAATATCATGTCAGTTTTATCTCCAAACTCTCAGGAGCAGCTCAAACTGCCTGGCTACCACAGTACTGCCCCACCTTCCCTCTCCATTCCTGTCTTCTTTGGCACCTGCCTGGCATCCCTCGATGCCCACCCAGCTCACCACAGCCCCTCCCGCGCCCAGGGCACAGCCGGTGCTTGCACAGCGCAGGTAACACCACCGCTCCTCACACCGGGCGAGCATCTCCGCGCCCGCCCCGCTCCGGGGCAGCCGCGCTTCCCGATGAACACCCGCTCCCGACGCCTTTCCCCGCGACCCTTCGAGGTTCCTGGCACAACGCACTCCCGCCGGGCGCGGCTTTCCCGGGGCGAGGCAGCGGCGGCTCTGGCTCACCCCGCCCGTCCCGTCCCATCCCGCGGGGCCCGGCGCTGCCTGTGTGTGGCCGCTGGAACTCCCGGCTGACCCTCGCGGCTGTCACTCCCGGCGGCTGCAGCCCCGCCCCGCGCGTGTCCGTGGGCTGGGGCCGGGCGGGGAGCAGCAGCC
>VXAU01002350.1:907190-1024483 GCA_013399695.1 Formicarius rufipectus | reverse complement strand
GGGAGCGGCCCGAGGCGGACGCCGCCAGCCCCGAGCAGGGATCGCCAGCGCCGGGCGCGGCCCCGCCGAGCCCTGCCCATGGGGCCCGGGCCCAGCCACGGTCCCGACCCCCGCAGCCGGAGAATGGGCCGAGCTGAGCCCCCCGCCCGGGCAGCCCCGGTCCCCCCCGCCCTGCGGCGCTGGCGCGGCCCCGGACTTGCCCATCGCACGGCAGGGATAGCCCTGCCCGTTCGCATCCCTGCCGTCATCACTGGGAGAAAATCCAGGCCTTGAAGTCGCTGTCGTTCCCGCTGCCGCTGTTTCCAGGGGAGGGTCTGCCTTGAATTGAATGTAGTGTGTAACTTGGCGTCTTAGTTAAACGCGGTAAAAATCTGAGTATTGGGTCGTATGTGGCAGTGGCTTTCTGACTCCTCGGTGGGTGTGAGCGATTTGCAGAGGAAGTTTCTGTTCTTTAGGAAGCTTTGAAAATGCTGACCCTAAAGAAATAAAGTGTTCCTTTGACAATAATTTTATTGGACTTAGAATTCAATGCAGGGTGGACCAACTGGGTCTCTTCTTCCAGTTTGCTAGATATATTATGTTTCTGTTTAGTTCAGAAATGTGCCAAATTAAAAAAGCATCTTTCCCCTTTCTGCTTGCTACATGGTGATACTACTGCGAGATAACTGAGTGTCACGGAGTGTTGATTGTCCCAGCAAGCGTGCTTTGCCGGCAGATGTGGTCAAAGCTGATCTTTCAGAAAGAATAATGAAAACAGATGCCTGTTTGTCATTATATGCAATTGATAAGCCACGGGAGGGGCGATAATAAGGGCAAATGCCCAGTACAGCAACAGGGAACTTCCTTTTTGAGGCTTGACTTTAACCTATTGCATGTGTATTGCAAGGAGTGGAATTAATTTTTTTCAGTGACTTAATTTCTTCCATAGGGTGCAATAATAGCAATTAAGTCTATGTTCACATGACAAATAGTATTTACTGTTCAAAATTAGTGGTGTCTCTGCATTTTCATGTCCAGTTACTTATTTCATCTTGTACTAGCACTTGCGTAGGTTACTTTGAAGTCTTGCATTTGGAAATGACAGTCAACCTGTTGATTTAAATTAGATTCAGCCTCGTTGGAAGGATATTGTATAGTCTTGCTTTTGTATTTTATATTAAATTTTTTAACTTAGGTTTAAAGTGCGTGTTGTTAAGTATAGAGCAGGGAGATTTTCAGTGTTTGACCAAACAATAGGCAAATATAGGCACTTGTGTTCGTTTACATTGCTGAAATACGTAATGAAAAGTAATTATTCTAATATTACACAAATTTGCTCTTTAGTGTGTTTGTGTATGATGGTTATCTGCTTTCTGACTGTTTCAGAGTGGTGATGGAACTGAGCTGACAGCCAAGCCAAAGAGAAGCTTCTATGCTGCAAGAGATTTATACAAGTACCGACACCAATACCCAGTAAGAATATTTTTGGGGGTTAAACTGCCTTTTTTTTAGAAGACAGCACATAACCCAAACATCTCTAAACCTTTGTGTGTCCTAAATGAGAATCAGAAAACTGATACAGAGGTCCACCGTATGCCAGTGTGAGAGGAGCAAAGCAGTACAATGTGTTTTCATCCTGGGCATGCATGCAAACACAAGATGTGTAAGCATGGGAACACTGGTAGGAGCCTGGGAAAGGATTTGTGCCTTGAATGTTTGGATGACTTATTATTTGTCTCTCAAGTTCTTTGGCACTGAAGTCTCTCCTATGCTTGCTGCTGCCTCTGTAGAAGAACGTACTAGCAAGAAAGAGCTTGCAGATCCTTAATCTCAGTCTTTGAGTGCACGAGTAAAACTCTGTGGTTCCTAAAACTCTGAAACTTCTTTATCCTTAAATTTTTAAAAGAACACGAGCACAATATCACTTTTTGGATAGTCTCGATAGGTTTCTGTAGGCTGATGGTGTCCTATTTCCTTTCTTTTAGCAGAACTTTAGAGATCTTCGATATCAAAATGACTTGTGCAATCTCCGGTTTTACAAAAATAAAATCCCATTTAAACCTGATGGTGAGTAATGTGCAACACTAATGGTGATAGCAAAAAGAATGGTTGCTAATAATAGTAGCAGATTGAAACAGTGGTGATAATTGTGGCACCGACAAATTCAAGATGCATAGTAATATATTGTACAACGTGAAGCTCCCATGTTGGAGTAGCACATTGATAACACAAGAGCGGGTTGTGCTTAAAACAGTTAGCTTTCACTGTGGGGAGGTGGTGCTTTTCTTAGACATTTTCAGCATGATGTAGTATGGGGCGTTGTTTATACCGTGATTTTATAGTGTTGGCACTACCTTTTATTAAACAAAGATAAGGCTGTTGTACTATATTGCGCAAACTGTGATTGCTTGAATAGGTGTGGCAATGGTCACCCAGTGTCCACCCAAACTTGCAGACCTCCCCTTTCCCGGAGGGAAAGGAAAAGGAGAAAAGGCAAAAAACAGCTGAGAGATAATGGCAAAACAAACTCAGAGTGGCTAAAATACTTAAATTTATTACTAACAAGATAAAAACGAAACCGTAAAAAATAAATCAGTTTTAAAAACCTCTTTCTCCTCCCACACCTTCTTTCCAGCAGTTCAAGGGAGGAGGGAATGGGGGTTCTGCAGTCAGTTGTTGTTTCTGCCGTTGCTCTTATCCTGTGGATCACTCCATGGGGTGCAGTCAGGTCTCTGCACCCCGATGGTCTCCGTGGGCTGCAGGGGCACAGTTGCTCCCCCACAATCTGCACCATAGGCTACACGGGGGCTACAGCTCTGAGTCCTTCCGCTACTTCCATGGGGTCCCTCCCACAGGAGACAGTCCTTGATAGACTTCTTTAACATGAGTCCACCCCCCAGGCAACACTTCTACCAGGGGAAAAACCTGCTCCAGCGTGGGTCTCCTTCTCAATGAGTCACAGCCACAAGTCTCTTCCAGGATCTTTCTCCATCCTGGGCCTCCCACAGGGTAACAGCTCCTTCATGCACCTACCTGCTCCTCCATGGGCTCCTCCATGGGTTGCAGGGGGGTCTCCGCACCCCGATGCTTCTCCACGGGCTGCAGGGGGGGCATAGCTTTGAGTCCTTCCCCTCCTGCTCCAACCTAGGTCTCTCTCTGCATTGTTATCTCATGGCTGGAATTTTCAACTGCACAATACTCCTAATTCTTAAATATGTTATCACAGAGGTGTGGCTATGATTCTTAATTGGCTCAACTTTGGCCATCAGCAGGAAGTCCCTCCTGGACCTGGATGTCATTGGCTCCACAGGACAGGGGAAGCTTCTAGCAGCTTCTAACAGAAACCATCCTGGATAGCCCCCCTTCTACCAAAATCCAGGCACAGAAACCTATGACAATAGGAGTGGCAGGGATCAGGGTGTTATCCCTAGAACTGTGTAATAGGAAAAGAACGTGTTTTAATCTTGCGTGAGATTATGGTGATAACAATAATAAAGTTGTTTCTCAATGTCCCTTGTGGTTCTGGTAGTGGAGCAGGAACCTCATCTGCAGCATTCTACACAAACACAGGACAACCTGAAAGATGACAAACCCTGCTCTATAGAGTTTGCAGTCGATGTATGAGTGACCAGAGAGTAGCAGACAGATGGGGAAGCGGAAGGAAGCCATAAAGCAGTCTAAGTTAGAATGATAGACAGGAGTCTTGGCACATGAGAGCTTAACCATTAGTAAAAAGACAAATTGAAGGCCAAAAAGAAGCTCTTCAGAGTTTTAAAAGAATGATGAGCAGGGTACTTTGAAGATGTTTGCAGGAAAGTCCTCTTAGCATGAGAGCAGCTTGGTAGGACACAGTGAAGTGCACATTGGAGTACAGAAAGTGAGATATGTAGGCTACCTTTCAGGCAGCATCCTCTTAGAAGCAGGATCAGTCTCATAGCAACAAATGGGTTCTGATAAGGTAGTAAGGGACAGGTCACAGAGACTTTGGAAGTGAAGGTGTATAGTTTCTGTTTGATGTTACAGAACAGGGCTTCACAATGGAAAAATGCACAGCAAAAAGAAAGGCAGTATAAAAAAGGTGCAGTCTAGACACATGATCTTACCAGCAGCATTCAGGGTAGGTGTAAGCATGGCAAGAAGACACTTTTCAAGGTCAGGAAAAAGGATAGTGAGATGCAGAATGTCAGAGTTCTGGTAGGAAGCTGGATGGAAAGGAATGTTATATAGAAGGATGTAAAGATGTACATATAGGAAGGTTGAAGATGAGAGCTGTTTATAGGCAACATAATTATAATATCCTCAGCAAGTAAGGAAGCAAGTCATATTGTGAGAGAAAGATAAGACCTTGGCTTTAACCAACTTGAACTTTATCTAGATACCCATAGGCAGATGCTGTGTTTTTAGCTTGACTGGAAGAAGAGATAGGTCTGGAAATCGCTAGTCAAAAGTAGCAAATTTAGAAGATATTACACAGAGAAAAGATACAGAAAGAAAGGGAGGGGCACTGAAGTCTATGTGAATTTGAGAACCATGTGAACCTAAAAGTAAAAGCCAGAGAAGGTTATGGGGGAGGAGTCCTTTAAAGTGCAAAGCAATTCAAGAGGATTAGCCAAAAGAAGAAATAGTCATGAAAGCTAGAGGAAGGCTTCCTTCCTAAAATTTGTAAAGAATAACATTTCTTGTAATATTTTAGGAGAAAACCACAGTTAGTAGTGTCAAAGGTAGCTGATAAGCCATGGAGGTTGAATTGTTGGTGACTGTGAGCTCTGGTTATGTAGAAGTTTGTACTGAGAATGGGAAAGAGTAGCCACCACATTGACCTGTGGGTCTGTGAGAGTGTTCAGAGGGAGTCTTGGCTACCCTGTTAAGGACTGAAATACTGGGCAATGTTGTTAAAAAATTACATTTCTGGTCCAGTACTAGATCTGAAGTTTAGTTCCCTGACCTAGAGATTTAGCTTGTAGTTCTATCTTAGAGCTGGCCTGTTTATGCTGGAATTGAGCAACAAATCTTCCAACAGAATCACAGACTGCAAAAGGGTTGAAAGGGACCTTAAGGATCATCTCATCTAGTCCCAATTTCCTCTGCTATGGGCAGGGATACCTGCCGCTAGACCAGGTTGCTCAAGGGCTTATCCAGCCTGGCCTTGAACACAGCCAGGGTTGGGGCATCCACTGCCTTCCTGGGTAACCCATTCCAGTGTCTCACCAGGTTCATAGTAAAGAATTTCTTCCTAATATCTAACCTAAATTTTCCCTCTTTTAGTCTGTACCCATTATTCCTTGTCCTATGACTACAGTTCCTAATGAAGAGTCCCTCTGGCTTCCTTGTAGATGTCCTTCAGAAATTGGAAGGTTGCTGTGTGGTCTCAATGCAACCTTCTCCAGGCTGAACATTCCCAACTTTCTCAGCCTGTCTTCATAGCGGGGGTGCTCCAGTCCTCTTACAAGCTTTGTGGCCCTCCTCTAGATTTGCTCCAACAGTTCCATGTCCTCCTTATCCTGCAGAGGCACCAGAACTACTTCAGTGCATGAAATACAGGTTGGAGACACTGTGGTGATGGTAGAAGGTTCTCTTTCCAGGCCCCTTTCCAGCCTTTCCTGCGCTGGAGACCCCATGTTCTTAGCAGCCCCTTTGATTGGCTGCTTTCTTGGTTTCTTGATGAAAAGTATCAAATGAGTTCTCCTTTGTCATTGAGACCCAAGCTGAAATTTTCACTGCAGGGAAGACACATCTCAGTTGTATAGTAGGAGACTATACAGGGGACTTTGGGATTTACAGGCCGCTGCTGAGCAGTTTGCCTTTGGGAGAGGCCATGTGGCAGTGTTAAAACTATTGTTGGTTTCAGAATAGAAACAGACTAGCACAGTGCTTATTCATGGAAAGATACTGTACCCATTTGGGAACAAGGAGCATGCTGATTAGTGTATTTGTGTAGTACCTGGAAAAGTGCCCTGGCCCATGACTGGTTTTCATGAGCTTATGTGACGCTTGGCCACCACTAATTGAGAAAGATTCCCCAATAATAATTGGGGATTGGTTATTTGCAGCTGGAGAGATTCCTGGTATAGATTTCATAAGGAGTTGAGGCTTTGTTCTTTGAAGATTGGATGGATAGATGGATAGATAAGTCAATAGAGGGTTTTGTCATGGAAAAGCAATGACCGGTGGCTCACAATGCAGTATTTTATGGAAGTGGTTTGTTAATTACCAGTAAGTGTGATAAAGGATATGGGAGGTGAGCACCTTTGCAGATGTATATTTTACAGAAGTTACTGCCACATACTTCAGCTTATTAGTAACTCAGTCAGTTGGTTTTGTTTATATTGACATTTTATAAATAACTTATTTTTAAATTAAGTTTTAGTAACTAATTTTAAATTAAAATTAATTTATTTATGGCTGTAATAGACCTTATTTCACATAGTATGTGAAGGAGAATTAAAGTATATATTATATCAATATGTTAACATGACGTACTTTATGTAGCTGAGTGTTGTTTTTGATGGCTACCTAACAGTCTTCAAATTATTTTTATGCAGGGGTTTATATTGAAGAAGTCCTAAATAAATGGAAAGGAGACTATGAAAAACTGGAACATAACCACACTTACATACAGTGGTTGGTCACTTATTACCTATTTCTGTATCAAAGCATTAATTTGATAAAGTGTTCATATACTGAGCCATAATGCACTTCTTCTTTTAACAGGCTTTTCCCACTGAGGGAACAAGGTCTGAACTTTTATGCTAAAGAATTAACTACATATGAAATTGAGGTAATACAAATTGAGCTCAGTACAAACCATCACATTAATTTTGATACATAACTGCTTTTTGTTATGTAGAGTCATCTTACACAATGCAGAAGTACTTGCTTTAGTGCCACTTAGAATTTTGGACGTATTCTTTGTCTATTAGGAATTCAAGAAAACAAAAGAAGCAATTAGAAGATTCCTTTTGGCTTACAAAATGATGTTGGAGTTTTTTGGAATAAAACTAATTGATAAAACTGGAAATGTAGCACGAGCTGCTAACTGGCAAGAAAGATTTCAGCATTTGAATGAGTAAGTAATGACATGCACCCTACTTGCTAGAATTGCTGTAGAAACTCTTTAGCCTTTTGTCTTCTAGAGAAAGCGAAGGTATTTTTTCCAAAGATTGACAGAAAAAAAGAAAAATAAAGAGTCAATACCTTATTTGGGCCTGTATGTGTATGTTCCTCCTTCCCTTTTTTTTTTTTTGATTGTGCTGCTCACCCGTTACCAGTTTAACTAACATCACTGAATTCCCTATAAATACAACTTTAGGTGGTGCTGAAGGAGATCCCAACTCCAAATTAATTTGTCATGCTACTGAATATGTTTTCACTCAATTCTAAAGCTTCTCAGCTGGAAAAAAAAACAAGTGGCTTATCTGTATATTCACATTTCTTTTTGAGAAAGATCAAAATCTCCATACCTGTGTGAAAGCTAAATACCAAGATTTCCCTTCCTCCTCCAAATTATGAAATAGTATGTATTTAATACTTCTAAATTGTCATGCTTATCTGGAGGGGATTAGACATGAATCAATTAAAACTTTGATTCACTGTTCAGCAAATTGTATCTGTTGCTTTTCATTGGTATTTTGTGGAGCCTAAGTTTGCGCTGAATTTTGTCCCATGTGGATTAATTGTATCAAAATCTCTTGTCAAATCTCATGCTTACTTTGCTAATACCTCTGACCTTGGAGCTGCAGATTGTTTTCATGCAATATTTTGTTTTCTGTCGGTAATGAAAGCTTGTAGGTACATTGCTGATGGATGATTCTGGGTGAATAATAGGAATAATTTGTTAATAATTTTACTTAAACATTGTATGAGCCAATATGGGTGTGGGCCCAGACTCAGGCCACAGATAAAGCAGTTTCAGGAAGCCCAAATGTTAATCACTGCAGGTTTTCAATCCTTTTCTTACCAGTAAGTACTTACAGTTTTAAGTCAGGAACTGGGAATCTTTACCTGATTTTAACTAAATAAAATTTAAACTTAGAAGTTTAACTGTTTACTAAGGTATACTTTATGAGGACAAGAGCTCTTCCCAAGCACTTCCAGAAGACATGTAATTCATTTTATCTCAGACACTTCCTATGACCCTGGGACTGGCTCTCCAGAGTTGCCTGTTTTTCCCCCAGCACTGACTGGATCAGAAGTCCAGGTAGCTAATCTAGACTGGAGACCCAGCTTTTAAATATTTTGAGTGAAGTGCGGTGAATCCTGTTCTGTAGCTACACTATCAATACACTACAAACCCTAAATTTTTTAAAGTTGACTGGCTTTTCTCCTCAGAAGGAGAACAGCATAGAATCATTAAGGTCGGAAAAGACCTCCAAGGTCATCAAGTCCAACGTTTGAGCAAACACCACCATAGCAACTAAACCATAGCACTAAGTGCCACATCTACTCATTTTTTGAACAGATCAAGGCATGGTGATTCAACCACTTCCCCAGGCAACCCATTCCAATGCTTAACCACTCTTTCAGTGAAGAAATTTTTCCTAATATCCAGCCTGAATTTAAATCTCCCTTTGGTTGGTGCAACTTGAGGCTGTTTCCTCCTGTCCTGTGGCTGGTTGTCTGGGAGAAGAGGCCGACTCCCCGCCTGGCCACAACCTCCTCTCAGACAGTTGTTGAGTGATAAGGTCTCCCTTGAACTGCCTTTCCTCCAGAGTAAACAACCCCATTACCTTCAGTTGCTCCTCATAAGACTTATGTTGTATATTGCTCATCAGCTTTGTTGCCCTTCTCGTAACAGCAAACAGCAGGAGTACATGGTTGATTTTATTTTCTTCCTGCCTGCTCCCGCAATGCATTTTTCAAACACTAATTTTCACTCACAACATCCTAGCAAAGGAGATGCTCATAAGCTTCAGCAGCTGTGAGAAATTAAAGTACAGGAAGCCTGAAGTACACACCTGGAGTGATAAAAAGGACTGAGGAATTGCAGTTCCAGTTCTGTGTCTGTAAAGTACATTTTTTTTCTGATTCAATACACTTTTTTTACCCATTTCTTTCAAAGGTCTCAACATAACTACTTAAGAATCACTCGAATTCTGAAAAGTCTTGGTGAACTTGGATATGAGAGTTTCAAATCTCCCTTGGTAAAGTTTATTCTGCATGAAGCTCTTGTGGAAGATACCATTCCCAACATTAAACAAAGTGCTCTAGAATATTTTGTTTATACTATTAGAGATCGAAGAGAAAGAAGGAAACTGCTGAGATTTGCCCAGCAACATTATACGCCCTCAGAGCATTTTATCTGGGGACCCCCAAGAAAACAGAAGTCAGAGGGAAGCAAAACAAATAAAAAGCCAGCATCTCCAGTTTCTATTCCAAATAGTCATATTTCTAAGCATAAGAAACCAAAAGAGCCTAAGAATACATCAGCAGGTGGAAGCTCAACTGGTAAAACAACTGAGGAAAAAAAGGTAGAAGTCACAAAAAATGGGGAAGAAAATTATCAGGATGAACAAGAAATGAACTGTGATGCTGTTAGGCAGAACAGTGACACTGAAACCAGTCAACTTTCAAAATCAGAAGAAATTCGTGATACTTCAGACAGAAATGAGGACACTTCTCATTCCAAAAAAGATGGTGAAAGTCTGAACAATGACTGTGGAAATCACCCAGGCACTGTAGAGAAAGATCTGTGTAACACTGAGAATTCTTCAAATAGTGTATCAGCAGATCTGCAAGATAACCTTGATAAGGATATGCTTTCAGAGGGGACCACCACAAAAATGAAGGATGAGTTCAAAGCATGAATCTGAGGTTAAAAATCATTATGTTTCATATTTAATGAAGCAAATTATTCATTGCTCCTTCATTTTGGTTGGAATTTCCATCAAGTGTAGTATAAAGTGTTCATGAGGTTATGCTTGTTGCAAATGCATCAGATTAGGCTTCTGTTAGGTTAATGAATTCCATTTTTTGCAACCACAGTTTATCAGCAGTCAGCCAGGTGTGGCTCTTTAAAACAATTGTGCATATTGAAAGCTAAGAAGTTCATTATCTTCTCCAAACAGATTGCATAGAAAAGCTTATCTGCTTTTTGCCATTAAATTCATCCAATATTAAAAAATAAACCAAAAACAAACAAAAGAACAGTCACACTAAAAGCCTTGGAACATCAGAATTTTTAAGTTAGTTTTAATATGCTTTAAGTCTTGATTTCTGTTTTTGAAATTATTTCAAGAACGCAGTTATTACCCTAGTGACTACTTTGGTGTTTTTTTTAAGGAAGTATGTTCATGTTTAATGGTGGTATTTGCACAGCATCTTTTTACCTTAGATTAACATCCTTGTTGGAAACAGTAATGGATATCATATATCATGTCCTATACAGCTGGGTATCATTGTACATTGAATAAAAGTTTAACTTAGAATGAAACTTATCCACAGCTTTTGGGTACAGGTAAAGTTGCACTTTAGACCTCTTTTAGTCACAGTTAAGTTCTTACTTCTCTTGACTCGTTTGTTGCTACTAATTTGGGGTGGGCGGTGTAATCTCTCTGATAACTCACATTTTGTCTCAGTTTGAAAGCTCTCTGGTGATCAGCTGTAATAAAACAACTTCCCCAGATGGGTTCAGCATCTGGAAAGCCTCTGAACAGCTAAAAACTGATGTCTTCACCACAAAGCACTGCCTGATCAGCAAAGCCATCAGAGAAAATGTCACCAGGCTTGTCAAGTTATGTCTTAGCTGAACTTGGATGTTTCTTGGCAGGTTTTGGACATGGTCAGCACAATGCTGGGTCCCTTGTTGCTAGTCTGGGAAAGAAAGGCAGTCTTGATGCTTCCTTCCAGCTGTCTGTTTCCTAATTTTGCTCTCTATCTTAAGTCTTTCACAGTTTAATGTTATTTCAGTCATCAGCAGAAACCTGAGGCAGGCCACTCTGCTGGTCTGGCTGGAGCCCAGCAAGCAGGAATTTCTCAATGAAAATCTTTTCCCTGCTTTCATTTACCGAAGGACTGTCTGCTTTATCTGAGTAGCTTCTTCTGATTTCCTGTCATTTAGTCAAACAAGATAGTGCTCAACAAGTTAATTGTGCAGAATATGCATTAGAAAAAAATGCAGGTAGAACCGATGTTTGTTACAGTCCTAAAATACTCTAAAAATTTTGTGTGTGTTTTCTATTTAAAAGTGTATGTGTTATCCACTGCCTTTAGTGTGTTTTTGATGAAATGTTATGAGGCAAGAGGCAGACAACAGTTTGAGTGTCAGAGTGCTAAAGGACTTCATTCGAGTCTTACAACTCAAAGTGACAAAATTTTCAGGGGTTTCATAGCACAGACAAGAAGTCTTGTATTTTTCTGTTTTGCTCATGGTTGTCATGGCAGTGCATCATCCATTGGTTTCCTCAGGTAGCACTGGTTCTTGGGCTCAAATAGAGTGGCAGTTAAGGGTCTTGATACCCATGGACAAAGATTAGGATCTTTCCATCCTAACAAAGAAGGGAAGAAGGAAGATGTAGCTCTCTGTGCTGACTTGAGAGGAAGGGAACTTATTTACATGGATTTTTGTTTAAAGGTAACCCATATTACTCCAGTAGGCATTAAGTCTGCCCCAAAGAATTCTTCCTGCAGCCACCACCTCTTGAAAGCTGGAAAGATCCTGAGAAGCATTTCACAATTCCCTGAACTTTAACTGGGATCCCTTGGTTCATGTTTGCTTCTGATCTTCAGAACAGAAGGGGACAGGAAATGCTGTGATAAAACTGGTCTGTGTATCTAAAGACTCTGACTCCCTGCATATTCACAGGGAGGACACTTCATGTTCTGCCTGTGACTTTTTCAATCTTGAGTGCCTAACCATGCAAACTTCATGGCATTTTTATGTAGTTATTTCTTGAATAGCATAGGGAAGATTTATACTCTGTGTATAAGGAACATAACTATAAGTAGTTACACAAAGCCTTTGATTTATGGACTTTAAACACTTTGCAAAAAAAATGCATAGTGTTCAGGGGAAATAAGGAATGCCAGAGGTTTTATTATATTTATACTGTAATTTGATTGAACATCGATGACCTCAGTAGATCTTTTGTCTACTGAACAAAAAAAGAGAAATCTTGCTCTGATTTTCAACAAAGTTCTCAAGATGTGCATCCAAAAGATTTATCTGCAGTGCAGTATTCCATTATTGTGGCACAGCTCTCACCTATGCACGCTTAGTCCATCATTCATAATTAAGTACTTAAAATACTTTTATTATGGCAGAGATGCCTGCATTGAGGGACCAGTGTATCTGAAAATGCAGTCAGGATCCTTGGTACTTGCATCCTTATAAACTCTGCAAACAACTCATTTGTTTTTTTTTTTTAAAAATCCACAACTCTGTATATTTCTTTTAGTTTTCATGGAAGAATGGTGGCATATCAGTTGCCTACAAAGAACCATGGGGACTATGCAAGTGAGGGTTTTTTTGTGTCAGGTAGGCTCCTGCCCTCCATTATCCTTGTTTTACAGTGTTATCAACTGAATCACTCCTATGGAACACCTCAGCTTTAACTAACAAATTCTGCTCTATGTAAAATGTGGTGGTTTACTATTCTTTTCATAGAGGAACTGTTTCTTCTGTTTTTGCAAGCATTGGAAAAAAGGATTCATTGCAGGCAATCGTACCGTATAGCATCTTGTTGAGATTTGTGAGGATCAAGTGGATGCACTGTATGCATTTTATTACAGAATCATGGCCTTAGCAACTGAAGCATCCTGTGCTTGAAGTTCTAAGTATTGGTTTTCGGTACAATATATGTTGAAATTACTGTATTCTTAGAAATGCCAGTACTTAATTACTTAACGAGTACTTCAGGAACTGAGGGTGTGTGAAGAAAGTCAGGTGATTTGCTCACTGTTAAACTTCTTTTTGTCCTTCTGTATGCTTAAGTATTATGGGATACTTGGGTACTCACAACAGTAATGTGTTTTGGCCCAGTGTTTGACTAGAATCTGAGCTATTCGTATATTAATTGAACAGAACCTTCCATACAAAGGTTCTTTCCTCATAAGTACATCCGAGTAGCCTCTCGTGCTGTTTAGCGGGAGTAGTGCGTACATGCACACACCTGTGAATATGATTTTAAGAATCATATGGTGAGGGGATATGAATGTGCAACTTGAAAAAATGTTACTGACTACACTGGTGCAATTGAAGGTGATCATGCAAATCATGCAAAAATGCAGCACTTTAAGATTAGTTACAGCTCTGTGCCCTTCTATCCCCGATGCAACTGTGCCTCGGTACCTGATACTGTGTTGGTGGAGTCACTGAAAGCTTCGGGGTGTGAGATGTGCAGCACGGACCATTCTGATTGGAAGAGCAGTTAACTCGTGTGCATGTATCTAGGAGCACATCTGAGGTCTTGGTGTTCATATTGCTTGCATAAAATCCTGAAGGATGCTAAAAATATTTGCAATAAGCCTTTGAGAGCTGTTCCCTGGCTTGGGTCAGCTCCTCAGTTTCCTGCTGTAAAATTGCAGCACTCTAGTGTATTAAGTCTTCGTATAATCATAGTTAATATTTCATGTAATCTAGTGTAAACCTCCTTGAATTATTCCAGGATAATTCTAATAATCTGCAGTTGCATATAACTGTACTATAATCAGAAATTTTACAGACCTTAGAAGCTTGGTAGATGGTGATGGATGATCCAATAAGGTAAGTCAAGAAACATTTCCTGGATTTAAATGGAAAACAGCTCTTGTTTGTTTTTAAATAAAATTTATGTGTATCTGTTTAATTGAGGGAGGATTTTTTAACTTTATTTATTTATTTATTTTCTGACAGTTGTGATGGTACTGATCACAAGTTATAGTAAGTTATGTATGTTTAAGTGAAAATGTAACTTTTTTTACCCGATAGTTTTACAGGTAACAAGCTGTATTGAATTTTCTTGAAAAAGGTGTATTTATTAATAAGATGTAACTATGTGAAGTTAGTTTCACCATTAATAAAATTGTGACAGTATCATGCTAATTGATGTACATTGTCCTAAGAACTGCCAGTATGGATCAGAACCAAAGATGTTTCTAGCCTTGTGTCCTGCCTCCAGCAGTGGCCACCAACAGGTGGTGTGAAACAAAGTAAAGATAAGGTGACCCCATTTTTCTCCAGGAATTTTTCTGGTTTTGAACTCACAGTTTCTTTCAGCCTCTACAGTCCCTTGTGGCTGTGAGTTCCATGCTTTAAAAATATTTTGTATGGTAAAAATGGTCTCCTTTTTATCTCAGATCTGTTTATTCAATAGTTGCTACTGCATTTGAACAGAGTACTAAAAGTAATGTAAAATGAACAGTAATCCACATCAAGTCAGTTTTTAAATGTCGTGGGAGATTCTAATTACAAAATACCTGCTTAGGCAGAAAATGTCCCATGTTTGCTCTGTCCTAAGGCAGATGATGCCTATTTAGACAGAAACTAGTCCTAAGCTCATGACAATATTACCTTATTTGTCCCTTCTGAATAAACGTTTACAAATAAATCCTTTTGTATGAAGTTCTAAAAGTCAGATTCCAACTGTGGGACGGGGTTGGTTTGGTTTTTTTCCTTTTTGGTGTAAAAGCAAAATCTGTCAAAGGGAAAACCTATTCCTAGCTCACATCTCAGTGAGGTACTTTGGGATTTGGAGACACTAGCATCATTGAGTATAACATTGAGATCATGTAGAATATGGAAATACTGTAGGTTTGCTGAGAACCATACCCATTATTCCACATTTTGGTAATTATTTTATCACCATCAAAGTCTGAAAATGAAGGATGGGTCAAAAAGGCCTAAGCATGGGCAACCTGCCCTCCATCCACATCATGATCAACAACATAGATTAACTATTAACAGGTATTTAATGGAGTTCTCCAAGGGGAATGTAAATTGTGTCTATGTAATATCTCCGTGCTCTGTACTGCCTATGAACTGTTTATTTTCCTGAAAGCTGTGTTCCTTTTCCAGCCCTTGTTCTTAAGTGTGCTTACTTAAGACCATTGGTAAGAGCAAGAGTTTATTTTAAAGAATAGGTTTAATACATGCTGTACCTAATGGACTCCTAAAATGTGGTTCAAAAGTTATAGAGATCAATTCAATAGAGACCTCCTGTGGCTTTACACTTGTAATCACCTTTATTTTTGTTTACAAAGGCATTAAGCTGTTTGCTATAAAATAAAAAATTGTGAGAATTGGCAAATTGTTCTGAATGAAATCTCTTCTTAGAAACTTGGCACTTTTTAATTCTACCATGCTTGCAAGTTTAGTGGCATATTCATCAACTAAAGTTTGTTGCGAAATGTACTGAATGCACTTACTACTGTGGCTAATCATGTGACAGTTACTGTTTTGCAGTAAAAAAGGTTATGGCACTTATATTTTTGGGATCTGCTCAAGCATGTTTGCTAATCATTAGTTGCTCTTTTTTTTTTTTTTTTCTGTGTTTTAATGTATTCCATGGTTGTTTACCCTGTATGCATTTTGATTTTGACAACAGATGACTAGGTGTAGTTTTGCACTGATAAAATTTGAAAATATTGCAGATTTCATTGTTCAAATGTATTCTAAGAAAAAAGTGCAGTAAAAAGAAAAATGCCAAAGCCCAACAATTTTTACTTGCAAAATGGAACAGCTATATGTCAGTTTTTATGAATGGTCCTGCTCTCTTCTCTGTATTCCTTTGCAGTGTTTAATTACAGAATGCTGTGCATGTTTGGTAGTACCAATACCATATGTATGTGGTAGAAGTGGTAACCAGTTTCTGGATTTGTAATGCACTATAAAGATATATTTTATAATTCTGTAACTGTATGGCAGTGTTATGCCAAAAAAATTGTATAAACATGAAAAGCAATAGTTTATGTTGCTTACTGCTATATTTTAAATTGTTTGTAAAATTAAATACTTGGATTTTCTTTCAGGTAAATATATTTTTAATAACAGCAGCCAAAAACTCTGAACAAATAAAGCTTCTTCATTTAGCAGCGTTGTTTTAGCAACATGTATAAATATTGTGTAGCTCTCATAATGTGTAATTGCTGTTCAGCACTTGTTTGTATAGTCTTCTGTAAATATACTAACATTTAAAAGTAGGGCATTAAAGGCTTTGGTCCTCCTTTTTTTTGTTGTTCAGTGGCAAAATGACCATGGATGGCAGAGGAACAAGGGATGGCCCAGATGAGCTTGACTAAAAGTCTGTGGTTTGGTTTTTAATTTAAGAAAAATATATACCATGAAAACACTGTTAACATTAAAGGGTAAAATACTCTCTGTGATCATGCAGGCATAAATCCTCTAGAGTAGCCAAAAACTGGCTGTGAGATTGAATGGCTTCAGCTCCAGTTTTGTAGTACGGTTACCCACATAGTGGGACTGTAGATGTATGTAGCTCTCTAAAAGGCCCAGGTTTGGAAATGTGTCTATTCTCATGTTTCTTCTCAAAGTGAGAAGATACCTTGATATTCTTTATACCAAAGGAGGGCTTCTCACATGGTCTGTGTCTCAAATCAAGCTGGATGTTATGATGGCTCCATTAACCTACTTCCATGTTGTTGGGTCATCCAGGGATGGAATTGGACTGGTGGGCAATAACGTGATGTGTCAATGTGTTGGTCTCCCCAGAAAATTCAGTCACATGATGGTGGATGGCAATACATACATGTCTCTCAGGGCATGCATTCACCTACTTTGCTTTTTTTTGGGGTGTAAATTCTAGGGAATTTCCAGCTGCCAGGCTCATGGGGGGACACAGAGCACACTTCTGCAATGGTGGAGAGGGCACACAAGGAAGCACTGAAGTGGCAGCATTTGAGTTTGTGCAGGGGGAGTTGGAAAGCACTTTTATCATGCATAGAGCAGCAGTAGAGACAGCCAAAATAAATCTAAACTACCTATGTTGTTTAGGGAGCTAAACCACAAGGTTTTGTTTTGAAATTGTTTTGCTGAAATATTTTTCTAGCAGAGCTGTGCTGTAAAACTGGGATGAGAATGTTTTGTTTTGATATATGCCAAAGATCTTGAGCAAGGTCTAAAATGTTTATAAAGATCATGTTAATTGTAAAAGTGTGATTTAGCTAACCAAACTTGGGAATACTCTTCATAAAATTACACTTTAATTGATTTATTTTGCTTTGTTTGCCTGGGCTAGGTAATAAACTGGAAGACAAAATACTAAATATTTTCATTCCCTGGGGTCAGTCAGTCCAAGTATTATCCTTTCAAAGTTAAATCAGTAAGTGTGACTGGAGAGTTATCTGCAATTTAAAAATAATCCTCCAAAGAAGTAGCAGAAGTGCCTACCAAAGTATTTTGCAACTAAATGAAAATATATAATGGCACTGTGTTTTAGATGTTAGAGTCACATATTTCTGAGGTGAATTTTTGTAGGCAAAACTCTTTAGTATGACTTTATTGACTCATTTGTACCCAGTATGGAGGTGGCACTTCCGCTCCATGAAGGCTCTTAAAGGCTCTTCAGTGGGGGCAGGTAGATTGGATGCTTAGAAACACTGGTGTCCCCAGTTCTGTCTGCACCTTGGAAGGCTGCTGCTCCTGATTGGCACAGCCAGCCAGTCAGGCAGAATCTGGCATCAGGGCCATAACATGTCCCTGCTCCCACCTCTGTAGAGATGCTATAATCAAACACTTCACTGCGCCATAAGGAGATAATGCTGAAGATTTGACCTTCTCAGGGCTGGCCTGGGATCTGGTCAGGGCCTAGAGCTGGGATGGGGATTGTCCTGCCTTGCTACTAGGGTCTGATTACTGAAGGCTACATCATGTGCCCCGTGGGTTTATTCACCTGCCCAAGAGCGATAACTTGCAGCAATTACTGGCAGCTCAGATCTTTTCTTATGGTTAATCTTGGTCTGCACTTTATGGGGCAAGGTTAAAAATATCTTCCACCATGAAAAGCCAATTTAAGAAGATTTAATTAGGCCCAAGTATTTATCTTATCTGAGAAACTCTCACAATGCCTTTAAAATATTTTTTATATAGTATGCATTAGACATTTTTGCAGGCAACATTCTATACACATCATAATTTCAAGTCTTACTGAATGTGGGGAGAACGTTTAAAATTCAACTGGCTCTTTCTATTTTTATTTAATGTATAAATCAGGCATAATTCATGCGTAGTTCCTTCCAGGTTTAGACATTTATTGAGCACTATGCATGGTTATAAACATTTTGTGACAGCTGTTTCAAATTAAAGAATAGAAAAAAAAAAAAAAAAAAACTGTGCATTTTCACTTCTCCAATTTCCTCTGAAAACTTAAACAAGGAAGTTTTGAACTTTCAGCTTCCAAACAGGCAGCTGAAATTAGACCCTTGAATTACTTCTGAGCACTAGGACTATAGATGTTTAGCCCTCAGTTTGGTGGAGACATGTCTGTAGTACTTAGCTAACTAAAAATGCAGAAATGTAATAGAAGTCTTTGAAACAACAGAGTACTTAATGCTGATAATTAATGAGTGTTCTCAGGAAGTCTGTGAAGGGTTTCTGCATCTAGAAGCAGCTCAGGAGTAGTCTGGTTCTTCAGGCAGTTTTGAAAAGATTATTATGAAACCCCATGTTTTAACTTCACTTAAAATTAGATTTCTTTCTATTTTTCTCCTTTTTCCTTTTACAGTAAAGACACAGTTACGATGGCACCTTTTTTTAGCAGTTTAAATTGTAAAGCAAACCTTTGTTCTGCCGACGTGCATCAACATCACCTCCTACACTGATGGTTGCTTCTTACTCCTCCTCAATTACCTCCATCACATTCTCAAAGCAGGCACTTCTTGGTGATCGTGCCCAACATGAGCTGTGAGTGCCCAGCACCATGGAGGTGTCACAAGTGACAGGCATTGGTGGCCGTGGTCCTTTGTGGCCTCAGGAACTGCTGTGGAGGTGATCACGCCCGGCTCTTCAATGAGGAGAGCTGGATCTGTAATAAACATCTGTTTTCTCTTGCTCCTCCCCAGATTTGGTCCTTTCAGAAAGTTGAGTTTTGAGGCAATTCCTACCCCTTGACCTCCACTCGAGGCTACACACTGCCTGATCCTGGAGGGGACACTGCTTTCCAGGCTGTGGCGGGCGCCTCACCCTGATGCTTATTGTTCTTTCCTTGCTCAGCTGCCACTCCCTTTCCCAATGCAGAAGCAGTCTTTTCCCAGCTTTCCACATTGCCCTGTTTCAGCTATAGGTAATAGCCCATCTGTGCATTGTTACATGTTCTGGGGCCTCTTTTCTCAATAGTTGTCCATATTGTCAAGGCCTTGGCTGTTATCCCATCCCTAAGCTGTGCAGATACCTGGGGCTAAGCCCCAGTCACCCAGAGAGTTGGCAAAAAATCTATGATCCCTGTGCCAAGGCAGTGCAGCCTTGCCAACACTGAGGAGCAGCAAGGAAGGCCACAATCCCTTGGGAAAGAGCCCAGCTCAGGCCCAGCCTACCTGGGGAGTACCATTGGTTTTAAGGATATAGCCATAGGTGATCACATTGAGCCTTCTCCCTGTGGCTTTATATCAAATTTCCCAAAAGACCACACTTGGGTATCAGAGTTTGTTTATGGTAATGAGGGCCCAGTGCCATAAAGCTAGCAAGAATATGTCCCAGTTGTGCTTTTTAGAAGCTTTTCACCACTTTGGATAAAATGCTGCTGACAACATTTCAATCTTGAAGTCTCCTGCAACCATCAGATAATTAAGAAATGTTGCTGAGTCACACCTGCTTGGAGTAAGTACCTCCCTGGGGCACGACTGGGAGCACCAATGCCTATTTCAGATGTGTCCCCAAACACAGCAGATGTCAATGAGTAAGTAACGTACCCCGTGCCACATGCTCTGCTGACTCATTTGCTGCACTGCTGCTGAGATAATAGGACTCCTACCAGGTAAATTCAAGGCAGAGTTTGGACAGAACTTTACAAAGATCTTTTCATATTAACTCAGAAGATTGATAAATTTATATAATAAGGGTCACATTGTGGTTCAAGGATCTTTACTGGAGAGAATCTGACATCTCTAGGACCTGTTTGTTGAAATTAGATGTAGGATGAAAGCTGTGTCAGAGATGAGTGTCCCAGTGACACCTGAGTAAATCTCAGCAAGCTTCATCCACTTTTTTCAGAAATAATTTGGATAATTATATAGATCTGAGTGTTTTGGTATGAGCAGCCTAAGAGCAAAGGTGAAGATAGGGTTTTGCTGACTGAATCATTTGGTATGAAATAAAAATATGAAATTTTTAAAATAGCATAGCAAATGTGAAATCTGTGAGCAGATAACTCCAGAGCAGTGGTTGCCTAGCCTTAAATTGTCTTACCTATTAAGACAAATATTTCTGAAGTGCCTGGTATGTCCCTTGTGAGCAGTCTCTGTTGGTAACATTCCAGCATCAGAAGGCAGATAGGAATTAATGAAACATCATGGAGTTCTGCACAGAGTGATGCTGAGAGAACAGACACAGAGAGAAGTGTATTGGTTGGAGAGTTTCTTACCCAAGGATATTTTGAAGTAATGGTTTGAGGATGAAAAGAAGACCTTTCATGCCATTGTGAGATGGCCTGTGTAGAGACTAGAAGTGGGCACTCTTCTCCTCTCCTACTGTCCTCATCCAGAACTGACTGGATGATACTGACAGAGATAAACAGAAATGATGGATGTTTCAAAAGAGACTTATGTTGCATTCAACATCTTGAGGTATTCATGGATCTGGAAATCTAATTTTACCTTCCTGTAACAGGAACTAAAAGCTTTATTCTGAAATCCTGAGCCTACCTTGAGCACGATTTGCTCAGGGGCTAGTCATCACCCTTGTAGACCCTAATGGAGCAACTATCCTTGTGATTCTTATTTTTAGTTTAGTCCTGAATGCACTTAACAGGCTTTACAATATTCCATGAGGGGTTTGGCTGTCTGTGCTCAAGTGCAGCCCTGTAACCTGGGATCATACTGCTGCAAAATGAGCTGTGACAGAAAAGCATGAGAACCTTCACTGGGGACCTCCACTGCATCTGGGATTAAGCTCTGGCCCTCATTCCTGGTTTTTACCTGAGCTGTGCTGCAGCTGTGCCTGTGCCCAACTATGCTCCTCATTGAACTCAGCCGGATGTCTGGACTCATGGCTTGTCTGGACCTGCCTCATCATTATTGTTGTTTTTTGATGTTGCAGCTAGACAAGGGAAAGAGTTGATTAAACAAATAAATTGAATAGTCTTTGCTGCAAATTTAATCAGATAGACTGCTGGTAAAATGCTGGTGCCTCAGACACCAGCTTGGAGAGCCCCTGAGGATATTCTTCCCTCCTCAAACCACCCTCCTCCCTTCACCGCAGCCTCAAACCATGGCACTAGCCAGGGCAGCAGCTGTGAGCATCTGCATCATTACTGGTGCCTGCCCCCTTCTGGCACCGTGGCCCAGGAGCCTGCTGACTTAGAGCATGACCCCACAGCTGGTGGCTTTACTTGCTTTTCTAGGCTCAGGCTTTCTCTTTCCCTGTTCTTGTTGAGCAACCTTGGACTTTACCAGTTCTCTTTCCCTGTTCTTGCTACTTGACTTTGGGCTTGTCCCACCTCCCTTGCCTCCTGCTCACTCTTGTCTGCATTGCTTTTCAGCAAAAAGACTCAGAAGACAGCCAATGTGAGGACTGACACTAATGGCAGTCGCATATGTTCACATCTATGTGAGTGACAACTCTGTCAGCTGGAGCTGAGTTACAGTCCCCTAACCCTGGTAATGTCCCTGGACCATGGGCTGCTTCCTCCTGCAGATACCAGCCCAGGTTCCAAGAGTTAACACTCAGAGCAAACACTCAAAGCTGAAACGAGGTGACTGTCACAACGTTTAGGGTTTGCACAGCACTATTAGTGCAGGTCATGACAACGTTTCAATTTCTGTGTTCATTTGGCACTGTTTTCCTCCTGATTTTGCAGTGATAACTATGGGCAAGATTAGAGAACGTTTGCTTCCTGTTCAGTTATAAGTCTTCTGTGAAAGAGAATTAGTAAAAATCAGCTGAGCCATTGAAGTGGTCTCTTTTCATGGATGAAAACTGAGAAGCTGTTGAGAGGTAAAGGTCATCTATTTGAAAAATAATCCTCGATTTCTGAGGTGAAAGATTCTTTGATTTTCTGTCTGCAGTTTGCCTTGCCTCTATCTCCTTTATATAGAGAGAGTGAAAGTTGAAAATATCTTGGGATGGGAATGGCTTGTAAAGAAATGCAGTGAGACCATAGGAAATTGATGAGATGCTTTCTGTGGAAGCCAAGCTGCAGGACAAGAGAGGCAATTCACAAGTGGTTGAACAGCTGGCAACTCCAACCCACACCATCTGGATTTGTGTGATTTTATAATATTTATTGTCACTAAGTCTGAGAGGAATATGAATAGAGCTGGCTGCAAGTGGAAATGAGCTGGCTTTTCAATAGAGCAAATTGTGTGCAGAGTCTTGGCAGGGACACATAGCAGGGGGAGCATCTGATATCAGCCATCCAGCCATGAATTACCACTTCACTGGTCCGGCTGGCTACATGAAACAGCAACAAAAAAATTTCAATCAGTCAAGGGAAGCCCTGCTGAAAAAAATGGCATTTCAAAACTGTCATTTGGAGAGGGGAGATAGACAGTTGCCAGTTATCCATCTTTAGTCTGAAGCTTGTGAGAGCTGCATCATTTTTTTCTTGAAAACCTTAACATCAATAGATGTCATATTCCTCAAGAATCTTTCACTTATATTTGAGCATATTCATGTATGTAGTGTGATTACAGCCTTGGGAAATGGATCTCTGAGGTGTCTGTTTTGCTCCGTGAATGCCAAAGGGAACACTGCTGCTTCTAGCACATCTGTCCCAGTTGGAAGCTCCAAGTGGGACAGGAAGAGTTTAGAGTTCTATGATTCTGTTCTTCATCTGCGAAATGGGATAGCATGGGTTTTTTTTCCTTCCTTCAGATCAGTCAAAAGATAAATTCTTCTTTTGATGCCATAATCTGCTAAATATATGAGCACTCAACATGTCTTTTATTTTAAAATGTTTGGACATTAGGAAAGTTTAAAACTTTTAGTGTGAGTTTAGTCAAACCAAACTTACAAAGGAAGCAAAATAATTCTTTCTTTCTTTCTTTCTTTCTTTCTTTCTTTCTTTCTTTCTTTCTTTCTTTCTTTCTTTCTTTCTTTCTTTCTTTCTTTCTTTCTTTCTTTCTTTCTTTCTTTCTTTCTTTCTTTCTTTCTTTCTTTCTTTCTTTCTTTCTTTCTTTCTTATATATAAAATACTATAAAATACTAGTATTTGCAGTACATCAATTTACAAAACCTGTTAGTTAGTCTGAAGAAAAATATAGTGATATATGAATGCCAGAGATGATGAAATGCCTACTAAGCAGCACACAGAAATGCATCTTAAGTCCTGCTTGCACTGAGTGCAATGCTTCAAAAGGGAAGGGGCAGTCACAGAGAGTGACACTGGCTCTTCTGTCCTTAGCTAGCAGAAATGGGTAATAAAACCAACAGCAGTGAGGAAAGCAAAGACAAGGCACTGGCATTAACAAGATACCCCTCTAGTAAAACCTGCAATGGGGACAGAAATGTCTTCAAAACTGAGGCTGCTCTCTGATTAAAATGGGACACTGAGAAGGAGATAGTTTATGTTCATTTAACTCCTGTGTTGTGATGAAGATAAATCAAGAAGCAAAGAAGGAAAATCAGGTGTTTCTGTCAGCAGTATGGTGTGAACTGGCTGTGCATCCATTGAAAAGGAAAAATTCAGGTGGAGAAACAGCAAGAGAGTCAGAAGCCACAGCTTCTGTGAAACATGCTTGTTTCTCCAAACAGCCTCAGAGCAAAGCAGACATGTGCCTAGGATGGTCCTGCTCTGGAGTACGCTGCTCCACAAACAGGGTTTGCTACTGAAAAGCATCTGTGCATCTGTGAAGGCAAATGGAGAAGAGTGGATCCTAAGCAAGGTTCAGACAGGTTCAGCCACTCATAACAGCTGCCTGTGTGATAGAAGGTTTGAAAACCATTGTGAGAGAGAAATGTTCTGTTGAAATGAGTACCTTATGTAGGTATGTATTGTGCATCCCTTTCTCAAGGTGATAGAAGAGCCCTGACAGAGCAGGAGTGCTGGGAAGGAAACCTTTTAAATCTCTCTTCTTCCTTTATCAAGTGATATTGCTCTTCTACTTCAAGAGAAAAGACTGGGAATTTTTCAGCCTGACATTGACTTCATTCATTTTACCAGTTTTTATGTTCCTCTGTGGTAAAACATCATTGTAGGTGAAAAAATAGAACACCTTAAGGCACTCCCTAAAGAAAGAAATCCCAGCTGCTCTTGCTGGGCATGGGACACCTCCTACTCTGAATGCTCCATGTGTTTGCCCCAGGATTGCTCCTCCCAGAGGCTTTTCCTGAATGAGGCTGTATAATACTAAAGAAGTTCCTTTATGGTGAGTTTCCAAAGGCATTTTGTACAATGCTCCATCACAAAGCTGTAAATTTATTCACTTTGTATTACATTAAAGATCTGAACAATTCAAGAGGGGGAAACAAAGGTCCTGTTTCAGAAATGCTGGCATATGCAGACAGAGGACTGCAGCACCTTCTTTGTTTTTCCTAGTCAGACATGCTTACCCAGAACACCAATTGCCAGCAACAGCTCAGACATCTCCAGGCTCAACTCCTGACTCGTGACAGGCTCCTGAG
Organism: Formicarius rufipectus; assembly: GCA_013399695.1. Classification (NCBI taxonomy): domain Eukaryota; kingdom Metazoa; phylum Chordata; class Aves; order Passeriformes; family Formicariidae; genus Formicarius; species Formicarius rufipectus. Next base: position 999,798 of record VXAU01002350.1, on the reverse strand, counting down.
GATGAACTGGGCAGGAGGGTGCTAGCAGCTGGATGTGCTGGGCTTCCCAAAGGTCTCCCACTCTTTAGCATCAGTACTCTGGGCTTGATGCCACAGGAGACTCAATGTCCTCAGCCCTAAAACAGAAGGCCAATGTGGTGTTGAAACAAAATTATTCAATTGAAAATCATTTTTACCAATCATTCAGTCAGATCCGTGACACTGAAATTCCTATGAACACAGTTATTTCATGTCCAGATATTTCTAGTCCTGAAAGAACAGAAGTTGTACCTTTTTTTTTTTTTTCCAAGTGTCATTGTTGAGCAGACAGGTGGAAATATGACCATTATATAAAACAAGACGTGTAGTAAAGAGAGCAAATCCTTCAGCTCCTTGGCAACAAAATTATATTTAAATGTATTCACCACTTTTCTTTCTGTCCAGGCATGTCCAGAAAAAAATCAATCTTGGGATCAACATGCCACAGGAATCTCATATTTTAATTTATCTCTCTAAGGGATTCTATTTTGATCCTTCTGATCAGACAACAATTACTGTGCCTATAAGCTCTCCCCTGGCTCTAGTCTCCAATTAGTCATATCTGATAATGTTTTTTCAATGTAAAACTAAGGTCATCTCTTCAATTGCTTATGTCTAAATCAGGCGATATTACCACAACTCAATGACAAAACAACATCCAGCCCAGGGCCTTCTGAATCCATGTTTTCAAAATCATCACCTTTCAAAAGCCTTTGTTCTGGGCTTTAAGAAAGCCACTGATTGAATTTTGGTTTGCTTGAGATGCCTCCTGGTGTTTTGAGAAGTACAGAAGCTAAGCCAAGCACTTCACTGCCTGTGTTTCATTTCACTAAGCAGACCTGAGATCAGTGGGATACTGACACATCCCAAATTGAACCTGTACTTAAGTGCAGTGAGTCCAGAACTTTCTCCCCTACATTTTTCCTGTTTCTTTTCTTCTTTCAAAACTTTGAACTATGTTGTGCATTTTTTCTCCAGCTATCTTTTCAATTCTGTCATGGAGAAAGATCACAGTCTTCACAATTTGTTGGTTTTCCTGTCTGATTTTAGTCAGGCCTTGAAGGCAGCAACTTCTCACCTCAATTTGTACAAGATAAAAACCGTGTTGGGCATGATAATAATTGAGCTTATTGTGGAAGCACATCCCCTAACCATTAGGGTGTCCTTCTTCTTTAGGGTCTTAATACCTCTAAGATTTCAGAGGTGCAAATGTCCTGCCTTCATCGTTATGCACAGCACCACTAGATGACAGGGCACAAGGCAGTGTCTCCTAAATCCTGGCAGTGAGGAGGAGGTCTTGAGGCAGAGTAGATGAATCCTTCAGGTCAACAAGGGATTGCATAGGTGGTGCCACTAACAAAGATTTCTCTTCAAGAACTTGGAAAGCTTTCTGATGATCAAGAACTTCTTGGAAGTGATTGGATGCCTATGAGTAAGCAGGGAAAAAAGGGTCTTTGCCAATGGACTGTCCAACCTGGTGAGAAGTTTTACACAAAGTGATGGGGGAGAGAGATAATGATGACCTACAATCAAGTGTGGAATTGGTTGGCAAGGAAAGGGTGTGGGGTGATATAGACAAGAGACCTTATAATCAACATAAGGCCGAAAGGAGCAGAAAAGGAGCCATCCTAAGGGTAGATACACACACAAATAAGGGTTAGTCTGTGTGACAGCATGATGAGGCAAGACCTCATACCTTTTCTAGGAAATCAGCACAACTGGGAGTTGCCTTTATGTGAGAGAGCAATGGGGATGCACCTGTCTCTGCCTTGGGAAGGGCAACAAGCCAGCTGAGAGATTATGAGTCAGGAATAGAGGGTAGATCATCATGGATGACATTGTGATGGGTGTCTGCTGCAGATCGCCTGATCAGGAAGTAGAAAAGGCCTTCTTCAGACAACTGGAAGAACCAAAATACAAGAATGGTGTGTGTATATATAGCTAAAACAAGAAGGGGTATATATACACAAGTCCAAAATAGGGGTGGTGAGGCACCTTGAGACTTGGTCTCCTATCTGAGAGGAAGCCTGGGCCTCATCATATTAGAGACCTCTATCCAGAGAGAGTTCTGTGGGAGGATGCCACCATCCAAGTCTCAGGCACCAGGCAGTGCCTGGATGCTGCTCCAGGGCTTGGGTAGGGGACAGTGATGGTGTCCTTGTGGCAGGACTTGTGCAGTGGGAGCTGTTGGCAGGCAAAGGAATTGTGGAGGAAGTGAGCAGCTGCACACTGTCAGGAAGAGTGAGCAGGAGATTGACAGGCTCTTTGCAGAGGCTGAACAACCCCAAGGTCCCTTCCAAATTATTCCATGATTCTGTGATATGAGGACAAACAAAAGCATGCATAGAAGCATGAAGGAAGCTCTGTGAAGGGTAGTTTAGTGATGGGTAGTATGGACAGGTTTATAGGTCTATGGTAACTTAATAATGCTACAGGTGTAACCTAGAGGTCTGGATCCAAGATTTTGTATTCAGCTTTGAGGATGCTGTGGAGCAACAAGAATGCTGAGAGAGCTAAAAAGTGTGACTTGGAAGGAAATATTAAACAGACTCAGACTGATAACTGAAATAAGATAAATTGAATGAAAAACATTGTAGAGTCTGCAAATTCTTCAAGCTACACTTGGACAGTTCCAAAGAGGAAAGAAATCACCTAGTCTGTGCTTGTGCTGGATATGCCAAAAATGTAGCATTCTAAATCTTCACAGACTCCTAAAACACTGGCATATAATCTGGAGCCATGTGGACAGCCTATCACATGGAAAGTCCCCAGCAGCAAGAAAGCAGTTTTTGTTAAGTGTTTTCACCCGCTGAAGAAAATGCCATAACCTGCTACATGTCCCTGAGTTCCAGCTCTGGATAATTGCCTTTTGCTTCTGGCAATGAATTGTCCACTTGATTTGCCTGTTTCCACAGGTACCTGGGAAGCTTTCTTTAGCCTTAAGATTACACATTGCTTTGCTACAGTAGTCTCTAGATGAGGCAGAGGGTGGGGGCTCAAAGAATTACCAAGCTGTGTGTCTTCATCAACAAAACAATAAGCACAGAGAGGAAATTAATATTCACAGATCTGCTGCCTCCGTGACCATAAACAAGCATGTTGGGAAAGTGAGGCAAAGGATTAGTAGAGTTAGGTAAAAAGAGGTGGGGTTGTTTTGGGGTTGTAGGATTTTTGCCTGGAGTAAATACATGAGCGAAGGTACTGCATTTGCTCCATGTTCCCCTCTGGTGGTTTTACCTTGGGCAGCTGATAGCCACTCTCTCCCGCTCCTCAACAGAGCAGGCAGAGAAAGTAAGATGACAGAGCTCATGGGTGAAGATAAGGACAGGTAGATTGGTCACCAATAACCATCCTAAGCAAAACATTGAATGTGGGGAAGAGTAACTTGATTTATTAAAAAAAAAAATAAATATTTAGGAGTACAGTTGGAAGCTGAGAAACAAAGACAAAACCTAAAACTTCCAAAACTCTGCCTTCTTCCCAGCTTCAGCTTCACTCCTCCATTCCCAACACCTGTCTCCCACACCCTGAGTGGCACAGAGGATGGAGGACAGTGCTATGGTCAGCCCACACAGCTCCTCTCTGCCACTCCTTCTTACACAGCTCCCCTGCTCCAGTGGGATTGTCCACAGTCGGCAGTCCTTCAGGAGAACCTGCTCCGTGGGCTGAGGGCAAAACTCTGCTGCAGTGCCTGGGGTGCCTTCTGCCCCTCCCTTTTCTCTCACCTTGGTGCCTGCAGGAGTGGTTCTTGCCCTTGATGTGTATGGATGCAATTGGCTGTAATATGATATAGAACAGAAAACTTTGTAATAATGGACTGTATGTATTCTTGTTACCTTTCTTTTTACTAGTAAAGAAGTGTGTTCCTATAAAGGTTAGGAAGTATGATTATTTTTATAAGCCTATATCTGTGTTTGTCATTTGTCTTCTGAAATTTCCCTTGGGCAGTTTCCTTAATTGTTGTGTGAAAGCAGTCAGTGACCAACAAATGAAGACCCAGATAAGTGATAAATTGCACAGACTAATTGTACATCAAGGATGGGTTACAAGGATGGGTTACCTGGTAGTGCTCGGCATCTTCACTGACTGGGCACTATGTGATATGAAGGTAAGCATTGATGGCTTCTGCATTTTTAGCTCAAATGCTCCCTAATTTTACTTGAGTAACAAAAACGTGCTGTTATCAAGATTCTCCACAGGATTTACTTTTTCTAGCCAGAAAATTTTGTATGAATGGGAAAAGAAGGTTGCAAACATACATTAGTCCCAGATTTCCAGATCTCCATCTGTTACTAAAGAACAGGCATCTCTCCCATTCTCCCCAAATTCCTAATAGGTGTCCTTTGCATGTAGACAGCTCAGCTCTTTGGTAGACACACTTGAATGGGGAGGGATCAGATGTACTGCTGATGTGTTGGACAGATGGTCAGTGCTTCCTCAGTAAGCCAAACGCATGGAGGAGACCTCAGACTTACTCTGCAAATACTTGTCATTCGAGCAGTAGATGTGTGGCAGGCTGGGTACACCTTGGCCACTCCAGACTCTGTGGGCACCTTCATAAATTTCTGTTTAGGAAAGCTGGGACAGAAATATGTCTGGTCTGTAATATAGATATACTCAGTATACTTTATACTCGATTTTAAAAAGCAACTTAATAACAGCATGAAGTCCATATTCAAGAATCACACATTCAGGTCTGTTTCATCAAAATAGGATTTAGTGTGTGTTTTCCCAAAATACTTGCATCATTTTTGTTTCAAGTATTACAGTGTTTATGGCTGTGGGTTCCCCAACGTTTGCTACTGGCTTGATAGAGAAACATTACTTAATGCCTTCACAAAGTATGTACAAGGTCATATCAAGGTACCATTTTCTTAAGCAGGAGCCCTACAGAAAACAACTGAACAATAACCATACTAATGGTCTGGAATGTGCTTGTATCAATATGTTATTTCACTGCATAAAGAAATCAATGTCATTAAAAAAATCATAGCAATTACAAAGACATAGCAAATTTGAGAGTGCTATTTACTGAATAGCTAGTGACCAATTTTCCAGTCCTCCTGTTTAAATTAATGAATATTTAAAGAGGAGGCTAATTCAATTTCCCTAAAACATGCCCAGTTTCATTAACACAGCAGGGGGAAAATACAAAATATGTATTTGAGTGCTTTGTTCTTCAACAGAAACTAGTCTACCCCTGATGAGTGGAAGATTAAAAGAAACCAGTGATTAAAATAATATTAACACAGTTTGCAGCACTCCTTTAATTTCTTAGTCTTAAACTCTGGTAAGTGAAATATGCTTAAATTCCTATTTTTTTAATGAGACTTTTCATAGAATAATATATATGCTTTGTGGGAAGGCTGAAAAGCAATTTTGTTTGGTTTTTTGTTTGTTTTGTTTGTTTGTTTTCTCACAAAGCAGCAACAGCCATTTGGAGGGGAGGGCAACTCCAGCATGGCAAAGCCTGGTGCAAGCTAGGATGTCTCCCAAGTACAGTGTTACTATATTAAAGCCATTCTGAATGTCAGCATACTTCACTGTGCATGAAGACTGTAAATGATACTGAAGCAGTACATTATCTGGGTAAAACAAAGACTGTCAGGAAAATGTGGTTTTGGTTTGGTTTGGTTTGGTTTTCCTGGATGAATTTCATTTACCTTTCCAACACATTTTAAATCTTTTGTAGAATACTCCAAGGGGGCATAGCACAGTGTGAGACTTGTAATCAGCCTAAAAGGAGTGACAGAAAGCTGGCTCATTTGGTGTCTCTCAATGTTTTCCTTTATTATAACCCGTCTGTTTACAGCTTTAATCACAGGAAATTTGAGTTTTTAACTCTTACAGCAGGTAGCAGGAAAACAAAACAAAACATAAAGGAACCTGAGTGTAATACTTTAAGTAAAAATCTAGATTTAGAAAATCAAGGGCATGACTCACCAGCATTAACTAAATATATGTACATGCATAACCTTTTGTTGTTGATGCACCTGACAAGTAGGTGCATAGATTTAACATGAAAAAAAATACCATCCTTAATTTTTAATAATGAAAGTAGCTAAGTGAGTAAAGACAAATTTGGAGGGGGTTGTGGGGTGGGAAAAATATATATTAGCTGTTGAACAGCAATAAAAAAACCAATTATGCTGTGGAACTCTAGCAAGAAGAGCTGGACTGTCTGTGGTTGATACCTATCAAACTGAAACATTATGTAATCGAGGTCAGAGGTGTGCCTCAGCCAGCTTTGGGTTCCTAAGGAAATGTTTGCAAAGAAAAGTGGGCACCTGTGGTTTGCCTACTAACATTTTGCCTAAATAAATAGATATGTATATTTTTAGATTTCATCTTCAGCCTCTTGGGATGAGCTCTGTCTTTCTGTTCTCCTTTGGCACAATGGCTCCTCTGCTCCATGCCTGAGCTTTCCAGGAGAAACAAACTGTGTGAGGAGCAAAGTGAAGTCTGCAAATATCTACCAAGATAAGAATATGTCACCATATCAAACCCTTTTGTCTGTGACTGGGACAGCTGCATTTTGCCTTTCTCTCCTGGTTTTAGTAGTCAGGAGCAGTTTGTCACTGTGTGGATGTGTATTCTAAACCCTCTATGCCATTTTTCTCATGAACTGCTCACCATGGACCATTTGCAGCAGCTGCCCAGGGCACACCCAACCCCTCAGGCTACAAACTGGGTGTTTAGGAACTTCTGTGAGATAAGGAAGTTTTCCTGCCTCCACACCCACCTGAGGGGTCATGCCTGCAAACGGGCCATCAGGGATGCCAAAAATATGCCATTGTTCACCTCACAGAGTAAATCACCCATTGTGAAACTCTTCACCATGGGGGAGGGACTGAGTATTCCCATCTGAGCCCAAGTGGATATAAGCTTGGGGGTTTTGGGACTGGAAGTGCTCTTCAGATCCAGAGGAGGAGCAGAGCCTCGACCAGACCGAGACTGCCACTGGACTGCAACCATCATTTTCACCAACAGGTTTCTTGTTTCCTTTTTACTTTAAACTCAGGAGGGCCACGTGATGTTCAGCACAGGGGTTGGTGAGCCCCATTCTGCTTGTGCCTCACTGTGCTGAGCTGTGCATCTGGTATTTTTGTGGCACAAATGAATTTTCCTTCTGTATCAGTGTATTTTGTGATCTTTTATTGAATTGTTATTCTGACTTGCAATCTCATTCTGAGTTGGATTCATTTCTAACTCTAACCCAGCACACTTTCTCAGTTCCATGTGGAATTACAAGCAGATACTTCCTTAGGGATATTTTCTTTGTCCCTCTTTCATAGTTTAACTCCAGCTGGCAACTGAGCCCCACATCTGCTTGTTAACTTTCCCCCAGTGAGATGGAAAAGAGAATCAGAAGGGTAAAAGTGAGAAGACCTGTGAGTTGACATGAAGACAGTTAATCAGGTAAAGCAAAAGCCGCTTGTGCAAGCAAAGCAAATCAAGGAATTCGTTCCTCAATTCCCACCAGCCGTTGTTCAGCCATCTCCAGGAAAGCAGGACTCCATCCCATGTGACAGTGACTTGGAAATTCAAATGCTATCACTCTGAACATTTCCCTCTTCCTTCTTCTCATAGCCTTACAACCTGAGTATGATGCCATATATATAGTATGGAACGTCCCTTTGGTGGAATTCAGTCAGCTAATCTGCTGTGTCCCCTCCCAGCTCCTTGTGCATTCCCAGTTTCCTCACTGCTGGAGCAGGGTGGGGAGCAGAAAGGGACTTGACTCTGTCTCAGCACTACTCAGCAATAACTAAAAAAACCCTGTGTTATCAACACTGTTTCCAGCAAAAATGCAAGACGCAGCCCCATCCCAGATACTTTGAAGAAAGTTAACTCTACTGCAGCCAAAACCACCACACACTGCTATTTCTACACTTTTTCTTTAAAAGAGAAACATAATTTAATTTTTAATAAAGACATGCTGAACCTGCTAAAAATAGCCTTTTTAGTACCATGTTATCAGTATTAAATATAACTCCCCTGCTCCACGGCTAGAGTACAGAACAAGAGGGATAGAATACTGCCTGATAGCATTATTCAGCATCCCCACAGCTCCACATATGTAACCTGAAAGTCTCTGTACTCTAGTTATAAAGGGTCAACATATAAGTCTCACTGTATGTCTCTGTTATTTGTGAACAGGCTAAGACAGTACTAAAAATAACTAAGAACTTCAAAGTCACTAACATTAATAAATGGTTTAATGAAAAACATATCCTCTGGAAGTCTGAACAGATTCTAATGGAAGTAAAATTATACCCCAAATTTGCTTAGGGAGCAGATATCAAGCCATGCTACAGGTTAAATACTTGTTCTTTCATCCAGCTTTGCTCATCAGGGGAAAAGTTTGTTCCTCAGGTCCTTCAGGCTGCACCTACACTGTCAGACACAGTCAGACACAAGGGAATTGAACACTCTGGGGGACTGTCTCTGCTGTTTAGTTATTACCATACTTTATGGAACTGCTTGGGCTCATGTCAGACAGCACATTCCCAGGCAGATTCCCAATGGGCACTCCAGGTATATCGCATTCACATGGGAAGGTTTTAGTGGCAGGGGTGCTGCAGGGGTGGCTTCTGTGAGAAGTGGCTAGAAACTTTCCCCTGTGACTGACAGAGCCAATGCCAGCCATCTCCAAGATGGACACACTGCTGCCCAAGGCCAAGCCCATCAGTGACAGTGGTAGCACCTCTGGAATAAAATGTTTAAAGGGGAAAAAAAAATCGACTAGTTTATCCCAAACCATATTGATCTGATGTGTAACAAAAAAAATGTAGAATTTAAACATGAATGGGTGGGGACTGCCCATATTCTTTTGGCCATCTTTGCCATGGGAGTGGAAGCAGGGAGCTGAGGCTCGTGGTACTAAGGCCTGAAATAGTATCAGACATTTGCAGAGTCACTTTGTGCACTTAGACATTTTCATTCAGTGTAGTGTCTGTTTTATTCCTGAGTCCTAAAACTGAACTCAGTATCAAACTGTGGATTAAAACTTTATGGCTCAGACATCTAGGTATTCATGTCCTCCGTTTGGCAGTTTATGTAAACAATAGTATTTCTGACCACATTAAAAAAAGACATGGGAACTGAATTTCTTTCAGTTACATTCAGTTTCAGTTCAACTCTCCAGCAGTGGGTTTCCAATCAACAGCAAAACACTCCCCCAGAGAAAATTCAATTTCAAAAGACAAGCTGTTTTCTTAAGAGTGACTCTGTAATGTGAAAAGGAGCTACTGTTGAGAAGATGTACTACAAAACTGTGCTCTGTTCAGTAAATAAAAATAAGACCTTTCTTTTGCTCCAGCAGAGGTGGTTTATCTAAATAGTTTTAATCCTTCCAGCAAGGAGGAAACTGATTTTGGAAATCATGAAAAATGCTTCAACAGTTTTCTTTCAAGCTTTGACAATGTGACCGCTGAGCATGGTGATGTTCAACAAAGATATCCAAGAATGCTGATGTAAGAAGCAGAATTTCTGCAGATTTTTGTTACATTTCTCCCATCAAGTGCACTTCAGTTTGGTGTGGTAATGTAGCAGCTTTTCCAGGATTATCTGTGAGGAGTGTGTGTCAGATAAATATTATTCCTCCATATCATTTAAAAGGAGCCACAGTTGTGCAAGGCAGCTTGTTTGTACACAGAACATAATTTTAGTAGCAGAAGCTTCTGGTATTTTCTGCTTAAACTGCTGGTGTTATGTGAAAGAAGCTGGAGTTATCTCAGGAGTTGTTTTGTCTGGGCAAGACTGTAACTGCAATTTTGCTGTACAAAACGTTGGATTCAGAAAAGCCATCCTACCATGATCATCATTATAACTTGTCTGAGACTACTGCATCCCCTTCAAAACCATGCCCTCTCTTATAGGTTTGGGATAATGGTCCCTTTCAAACTACTGTGTAACACAAGTTTCAAACTCACTGTGAGGTTGTTTCTTTCCTTCTTCTCAAAACTCAAGCAATATGGGATATTGCACCATTTGCAATGAATGATGAACAGATGTACTGTTTTATTTTGTAATCTCTCCAATGCAGGGGCATCACTGTGAATGTTATTGACAGCACTTGGGGTCCTAATGTACAATGCATTTCTAGGGCCCAGAACAGTATGAATAGTTAATAAACATGTATGACAATAAGAAGGATGCAGTGGTAGAGTCTTGATAGAACTGTCTGATAAACTGATCTTTTTTACACAGCATGATTTTTGTAATAACTGAATAAAAAAATCCCTCACATCCAGAAGCTGAGAGTACACAGACCTATTTACAGCATGTGTGAACATATGCTGTAAACATGCCTCTAAAAATGGATTTTGTGCTCATACCAAAGGAGCAATTGAATATAAATTCAAAGTGAAACAAACTACATCTGTTGATGGGTGTATTACTAGTAGAAGTAAGGAATGAGTGGGAGGTGATATCTACCTCTCTGATTAAAATGTGAATTTGTAGAGTTCTGTGGTACTCTACATCTCAACCAGCACTCATTATTTAAAAGGCAGGAATATAGTCTAAAGTAACTGTTCAGACATCCTGTGCCTTCAGTCAGGCACTTTCACATGGCATCCAGCCTGCCTAGATGCCTGAGAGAGGTGTGAGAATTTGTTTCCTGGCACTCTCTCTCTTTGTTGATTGGATAGAGAGCCATAACTTCATCCAGAACTACCTTGGACTAGACACCTGTATTTTAGAAAACTAGATTTAGATTATTTGAATTCTACTTGCAATGTTCCCATTTTTTAAAGGATGTTGAATTGCCAGAGATCATATAAAAACTGTTTTGCAGCTACTGGAAAAGCCTTTCCAATGATATTCATATAGAGCTCAATGAATTTAGTTTATCCAAAAAGAAGATGATTATAGTGTAATTATATAAGGGAATATATGAGATAAAGATCCGTTACTAATGAGAAAGAGAAAACAGAAGGAACTGGTATCTGGGTGAATAATTTGGAAACAACTTTCAGGGAAAGGGTCGTTTCTCCATTCCTTGGCGCATTCAGGTTGGAACTTAATGACTTCCTGAAGTACATGAATGCTGGTTTTGGCTGGGAGAGAGGTAATTTTCTTTCAAGTAGCTAGAATGGGGCTATGTTTTGCCCTTTTGCTGGAAACAGTGTTGATAATACAGGGATGTTTTAATTATTGCTGAGCAGTGCTTAGACAGAGTCAAGCTGCTCCCTTTCTGCTCCTCACCCCACTCCAGCAGTGAGGAGACTGAGAATGCGCAAGGCGCTGGGAGGGGATATAGCAGGGACAGCTGACTGCAACTGATCAAAGAGTTATCTCGTACCATATGGCATCATGCTCAGCATATAAATCTGGGAGAACAAGAAGGAAGGGAGTGATGGCTTTGTGCTCTCAAGTCACTGTTATGTGTTTGATGGAGCCTTGCTTTCCTGGCGATGGCTGAACACCTGCCTGCCCATCAGAATTGGTAAATTAATTCCTTGTTTTGTTTTGCTTGTGTGCGTGGTTTTAGCTTTACATGTTAAGCTGGTTTTATCTCAACCCACGAGTTTTCTCACTTTTACCCCCATCCCACCAAGAGGGAGCCAGTGAGCGGTTATTGTTGTCTGGGATTAAACCACAACAACATATTACAGTGGAATCCAAGCTATGGGACTCAGAACAAGGTTAAGTGGATAAGAGCCAGCCTGCTAGATTAAGAATAGTGCCAGTGGCATAGTGAAATGAACAGGATCACAGGGAACAGTCCATTGGTTTGGATAATTATATTCACTTGGAATTTAAAGGGAGGATGGATCTAGTCAATCTTCTTTTCAGCACTTGATTATCTGTTCTGCTGCTTGATTAAATGTTTACAAGGTGGGAAAATCTTACCACCTTTTTTGACACTAGAAAGAAAACATTTTGGATCACAGTATGAACAAATGATGCCTAACAACAAGAAATTCAGTACAATGTGGGATGTTTTCATTTCAGATTTCACTGATTAGTGTTTATTTTACCATATAAGGTATGAAGAAATAGACATCCAGATGTACAATCTCTTTGTAATATGATGTAAGACTTCATTCTATAGAACCTTGTATTATTCCAGTTCACTCACTCCTTGAAAGATGTAGACACCATTATTTCTGCTACTTCATAGAAATAGTCAGTTTTCTACGTGATATATGGAAATACAGTATGTGCACATGCCCCATACACATCAATTCCATTTCTCTTGTCACCTATGTTCACGATACATCATATCTCCAGTTTTCTCATATGACAGACCCAGAGAATAATTTAGATTGGAACAGACCTCCCAGGTCATCAAGTCCAACCTTTGACCAAGCACCACTTTGTCAATAGATCATATCATTAAGTGCCATGTCCAGTCATCTCTGGGACACATCCAGGAATGGTGACTCCACCATCTTCCTGGGAAGTCTGTTGCAATGCTTAAATAACTCTTTATGTGAAGAGATTCTTCCTGAAGTCCAGCCTAAACCTTCCCTAGCACAGCTTGAGCATATGTCCTCTCATCCTATCACTCGTTGCCTGGAAGGACACCAACCCCCCACCTCGCTACAACCTCCTTTCAGGAAGTTGTAGAGAGCAATAAGGTCACCCCTGAGCCTCATTTTCTCCAGGCTAGATAAGCCCAGCTCCCCCAGCTGCTACTCATATGATTTACTCTCTAAAATAAATTCACCAGATCCACTGTCCGTCTCCGGACACATTCCAGCACCTCAATCTCTTTCATGCAGTGAGGGAACCCAAACTGGACACAGTGCTCAAAGTTTGGCCTCACCAGTGCACACAGACACAACCACTTCCCTAGTCCCTCTGGCCACGCTATTTCTAATACAGGCCAGGGTACCAGTACCACTGGCCATCTAAGCCAGCTGAGCACACTGCTGGTTCATGTTTAGCTGGTTGTCAACCAGCACATATCCAGTGCCTACGTGACTATTGCCCTCTTTGCTGTTTCCTCCAGCTGTCTTGCTAATAAAGCTATAGATAAATGCTCTGACTTATCACATGGACTGTTGTGCATCTTTTGATTGAATCCATACCCTATGGCCTTATGCTATCACCCCTCGTCGAAGGTCATATATGTGATTCCTTAACAATGGTCTTAGGTCATTTTGAGGGGTATCGGTATAGAAGGGTCACAAATGTTAATCTTAAAGACTTGAGGAGAGGATTGTCATGCTGTGTGAGGAGACCTAACAACAGGTCCTTCCAGAAGACATCATAATTGACTGGCAAGTGGTTAGATGATCCTACTGAACTCAGCACATTGTTCTGTCAGTCACCTGGTCAATCACCTTCTCCCAGGACATCCTGAAACCATAGTTTGTTGTATTCTGAGGTGAACAGCATCTGTGATTTGGAATTATATGAGGAAAGCATTGTCAAAAAAATCTTGGAACCAAAAAAAAGGAAGTTGGTTTGGGTTCATGAGCTGAATGTGTCTCCTTGATTAAGACAATCAGAATTCCTTTACAGCAGCTGAATGGCAGCTTTCACAGCATCCCTCAGGATATTATGAGAAATTCAATAGCTGGGTTAGAAAATTACTGTGGGGACGAGAGGAAAAACAATCTTGTAAAAGACATGCCAGTTTTTACTGCTCTTTGTTAGCATTCTCACCTAAAACCCTTTTATCAAGGTTTTTCAACTGCCATTTCCAATTACATTAGACTGAAATTTGTCCATCAGGACGGGAATGATTGATTGAAATTCTATTTAAGTTGCTTTAACTTCTTTCAATAAGGAGAGAAACAGCAAACTGTTTAATATGTTTTCAGACTTTCACTTGCTTCACTGTTGTGAGCTCTTCAGAGAGTAATTTGGTACAGTGGCTTGAGGTAGGACTGGTGAACTTCTGAAGTTTATGGTCCCAGTTCTGGCACTTTTTCTTCCTGACCAAGTTCTTTGACTTTTGTCTATCATCCTCTTCACACATACAAAATAGTAGCTGGAGGAGACAAAGAGGAATTAAAGAGGTGTAGCCACCCCAAAGTGCTTCTCACATGCTGTTAGACTGCTGCGAACTACTTTTCCACGTCCCACTTTATCCCTCATTTGTTGTCATTCCTTCCTATATTTAGTCTCATTAATATTTTAAGCTCTAAAGTTAAGACCTGTTGCCTTTATTTGTCTGTGAAGTTTCATGAACTTTTCCAGTAGTCTGCATGTAAAATTTAAATAATAAATATTAATACCAGTTTAAGATTCGGAAAACAGGGCACTCTATCTGCGAAAATATATTCTTTTTGCTTATTATTATTATCCATTTCGAAGTAGCAGCTTAGAACTTCAAGTGGACTAATGGTATCTTGCACAATCACAGTTTTATACCAGCATGCTATTTTTTTTTCTTCCTTTGAAATCATAACTTTGAATTTTACCTAGACTAGCAAAACCAAAAAAAAAAAATTCTGTCATTTGGAATGGGATTCACCAATGGAAACTCAATTTGTTTCAATGTAGGCATTCACATACTAAATGAGGCATCTAAGATCCAGTTTAACTCAGACAAATCCTCCAAGACAGTCCTATTTCTTTATACTATGCAGGACTTCTGGACAAGTAGTTTGTCTTTGTGGTGAAGATATGTGGGATAAATACTGTGCTGGTGCTTCCTTCTTCAGCATTTTTATGCTCTAACTTGAGTCTCAAAGTAAATTGCTGCTTTCTTTAGAATACCAATTAATGCCTTTTACAGACCAATTATAAATTTAATGAATGTTGCGGTGAGTGAACTTTTCTCTGGTAAGGCAGGTCCTTCCAGGTAAGCACTTGTTTGGACAGTGTGGCAAGGAGGATGACTAGGATCCTGCAGTTTTCTATAGTCTTGTCGTGTGGATAAGAGCTGCAGTCTATACAGCTGTCAGTCTGGTGGATTTTTACCAACAGAAATCTCATTTTAAAGTGAGAGTGAAGGAAAGGGCATCAGAGAGAAGTAAGTGGCATCATTCTATATTAGCAGCTTATGCTTACCTAGGGAGTGGTTTTCATGCCAGCATACTTCAAACAGTGTATCTGAAATGTTAAACAACTAAGATATTTCAACTTTATGTCAACAAGGACTGAAGGTTGCAGAAGCTTGTAAGTTGACTCCTCTCACTGAAAATGTCAACATCAGCCAAGCCACAGACTAATTCAATTATTTTCCCTTTAGAGTATGATGTCCAAAGGAGGAGTTCACAGTGCTTCAGTGTCTTCAGCTTCCCTGCACATTTCAGTGTGTCTCCAAGTGCGATGCCTTCAGATCCGACCCCCTGTCTGCTCTGCTGAGTGCAGACAGCAGCAGAACCGCCACGGGAACTGATAGGTGTCATTATTTCCCTTGGTCTTTCTATTGCTCTGGTTTTGAATGAACTTTCAATTTATCAGTGTCTAGGGTATATGTATGACTTCAACTTGTAGGGATTAGAGAGAAACAAAACTCCCTATGTTAAGATTATTAAATTAATCTGCTTCATTGAAGGATGAAGCAGACTGAATAAAGGAAAGGTTATTGCATGGGCCCCGGGGGCTCAGGGCATCAGGAGAGGAAATGGAATGATTTATTGCAGTGCATTTTAGAGTACTTTCAAAGTTTGAATTATCTTTGTAATTTGAAATCACTTTGAATCTATCAGAGCTTATCCAAAGATTGACAGAAATTAAAAATTAGTACTTTTTTAGATCTGAAAGTGTTTGAACATGGTTAGTAGTGACGAGTAAAGTGCTCCATTTGACACATAAATATTAGACAGAAACAGTGTAAAGTTTAGGGTTTGGGCTAAAATGTTGATTTAGTAACTGATCTTTCATTCTTGCAGCTTTCTTAAACATACCACTGAGGCTTTTAGCCTTTTGGCCAAAACAGGCAATTGAAACATAAAAACATTCTGTGGTATGGTAAAAAAAGTACAACAGAAGCTAGAATAGATCCTAATCCAGTTTTGCTAAAGCTTTTTGATTAAAGCTGGGGAATTAGTTATAGCAATGCAAGCCTTTGCTGGAGGCACCCTGCCTTGCTGGGGCACTACCTGGAGGAAATCCCATGCCCTTGAGTGTCTCAAAAGCAGTTTTCAGAGGTGCTTTTTTTGAAATTAAATCTCCAGCATGGGAGGGACTTCCTCCTGGCACCCAGAGCCATAGCTTTCCTCTCCTTGATACAGATTTCCTGGGGGCTACACCTTCACTCCTGCCCCAGACCCAGAGTGAGATCCACATGAGGTCTGTATGAGATTTATGGTTAGGAGTGACCCATAAAATCTACAGAGCTTTTGGGAAATTTCCATCCTCAGTTCTCTAAAAATCATGCCTTGATAGATTAAAATGGTTCACCTGCTTTATTTTTCAAGGTATCGAGTATGTGCTACACACCTCAAACAAACATGTGAAGACAGAGATCATGGCAAGAAGAGCTCAAATTTGTATTTGGCATGACCCAGTGAGTGATGGTGATTATGAGATAAGAGTGGAGGAGATGGGAAGGACAAGAGCTGCTGCTACGACAGTTGTCTTATGCAGAATTGGGAAAGAGTTTTTCCAAAGAAAATTGGAACCTGAAGGCACTGACTAAACAGTTTTGGGTAGAAGAACACATGGTCCTAGATGGCTGGGAGAGGGACGACAGGAGGAGACCACAAGGCTGACTGATGGTAGTAGAAAGATGAAAAGAGCAGATGAAACAGACTTTTATTGTTTAGAAAACCAGGATTGGCGTCCAGGTTTAGTCTGTGAATTAAGCCCTACAACCAGGACTGACTTTAGACAGTAGCAGAAACCACATTTTTGCACAGCTGGATGTACAGCTTCAAACCACTCCCCTGTGCTCCCATTTCTATCACTTGTAGAGATTGTCTTGTTTCTCTTTTTACTAACCCCATTTCAAAAGTTTGAGTGGGTAATGAAACAAAACCACCAGAATTCATAAAACTTTACTGCTTTATTATAAATTACAAATCCTAGTCTAAAATGAAATACATAAGAATGAGTGTTTTACTTTTAGTGTTTACCATCTGATTTATTTTTTCTACTATTATGTGAAAAACCCCTACTATTTCTGTCCTTATGATTCGCATTAAAAGTACACTATCTCCAGAGACAGCTAAAAGGAGAGAGAGCTGTACAAACAGAGGCATTGCCCAAACACAGGATCAGAAACATTCCCAGTCCCAAAGAAATAATAAAAAATAGATTGGGAGGAACATGGCCAAGTGATTTATCCACTGTCATGCTTGGGATGCGGGAGGAATAGGATCATATGCCTGCTGCCTCCACAATGGCCTGGCCACCCAACACAGATTAAGGCAGGGTGCTTGCAGCAGCTCTGCAACAGGGCAGCTCTCTGCTGCCTTGGTCATGGCACAATTTAGCAACCCTGGCAGCTTTCACAGGCTTGTTCCTTACCCCATTTCTTCCCATTATACATGAATCATGCAAAGACATCCAAACCCACATGTCTCTGCATCAGCTTCTGCTACTTTCTCTAAGGGGAGTGTGTGGGGTAAGCAAAATGTCTCAGCCAAGCCAGGCACCCTGTTTATTTCTCTCTATCCCAAAAAAAAACCCTAAGTGTAGCAGAGCTAAATACTGGACAGGGTAATTGGTATTGTCCACCAGGGACAGAAAAGAGAAAGCGTCATCTTTCTTCCATATTCAGCTGGGGTTTGGCTGAAGCAATAGCAGCAGGATTAGTCAGCATGCAGCTAAATAATCAATGTTGGAACAAGGGTGTCTCTGGAGAGAAATCTTCCTATCTGAATTATATCTACATGTGTATGGGAGTAAAACATGGAGTTCCCTTTTATACAATTCCTGGGAAACATACAGGAGGCCTGCAAGCAGCTCCTGTACTCCCCCCAAGTTTGACCACTAGGCCTGTTGTACAGCAAGGACAGGGGGCTCTTCAAATAGTTTGGACTTGTGGGAGAGGTTTTTAACTAGCTGAGCCTGTAACCCTTCCACATCTAAGATGTAATAGCTCTGACACAAAGAGCAAAGGGATTTCTTTGGGGAAATGTAAATGTGTCCTATATTGCTAGTTAGGCTGTGAGAGTCTCAGGCTAGAGAAGGCAAGCACATTTGCTCTTTTTGCACAATAAAGACAGGTTTTGGCTAGGGCCTTTTCCTGGGTGTATCATATAACAACCGACAATAAAAAGAATGATCTTACCTGACAGCTGTGTGTTGAGAACTTTCTTGGAAGGAAGAGCATGTGAATACCCCTCAGCAGAGGAGGATGTGAATTGCTAGGCAAGATGTGTGTGTGTGGGAACAGACACCTCTGCCCACGATGGGACAGAGGCAGGAGGTGGCCCAGATGGGGCTCTCAGTCAGAGATCAGCTCGCTCATTGAACTCCTTGTTTCTCCTCACCCACAGCATTCAAAAGGATGCCACTGCTGCATTCCAGCTGAGTTACCACAGTCACCATCATTTAAAAGTCAGTTCTAGCCCACACATCTGTATAAAAAGGGATAATGGAATCACTCCTACTTTTTTTGATGATGTCAAAAAAAGCTATTTCTTAACACGAACTCCAATGATTTATTGTCTTCTTTTTTAATGTTGCTTTCATTACAAATACATGCAATACATTTATGGGGTGTCAGCAAATATCGAGTAAGGGTGATTTTAAAGGTAACACTATAAAACAGTTGCTCCTTACCTCCCATTACTGTAGCACAATAAATCTCCACCCAATATGCACAGTCTTATAAAAAAATTTATTGTCCCTAGGAAGTTACTATAGGCTAATAATTTTCCTGTCTTTTTACTGTTACCACTTTTACTAAATATCTCACTTGAAAATGTGATGGGACATGGCTGAACAAATTACACATTTCAGAAAACAACACACAAGACAATTTTTTTTTCATCAGGAAGACTTACTCTGGACTGCCTTCAGGATGTAATTTTAGTTGTCCTAAATAATTGCATTCTATTGACATCTGGTTAGTTAGGATATTATTTTCTGTTGTATGTTGTATCATTAAAGTAAATGACCCTAGGATTTTAAAATTACATTGGCTATAGCTTTCATCTTCAAGAAAAGGTCAAACCTTACCAAGCTGAGCAACTAATAGGAGAAATTATCACCAGGCTATAGTTAAAATAAGAAGATCACAAAGGAGCATCTTCACTATAGAGAGATTAGGGAGGTTTAGGAGCTCATTGTGTGGACAGGAAGAAAAAGCAGCAGCTTCCTTTCATAACACCCTCAAAGTTTTCTTTCCTCTCTAAACCCTCTCCAGAGCTGTTTGCTAGGCAAGTTCTCCTTTCAGGGTTCCCTGAATGCTCTAATCCCTCACTACTTGAAAAAGAACTTATTGCCAAGCTTGTTCAGCTAATTTTTCTTCAACTATATCAGTTTTCATAATAAAATAGATGTTTCCCTATAAATTGTTGTTTGTTTAATTACAGACAGTGGTTGAAAATCCCTGTTTACTTTGCCAGGTACGTGTAAATTCATTGGAAGAAAAAGCACAGGGGTTAGACTTAAGAATGCTCTGCACTCTACTCTGGACTGGTGTAGCCTCATCTTGAGTACTGTGTGCAGTTTTGGGTACCACAATATAGAAAAGACATTAAGCTATTAGAGAGTGTCCAAAACAGGGGCACAAGGATGGTGAAGGTCAGGAGGGGAAGGTGTATGAGGAGCAGCCTGGAGGAGACTGAGAGGAGACCTCATTGCAGTCTTTGACATCCTCATGAGGGGAAGTGGAGGGACAGGCACTGATCTCTTCACTCTTGTGACCAGTGCCAGGGCTTAAGGAAATGGCATGAAGCTGAGTAGAGGCAGGTTTAGGTTGGATATCAGGAAAACATTTTTCACCCAGGGGGCAGTTGAGCACTGGCACAGGCTCCCCAGGGAAGGCGGTCACAGCACTGAGCATGTTTGAGTTCAAGAAGTGTTTGGACAATGCTCTCAGGCACATGGTATGATTCTTGGAGTGTCCTGTGCAAGGCCAGGAGCTGGACTCAGCTATTCTGATGGGTCACTTCCAACTCAGCATGTTCTATATTCTAATAAGGCAGAGTATGTCTGGGAAAATCTTCACGACGGTTCATCCAGTGGCAACAGCAGTTCTGTAAAAAGGCAATTTAAAGAGAGTCCCACTTGCCAAAAGTTCACCTGAAACCTTTTGTTTCCTTTTATCATACACTGAAGAGCATGATTTAAATACCATTCTCAGGTATATCTCTAATACTTCAACTTAAGGATAAACAAGCTCTCAATTCAGAGGACCACATGTGAACATGCATGTGTCTTTTGCTGCAGTTTATAGGAGCAAGCAACGTACCTGAGCCTTCAGAACCTAAAACTGCCAGACACCACTACCTTTCCTGAAGGTTAAAGCAGACTGATATCTCACACTCAGTTATGCATTTGTTTATCTGCTGCCCTTTAGAGTAGTCATTGGCACTTGACTGAGGTGCCAGTGTGGACTTTCCTGTATCACCAAGTGTCTGCCCATCTGGTTATGGTGACGTGACTCTAGGCTACCCTTCCAACTTGCTACAGCTGTGATAAAGCCTAGGCCAAAATGACAGATCACAATTGTGCTTTTCCAGTACTATTTTAGTCCCTTAAGTATCCATCAGACAAAGCTGCAAGAGATGTTCTTTGCCTGAGGCTGTGCTCCCTCAGTGCCGCAGGACATCCCACTCGCTCACAGCACACCCCCTCTCAGGGGACACCAAGCTCCATGGAGTGCTGCACATTTCTCTTCATGAAAGTTGCCTACTGTTGTGAACAGATCTGCACAGAACCTACTCAGAGCAGTTTGGTTTTTTTTAAAACACATAAAAATGTTATACCTTTAAACGTAATACACCGTAGCTTCAATATTGTTTGGTCTTCTGGAGTTCAGCTGTCTAATATTTCAAATATACTAATAAGTATGAAAAGATGGTCATAATTGGAGCAATTCACTTGGAAATTCAATACTAAAATATGCTTAGCATTAAGACCAGTGTACAGTCAGTCTGTCTGTCTCTCCTAGGAACTGCTTTGACTACTGGTAAAAATACAGCTATGGGATGTCACTTATCCTGGAATATTTTTATTAACTACTTATAAGAAAACTAGGAATTGGCTTTATTTCTGCTTATCCAGAAACACACTTCAGACTTCAGTCATGTTTGCTACTGTTAATTGTGCTTTATTTTCTTGCTCTGCAACACAGTCACTGTTACTGTTGGGTTTTAATGTAATTTGAGATATGATGGCATCCAAATCTTCCTTCAGCTGAGGACAAGGTCCCTTGGAATGGTAAAGACTATGGGCACATGGGAATACATTGTCTGTGTCTCCAAATTTTTAAAATGGAACTCAAAACAAATTGTAAGGATGAAGAACCAGATGGAAGATGAGCACAGTGATGAGCTGAATAATCACAGTTCTATGGTTACATAAAACACAGCTCTGTGCTTCCAAAGAGCCACTAAGTCTGATGTGTAAGTATAAGAAAACCCCAAGAATATTAGCCTCAGTGTGCATTGGCTATCAACGGGGGACTCATTTCTTGGAGGCTACACATGTAGGCTGCAGAAGGCAGTGAAGTCTTGAGGAGGATTTTAAGCAGGATCATGGTCTCACCGCAGGGTGTATGCAGCATGTATGAGTGATGTGCAAAGAAGATTATGGTCTTCTGTTAATGAGAGAGAGAAGGACACCTTCAGAGCTGGTAGCATGATCATGAAAGGCATGCGGATGACGTGCTAAGACAAAATCAGGAAAGTAGGACGAGGCAAAACTGTACAAAGCCTCAGTGTAACATCTCAAGTTCAGCAGCAGAAAAGGGGAACTTGTGAAGACTTTCAGCAGGGAGGGGAAGCTGGGCTGCTGGCTCGGGAACACATGGGCTTTAGTCTTATCCTTTGATAGTTTGAAAGAAGTAATACAGGCAAAGGAACCAAATGTGCTACTGTAGGCTGTGCTGCTGTGAGAGGTGAGGAGAGTCTGAATGGCAATGTGCAAAGCACCAATGGCGATATACTTTAGAAGGAGTTTCTGCTGGATTTAAATGTGGTCTGGATGTTTAGAGAAAGGAGAAAAATGAAACCCATCTAAGGTCCAGGGCAATACAGGGACAGTGGCAGTGGTAGCAGTTGCAGAGAAAGAGAGAGTTTGAGAATTTGACAGGGAAGAAAAGGAGCTTTCAGTTTTCTCAGTTAAGCCCATGATTAGATATCCGAGGTGTTGAATACTGGCGACATTTCAGAGCTTGGTAAAAGTGGGTAAATGAAGAGGCAGTTTTGAATCACAGTGAGCTGCAGATAGAAAAGCTAAAATTCAGTTGGAAAGTCAAAATTCTAGCTGATCATAGAAAGCTTAAAGAAGGACAGTATTCTAGAAAAAATAAATCATTTACTCAGAAAGCATCTAATATAACAATGATAAAAGTGGAAGACAAACATAGGAATTTTTATGTGGATACAAACTTTCCAGGTAGACTGTTTTGACAGGTCTTACTAATGCTGAATTACATACAGGTCTTTATTAAGGAACTCAAGGAAAGTGCTCTGTGATTCTTTACAATGGAACAATATAAGTATTGTGAATCAACTCAGCATCTTTATCTTTCTCTCATGATACAAAGGGACTGGAAAGCTACATAGTTAAAAGGATAAGCTATTGTTCCAGAAACCAAAGCTAGATAAAATGCAGAACAAATTTAAGGTAAGGCTACAATTAAATTAATAAAAACCTTGTGATACAAAAAGCTTTGGTGATGGGAATGAAAGAACCAGAGGCTTGTAAGACCTTAACGTGTAATTATCGCTAATAACCTACTTTTAATGTAGCAGTCTTCAATTTGAAAGCTCCCAAAATGTCTTAGATACTACATTGTAAAGATATTCTTTTAAGGATTCCATTTTGAGCTTTTTACAGTTAGACAAAGTAGTTACAGTACTTTCAAAGTCACAACAGTGAGCAGAAGGGAAATCACTGGCCATTCAAAACACATGGCACAATTTTGTCCAGTCTTTAGTGCAACCCCTCCGTCTCACACCTCCCAGTTACCTCAGCTTCACTGCTTTTCCTTACCCTCTCCCACTCCCCACTCACTTCCCCTTCCTCCACTGTCGTTCTTTCCTTATTTCTCACACAATTTTCCTGGTCCCTTCCTATTAAAACTCAGGCCTAATATGGATCTAATACGACACTTCCTTCCTCCCAGAGTGTGTTTTCTGTGTTTACTCCTCCATTCAGTGTTGCCTTTAGCCAGTGAGTGTGTGAATGCAGTGGGGTAAGGCAGCCTGCTGCTCCATGCTGAGCAGAACCCCAGGACTAGGCAAGCACACTGCTGATTGATCCAGAGCACACCACAGTGACTGTGATTACCCCAGCTTGGCTGCCACAGCACTGACAAACTCAGTGGCACATTGGGAATTCATTCAATTAAGGGATGTGTTTACACAGGGGACCTGTTTGTTGGAAAGTAATCTTATTCTGAGGGAACACAATCCAGCTCCATACCAACAATTTTTAGAGGTAACTTGTTATTTTAGAACAGAAAGTGAAGAGCAATGTAATTTCCTGAAAGCATTGAATGCAGAGAAATTATCCAAGATGGAATTTGCCCTCGTTTTCTGCCTGATAACTCTCCCTCTAACTTTTCTGCCAAGTGCTGTAAACAACTGGTCAAGACTCACAGATCTCGTCTGAAATACATTTACAAAAGCACTGCATTCCCATCACAATCAAAGAACGCCGGTAAGTGGTGGGCTTACAGAGAAAGACCAGGAAAAATCTGTTTTTCTAGTTTTTCCTTGTAAGTACTTTACTGTCCTGGTGACAAACCCTTCTCAGTATTCTTTTATTATCTATTTCATACACTAGAAGTGTTCAAGATATTGTTACCTTTCTGTTATTGAAGATAACGGAGACATATTTTTACAACAGTTAAATTTTTCTGCTGTGTTACAAACTAAACATATTCTGGTGGATTTTTTCAAAATAGCATTGTCAGTGGTCAGATGGATCCAAGGTCCAAACACTTTTTTTTTTTTTCAACAAAATGGAAATTGATATGCCAAGGAAAATCAGCTCAGCATGACACTGCCATTTGAGCGGGGTTCTGGACAGGAAAATGCTACCACGTTTGGCAATTTTTGGTTCTGATAAAGCACGATGTACGGTTTGGGGGTTTTTTATTTATTTGGTTGGTTTTTTTTCATCTGGCTATTAATTCCAACACTGTAACTTCATTTATCAGGTTTGTTAACTATCCTCTGCAGTTCTGAATTCTGCACCACTTTAACAAGATGTGATTCAAACAAAAAAGCAAGTGCAGCACAAATGAAACAAAACAGATTGCATATGAACAAAACTATAATAAAAACCCCTTCCTGTAGTCTTTTTACAAACATTTGTTTATGTCAGAAAGTTTGAATTCTTATATGTTTGCATTTCTCTTTTATCTACTAATCTGAAATGTGGCTTCAGTGTTGCATGAAATACAAATTCTGAGCTAAACTGTCATTCATTGCTGCCCAAGATTAATTTAACATTTGGAATAATAATCTATGGCATGTAATGTGGAAATACAGAACCCACTCTTGTGAGATGCTGAGAATCACTGATTTCAATAGAAATTGAGGGCATTTGGACTCACTCTGAACCTTCACCTCTTGCTATTCTATTCATGTTTATACCAGCCAATCAAACCCTGTGCATCTCAGACCAGAGTCAAAATCAAACATGAAAAAAGAAAACTACAAAAATGCAGCAGGACACACTGGTGGTCAAGTCCATTTAAAGTTCAGAATAAAACTTCTCACCAGCTGAGCTCTGTGCAATACTGAGTGGGAAAGTAAGAATAGAAAAGTGTATAGTAGAGTGCATGCTTGTCATGCCTGACATTTTGGGAAGTCACAAGTTTGAGTTTTCTGACTGAACCTGAACACGGGCATGCTGTGTGACCATGAGTAAGACGTTTTAATTTCACTTCATGCAAACATCTGCAAAATGTCATGTGGGTGGCAAGGCTGAGTGGTGCTAGCAGTGCATTCCCACATCCTTCACGAACTGGGAGAAAGGGCAGAAATTGTATATGAAAATATGGAGACCACAATTTGAGAAAGGTGTTCCACAAACTCAATGTATTTTGAACTTATGCAACCTATGAAGTCCTACTCCGGAATAAATGGACTGAACACAGTAATATGTCAGTGGCAAAAATCCTGCAGAGCTGGAAAGATTCCCTTTAACCAGTCACAGATTGTCAGAGGTGCAGATGGAGAAGAAAGAGCATGATAGAGGTTGAAATGGCTCTATTAGCACTTTCTGCTTTGCTGTAGAATATTCCATGTCATTTGATGCACTTATATTTGCAGAACTCCTCCCATTGATTTGGGTGCTGCATCTGCCTCTTCTTTTAATGATGCAGACAAGTGAAAACAGAAGATCAGGGCTCTGTGGATGGTGTGAATAGCTGTGTCTGGGGACGTGTGGAAGAATGAGTGTTTGCATAGATGGAAAATAATAAACTGCCTCACATCATTTATCAGAGAAAACTGAGACCAAAGTCTCGCGGAGGAAGAATATGGAGCTCTTGTACTAGATCTGATTTCAACAATATCACTTCAATTATAAAAGCCACATAAACAGCAGGAGAATCACAAGGGCAGCAATAAACAGAAATGTCTTCACATGAGTCCTGATTTAACAGTTCTGGTATTTTTATAGAAGATGCTTCATCTTTGTCATTGCTATGGGAATAAAGAGAAGAGGAAATAAGAGCCTCCTGAATTTCTTCTGATTAATCCCCAATCTCTTTTCTTGTCTATTAGCAAGGGTTCAAAAATAACTGCTAGACATAACAGTCTGACAACACAGGGGAATGATCAGGGGAATTTTATATCCTCATTAGCCCTTCACAAAACACACGGTTTCTCTGATACTGCATCCAGATCACTCCTTTTTCAAACAGCTTAAATCAGTGGCAGTACTGTACAGAATTTGAGGACAGAGCAAGCATTACATTGTTAGATATTGGCCTCCTGTATAACTAGGCTGAAGGCTTTCTCCCCACTGCATTTTACAGTAAGCCAAATAGGTCATTTTTAACACAGTGATTTTCCTAAATGCCTTCAAGACTTCATGTGAATACAATGAGAGAGAGAGAAAACCTCCATTGTGAATTTTTAGCTATGGCCAAGCACAGTCATCATTAAAAATCTGTGTCTTGTTTCCCATTTAAGTTTTTTTGCCTTGGTTCCTGGCAGGACCTTCCCAGAATGGCTGAAGATGTAGTCCCCAATATTTTTTATATCAAGGGATGTACGCTTGTTAATTTTTTGTTGTGTACACAGTTAATTTACCTCTCGAGCTCCTTTTTGATACGCTACACAGAGAGACCTTTTGAAGAATTAGGTCAAGCAACAGGAACCGTGACGCAAAGCTCAGTGCAGTAACTAGAGTGTAAAATACTGAAAATCTCTTTACCAAGAAGCATTTGCTCCCACTCTCAGATACTTTCTGTGAATCTTTTATGCACATTCTCTAATATTTCATCATTGCTCCAAAACATTTTGCTATTAAAAATAAATGGTGCAGTTCTGTAGCAGGCTCACTTGTCCCTGGGGCAAAAGCATCTCTTTGCCTCTGCTCAGTGTCCTCTCTTACTACTAAGAAGACTGGCATTTTAATTCATGGTGGCCTTCTTTTACCTTTTCTCTCTTTCTAAACCCAAATGGTTTTCAGGAGTCCACGATTTGCCAATAAATACTGATTTTCTTGGTATGGGCTAAAATTTTTTTCCTGGATATTTGGATGTATTAGCTGTACAAAAATATCTTCTGTATGAATGGGCCTACATATTGAATTATTCAGGTGTCTCCAAAGACTGTCTAGCCTTCTTCAGTATTTACCACTTTACCAGTATCATATAAAGTTTCTGTCAGGAATGAGCGCTAGATTATTTCCAGATTTTTGCAAAACTTTTGTTCAGTCTACTGAATACACTTGCAGAGTATTTACCAATAATTCGTCTCTGAAAATTGTTTAAAATTGGATTGCTAAGCAACGTTGAATCACTTCTAAGATGCATTTTACTGATACCACACTCCATACTTTTTGTCATAATGGTGTCTTTTACTAAGGAATCTGGATGGATTACAGGTAGGTGGTTATCTTTAATAACTAAATTTGCAAACCTATCTAAAACAGAATTATTTGTGCTTGAACAAATCTATATTCCATGTTTTACCAATATTAATTATGCTGTCAACATTTAATTCTTTAACTAGGAAGTCCCAAACAGCTGTCAGGTTGTTGTCAGGCACAGCCTACACGTAATTACCTGGGTCATTCTGCTCACAGTATGAATATCGGTGTTCTTACAGTCTGGAGGAATTTTCATGGCATAACAAGGCAAACAGGTAGCAATGAGGCACAGACCTCCATTTCTACATTCATTGACAACCCCCCCAGCTGATTCTAAGGAATATTTATGGATGTCACTGTAACTCTCTGAGTCACTGAAAATAGCTATGACTAAACTATTACAGAATCTTCACTTTCCAGGTAAGGTGCACTGTGTTTCTGTCTATTAAAGAGTAAAATTGTCCTATGGCTGAGTTGTCATTCTAAAACCAGATTACTTTCCTGCAGTGTAACATGGAGAACCAGAAAGTCTTGTGCTGCTATCTGCATTTTCCCTGCTCTGTGTAATGGCTAATTCCTGGAACTAATTTTGTGTTTCATTAAATTCCTTAACGCTTTCAGCAAAGTTCCAGGTCAAGGCTCATCAGATGAGCAATTGGTAGACATACTGTATAATGATTTACATTGAATATGAAAATAAAAAAAAGAAAGCTCCACAGATAAAATATGTTTCAATTTAATTAGAGACTTTTGTATTTTCCCAGACAATAATTTGTGGTGTCAGTATTAATCCACCTGCCTTCTCCCTGAAACAATCTGTTGGATATTAGAATAAAAAGGAAAGAAGAAATTAAAAATATAAGGGAGTAATCATTATGATTATGGGGTTTAATGGAAGAAATAGAAAATGAGAAATCTGGGGGATTGTGATGGAAACACAACAAAAATAAAATGCCCACTCATTCTGAGAATTTTAGAAAGTTGTTATGCAGTTCTAAAAAGGTAGTATTTTCATA
This sequence comes from Formicarius rufipectus, assembly GCA_013399695.1. Classification (NCBI taxonomy): domain Eukaryota; kingdom Metazoa; phylum Chordata; class Aves; order Passeriformes; family Formicariidae; genus Formicarius; species Formicarius rufipectus. The sequence continues at coordinate 971,674 of VXAU01002350.1, read as the reverse complement.
AGCAAATATATATTTCAGTAATTCAGAACTCTTCTACTGATTTTCAAAAGCCAGAAGAAATTATTTTGACTTTCTGCCGGACTTACTACAATATAGAGAGGACTTTCAAGAATACATTACTATTTTGTGCTTCTTTCCATCTGGTATCGGTTAATAAAGATCAACCCTTTTAGAAAGACACATGTAGTGTTGCTTTAACATCTCTGAGTGTTGTTTCAGATCTAATTATCTTCCCTGGTGAAGCTTCCAGTTTATTTCTCATGTGAATTTCTGTTACCTCAACTTTCAGCTGCATTTTCTTATCCTGACTCTGAGGATTCTCCATTAGCAACATTTTCTTCCCTTTGTAGATACTTCTGAACTGAAAACAGACTTTCCCTTAACCTTCTCTTTGATAATCCAAATATATTGACATTTTGAGTGGCTTGCTATAAGGCATGTCTTTCAATCCTTTAATCATTCTCAGGACTTTCTTCTCTTAGTTATGTTCAATTTCTCAGTGTTTCTATTGAAGTATAGATGCCTAGAAGAAATTGCATTACTGTCAGATCTATTTTTTCAAGTTCTGCTTATTATGCCTTATTTTCTATATTCAAAGTATGCATTTGTACCACACCTATAGACACAGTGTGCACTCAGCTTGCTATCTATCACAACCCATTTTTCAGAGGCTGTGTGACTTCCCTGTATATATCTCACTATCCTACATTACTTTTATGCTGAAACATTGCTGTTACTTGCCAATAGCAAAATACATAGAGGGTGTTTTTGCTCTCCTTTGTAAACAATCCTTATCTCTAACTTCTCTCCTTTGGGGGCTTTTTTGGTGGTGGTGGGTTTTGTGCTTTTTGTTTTGTTTTTGCTTTGTCTGTTTGTTTTGTTTGTTTTTGGTTTTGTTTTCTTTTTTGGCCATGTATCAAGACTATCCATTTCTTTTGTCCAAATAACTTTCAGCAATAAAGACATATTTGGTTCTAGATCACTGATAAAAGTGCTAAGCTGAAAGGGCAGGACCTGAATTCTATTTGCATTCTTCCTAAACAGAGAGTTATCTAATACTAATTTAGTAATGTTAATAATGAACAAAGATCACTGTTCCTTTTATTATTGCTGTGTTGAAAAAACATGTCTCTCTGGTGCCCTTACTTTAACTGGCTATTGATTGATCCATGTTTGATTTTCCTTTTCTTACTAAATTTAGAGATTCTTTTATTTCTTATTTACACCAGTTTTGCTCCAGTTGCTCTCTTGTCTGAACACATGCATGTGTGTGTGCACAATCATTGTTTACAACTATTTCTAGGTTAATTTTTTTAAACTCTACCCTTCTGGGTTTGACTGTAGCTTTTTCTGTAACTAGAGAGAAAACAGAAGTAACTACTCCTTCCCTTGTACTTTCTGCTTACAGTCTTTTTTGGACAACTTGCCTCATAATTCCACTACATCACACAGCCAATTAATAAATCCAAAAGGAAATAAATACAACAGTGAAGGTGAAGGACAGGCTTGAAATGGGAAAGGAGCAGGTCTTTCCAGATGAGGAACAAAACCTGCTAATTACATTATAGTGATCAGCTTGCCAGTAAGAGAAGAGAGAGAGCAGAATTTGAGAAGAATTGTCACAAGGGAGATGACTTGGCAAAAACAGCTTCAGTCATACCTCTAAATAAATAATAATTTCTAAAAATTCTACTATAAACATATCATCCCTTGAGAGAGGGAAAAAAGCTTAGTACGTGAAATGGGACTTAATCTGTTAAATGTGAGTTCAGGACTCCTAAGACATAGTTGTATGCTTTTCAGACTCTCAATAAAATAAAAATACCATGAATATCAAATCACAATCTAGCAGAGGCTCAGTTACTTGGGAAAAGTGGTCTGAAGCAGTTCTAGACCAGCTTATATCAGCCTGAAGGACCATAAAAAATTATAAGTGCAAAAATGTCCAAGCTGGTTTTTTATCAGTATGAAGCTGTGCCCATATCAGAAGCATTTAGCTGTCATGGATGGCAGCATACCTGCACCAGAAAGGTGCTTTGATAGCAGGGATTTGATACCAGGATTGTCAAAATGTCAGATGGTAGATGCCTTTTCCCTGCCACACAAAGGTAGGTCAGATGCCTGGTATATGGGTTTGGATACCCTGCTTGAGCCTGTGCTCCTGTACAACCTGAGATGGACACTTTTCAGTCTGAACACATGCATTAATAAATGTCAATAAATGCTTGAGACAAAATATGAAGAGGTGTAATAAGGATAATAATGAGTGCTGCAAATAGCCAGGAGCTGTGACACGGCTGCATTTTATTATACTGAAAGAGCTTTGTAATGAGGATGAAGTGGGCATCATTTAATCAGCTCAATTTTTCTTACCAAGCAGGTTATCCCACTGGGATAAACCTGCCTGCATGGTTTAATAAAGCACATTATAGACAAGAATTATATTCAATGATGTTTCAACTTGTAAATTCAAATGAAAAATGAGGTTAAAGTTCAGGGAGAAGATTTAGTAAAACTTCATCATTTACTCCAGCTACCATTAAAACCTTAGATTTACTGTTTTTAATTAAGCATCCTAGCTGTTCCCTAGTGTGACAAGGCATCCTTTGTCTATCTTAAGGTCATGACAACTGGATCAGCAGTCAACAAAGAGACATCATCAGTGCATGGGGGAAGATATTAAAATAATGTATTATTGTGTCTCTTTCTCATTACAGGGTTAGTGAAATTTCATTAAGAAGAAAACTAATACACCTGTGCATTCCTACAAAAAAATGCCACAGTGTAAAAGGTAAAGGAGAATGGAATGAAAATTTTTTCAATTGCATAAAAAACAACACAAAACAAAAAACAAACAAACAAACAAAACCATAACAACTTGGAATTATAGAACCTCAGCATCAAACAGGTTTGTTCTGAAGCAAGAGATGCCACTGTAAAATACAATTTGATTTGAAGATAGGTGGGTCAGCTTTCTTTGTATGTATAAGCAAAAGAATGGCAGTTGTATTCTAGTTGAACCCCAGAGGAAAGGGATACATAATTTTTCTTAAATACCATGTGCAGTTCTACATTGGTTAATCTCTAAAATGAACCTCTGCTGTGGGGAGAGGTTCAGGGAAGAGTATCATGAAGCATCAAATCTAGTGAAACCTCCCGTAGTTTTGGTGGAAAGAACAATCAGGGCAAGATCACACTCTGTAAAGATGTAAATAGCAGTAAGGGGAAATAATCTGGATTTAGAAAATCATGATGGCATGAAGACAGTGAAGAAGGAGCAATTTTTTCTTCCAGTATAAGATGTAGGAGCTGACAAATACAGATAACAGGAACTTGGGGCAAAACAAAACTAGGAAGAGTTGTTCCTGCAGTGATGGTAGGCTTGTGATATGCGCTGCCAGTGGAAGCTGTAAATGCAAAGTGTTTGTATAGGTTAAGGGAGAGGCTGGACAAATGCATGTGGAAGAGAGATCCACTTTGGATCACTCAATACAGGCAACACGTCAGACTCAGAGAACTCTTTAAATTGAAAATAGTTGGGAACAGGGGGTTACTCGAGGTATGAAATCCTCCTTTCCTGTCCCCATATTCTCTGGCACTCACTTGTAACTGGAGATAGGATCCTGGGCAAGTCAAGCCCTTGGTCTCCACCATGAAAAGCCATTCTGATTTTTGTTAAAGTGGATTAATTCACAGATTTCAAATTGGAAGAAGACACCTGAAAAAATCCACCTATAAAGTGGTCATTTATTTCCCCTCATTAACTACTCGATTAGGGACCCTGTTACTTGTTTTCCTTTTCTAAGACAGCAAGTCCTTCTTTGATCATCTGTAACAGAATGAACCATTGCACCTGGAGTTAAAAATATCGTCTCCATTGGAAGGGAAAGACATTTTTTAAATCTTTTTGTAAAACTTTAGAACAACTGGACCCTGATCTTTGACTGGGCAGTGATTTTACACAGACCATCATAATTAGAAGAAAATAAAGAAAGGAAGTCTCATTTCCTAATCTGTTGTGGCTTACTGAATTTCAGAGAAAAGTAAAGGATCCCAACCCAAGTTGTCACCTGCATCAGCCTTACTGAAAAAAATCCTTCAATGAACCAGTCGAAGCAAGACGTAAAAAGGTAGCAGCTCCCAGAGTTATTCAACAGTAACCAATGCTTCTTTACTCTCTCTTGTTATCTTCAGCAGTATTGTACAGTTTTTCAATCTCCTTTCATTGCCATAGAGGACTTGGGATTTTAGTACCATTGGTGCCAATGGCCAGCTGGGTGCCATGTGGAAGATAACTGTCTCCTGGAGTTGCATTCTGTGCCTTAACAGAATAATAGACAGGTGATTACTGGTTTTTTCCTACTTTGATTAGGAAAAACAGGATTCTGGTTACTGCAACAATTTGGAATTAGATAAAACATGTCTACCTTAAAAGTGCATTGTCGCTATAGCTGCGAGTGGGAGCAATGCACAGGGCAAGGAACCTCCTGGGAGCTCAGGGAACTGTTGCTTCACTTGCCTTCAGTTTCTCTCTTACACCGCTCCCCCTGCTGTTCCCAGCCCTGCAGGCACCAAGGGCAGCTGCAGGACAGCAGCAGACTCCCAAATGTACAGCTGGGGGGAGGGAAAGATGCTGTTCTGTCTTTTTTTGGAATGAAACAGCCCACAAACCTGACAGCTCAGTTGAAAGCCATTTGATGCAGCACATGACTGTGGAAAACCTTTGGCTAAACCTCTTACAATGCATACACATGGCCTCAGTCAAAAAGTCTACGGCACAGTGAAACTGGGGACAGGATAATGTAGAAGGATTTTAACAGCAAAAGTCTGCTTGGATCCCTTCATGGCACAAGGAAAGGAGAGGGATTCTGTCACACTTTGTCATGGACACGGAAGGTGTTCTGTCATTGCTGGGGGCTGAAAGGAGTGGGGAGAGAACACAGATATTGCTACATACACACACAAACACAGAGGTATGCACCTGTGTGCACGTGGAACATGGCTCTGGACACCTTCCTCTGCAAAGGGATTTACATTTTGTTGCTCCAAATGATTATAAATAAAATGCAATAGTCTGGTTAGAAACTGCAGTTACACTTTGTTGTGGAGTATGTCATCATGGCTAGACTTCGCGAACGAAGATTTGGGAGGGTTTTACCCACGCTTGCTGCAAGCGCACTGATGGCTGATAAGGCCAATGCAAGACAGGCAAGTCCGGTTGCAAAGGGCACAGCAGAAAGTCTCCGTAGGTGGCACTGTCAAGGCACGGTTCTTTCATCATTGCCTTTTCTCCTCCAGACTGATTCTGCATGCAGTTTCAAAGGAGACAGCAGCGTTATTGATTGTGTGTTTCCACAACTCCCGATTGGAGGTCAGAGTGGACCACTGATGGTGGTCAATATGGCCAAGGCTGAGGTGTTTTTTCAGGCAGTCCTTGTATCTCCTCTTCGGGGCTCCTCTCTTGCTGCAACCAGTGGCGAGTTCACCGTAGAGCACAATCTTAGGGAGGCGGTGATCCTCCATCCTGGAGATGTGCCCTGCCCAGCGCAGCTGCGTTCTCAGCAGCATGGCCTCGATACTGGTGACCTCTGCCTGTTCCAGAACAGACACATTAGTCACGTAATCAGACCAGTGGATGTTTAGGATTGTACGGAGGCAAAGCTGGTGGAAGCGTTTGAGGAGTTGCAGGTGGTGGTGGTAGATGACCCAAGATTCAGACCCATATGTGGAGTATGTAGAGTTGTGCTTCAAGCAGGTGAAGAGAGGAGGCTCATCCTTGCAGGAATTTGTTAACATGAAAGTGCCAGGAACCGGAAAAGCATTTGGTGAAGAACAGATGCAAGTTGCCATTTTAAGATTCCACTGTATACTTGGGAGGAAAAGGGGGACTGAGCCCTAGATATTACCTGGGGCTTGGGCAGGGGGAGGTGGTGAACATCCCCTCAGGCATAACTAGGCATAGGTAAGACTAAGGAAGGATCCCACAACTCACAGCAAAAAGAATACCCTCCACTTCCAGAATCAGCATAACACAACATGGGGTCAGTAAGGATGGTGAGATGGAAGGACTGTTTTGAGTCTTACAAAAAATGCATAGAAAAAGCAGGGAAGCCTGGACAATATAAAGAAATACATTTAAATCTCACAGAATATCAGCACTGTAGAGTCAAGATGAATCTATTGAATTGGCCATAGGGGTGAGATTAGTTGACAGAAGCCCTGTCACAATCTCCTCAGTTTCTAAGGGAAATCTTTAGTAAAACATGTAGTAAAACTGATTTAGTGGTATAAGGCAGTCTGTGATAAAGCTGCTATAACTTGGCTCTCCAGTATGTATTACCCTGATGTAATTATACTTGCTGCAGCAATATTTCCTTAGGGCAAATCCTCCTGTGAAAGCCATGGGGAGGGTTCTGTGTCAATGGCAGAAATGATGTTATTTTTACTTCACTGTGGGATTTTATAAATGTTTCCACCTGTTCAATAGAAATTAATTCTCCTAGGGAGAAAAGTAAGTCTTGTATTGAACAGAGGAGCTTTTCTGAATATTTCTGTTGTATAGTTGTTGAGGTCATATTGGAGAAGAAAGCCACAGACGTGAGTAACAACCTACAATTTTTGACAATTTAATGATGAAAACTTCTATTTTCATGATAAACACACACTGGAGACCTGCAGTTCACCAGCAACAACCAATATTTACTGCAGAGTGGTAAATCACTGCACAATCACTATAAAAGACATAAATGATGCTACTTGGGCACTAGTTTGAGAAGAAAGTGCATAGCTACATGTGCAATGTGAGACAACATCTAGATGATTGTGCTTAAGATATGGCATATTTGCAACATATAATGAAAGATTGCAGGCCATTTCTCTGGCTGACATACCTCTGTTTTGCAATTCTGAGCAAAAGTTGCTGAGCGAGTTCATGAATCCTGCAGCACTATCGCCTCACTTCCCAATCAGTAACAATAAGGCATGGCTGGAATAGATGAGTTGGGAGCTCAGACCCACTGGCCTCTGGGTGCTGTGTGAGCTTTTGAGTATTGTTGACACCTGCCACGGGTTTGTGCATCTCCACAAGGTCCCTGGAATATCTGTTCAAGAATGACAGGGGACAATTAAGTTCTATGACAGGACTATGCTGTCCTTGCAGGTGTTGTTGAGTAGTCAGGTTGGCAGTTCTCATGTAGGCAAAAAGGATGGAGAAAAAGCAGGATATAGATTGCCTGTAGTTGTTTGAGGCTGTGATTTGATATTTGGAGCTAAAAACATGTATGGGATATGTCAGAGAAAGAACACTATAACTGGGCCTCAAAGGCTTTTTGTCCTCTGTCCTTGAGTTATTACTTCTCCTATATGTATAGCAGCAGTAATACCAATGCCTCAGTAAACATGGGACCTGTGAATGTGAATTTATTAAGAAGTGTGAGGTACCCAAATACTGGTGTAATGATCTGCTCTTGAAATATCTGAGGTATCTGAAGTGGGTAAAGAAGTTCACAAGTATTTGGAGGGAGAGCTAGTTGAAAATGTGCACAACTATTCTCTCACATTGAAATATTTTGAGGTGATAAATTAAGTTTTTCAAAAATATTACATGAAAATAAAATCATTCTGTTTACCTTTAGGATATGTTAAATCATAAATAATATCAGTACATATTCAATATATATNGAGAGGGAGAGAGAGTTCAACTCTTTGTTCCAGTATAAGATGAAGAACCTCTTTGGAAAATTCCACTTGTTTCTAATGGAATAGAGAGTCTGTTTATTTTTAGTTTTATGTGGCAGATATGCTGCAGGTCTTGGCTGAGGAAGAACTGTAACTTCTTGGCGGCCTATCGGTGCTCAGTTATAATGAAAGTGATGTCCCAAGCTAAAGGTATTACATTTGTGTGCTACACCAAGTGCAGACTCTCTGGGGAATTGGTTAAATACCTTATGATCTGTGTGTAGGGGTATACAGAAGTCTGCTAATGAAAAGTTCATGAAGAAAAACATCTGCAGCCAAGGCTGTCAAGTGCAAAGACTCTTCCTGAAAGCGACACTTCTCTGCACCTCTGACTTCAGGTTGCCAGCTTTCAAATATCTAGTGCCAAGCTAGAGGAAAAGTGGAGCTATGCCCTTTGCATTAGTATGCTGATCACTTCTCAGCATGAAAACAGAAATACACATGAAAAGCACTTGGCATTAAACCTTGAAAATGCCACGTCTGCTACAGAGCCAGTCCGGAAAGTTGTTGATTTGGCTATATTCAACACCACGTGTGAGGAAGGTGCACATCACTTCAGTTTCTCTCCAACTTGCTCCCCCTTCCTTCTGGTGGGTGTCACAGACCCGTCTCACAGTGAGCACTGTGCTCCTCTCTCTGCCAGCCAGCACCCACTTCCCAAGCACAGCGCTGCCTGCCTGGCGTGCTGCAAGGGCACACGTTTGTCAGCTCTTGATTGCAGGAGAGACACCATGGCAGGACTTCAGAGCAGAAATAACCCTGCAACAAGATGTTTATGTCTGAAAATGAAATCCCTTTGCTGAAGTAGGACTTAATTAACCAAAGTCTGATTTTACCGGTACATTCCTTCTTCTGATCATATAAAAATTTAGACTGAAGGGGAAAGGAGAGCTCACATTCGATTGTAACCTTCTCTTTGTCAAAAGAGACAGTTTTCTGCAGAACATTTACTAGGTTTTTCCTAGGACAGATATAATTGTCCCAAGAAATGCTATTAGCTCTTTCAGGAGAATAATCTCCATCTGAATGGATTACATTTTGAAAGAATAAGCAACAGAAAAATTTGGACTTTGTTCTCTTTTATACTTTTTTACTTTCAAATTCATTAGAAGGCAGATGGAGGTGAAAGAAAGGCTGTACTTAACAGAAGGAGAGCATGTAACAAATGCCACATTGAAGGTTGATATATTAATGCCTTTTTCCTCCTTTTTTTTTTTTTTTTTTTGGCTCTGTTTCTCACAAATGCAGTTGTTTCCAGAAGCTAATAAATATTAATAATAACGGGTTAAAAAAAAAAAAGTCATACTAAACTGAGCAAAGAAAAACATATTCTGAATAATAATTAGTCAAGTTCAAGCTTTAATGTCATGTTGAAATACTTGCCTGATTCCTATACTAGGCTCAATATACAGAATCCTAAAATTGCAAAATACAGTAGGACTTCACCCAAGAAGCCTCACTAAAAGCTTCTCTCTCAGAATTTAAGTCCTGTAATAATTCATTTGCTTAATATTAAATTAATTCCTTGGAGTAAAAGTGCCCCTGGCAGGCAGCATGGGGCTGGACTTGCTGGGGAAACCTTGAGTTTTGGGAAAGGAGCAGCTCGAGGTGGAAGAAAGCCAGGGATGTCTCCCTTCTCTGCAAGAGCTGTTGCATAGCATCAGAGGCTGGGGTGAAGAACATCATGAGCAGCCTTGGAGGGTGGGGGGCAATTGCAGAGCCACACAAAGGAGTGTGTCAGGGTGAATTTGAGCCTGAAGACGCCAACAGAGATGATCTGAAAAGTGTATCTTTGAGAACTCGTGAAGTGCAGGAGATATTTCAGAGGACAAAATGCAAACGACATGGTTTCTGTCTACAGAATGGAAACAAAGAAAGCCCTTGAGAATTTTGGAGAAGTCAACATAATTTCATTACCTGAAAAAGATCCTGGAACAAATTATTACATAATTAAATTATATGCACCTAGAGAATAATGAAGTGATAAGAAACAGCAAGCATGGATTTGTGAAAAATATATCAAATCTATCTGATTTCCTCTCTTGACACACCTGCTGCATAAGAGAGCAGTAACTGTGATGTCTTCAGCAGGGCTTTTGACATAGTTCTCTATAATGTTCTCCAACATTTCACAGCACAGTGGGGGATGGCCTGATTGAAATTACTGTACAGCAGATATGTTGCCTGAAAAAATATAGTCAGAATGACTCACATTCTTATGAACACTCCCTATCAAACCAGACAAGCATTTTATATGGGCTCCCACGGTGGGGTCTCTTGGACCAGTTCTGTTCAATAATTTCATTAGCAGTTTAAAAGATGGAATAGCATGTGTACTAATTTGCTGATGACACCAAGCTGGGAGGGGTTGCAAACCCTGTGGAGGACAAGTTTAGAGTTTAAAATGATCCTGACAGATTGGACAAATGGTCTAAATTCAATAAGATGAACAGAGTTCTTTATTCAGTTCTTTATTCAAAAATAAAGTTCAGAGTACTGCACTAAGGGAGGAAAAATCAAACGCACAAATACAAGCTTGGGGATATTGAGAGAGAAGAATCTGGGATTATGCTGCAGAAAGAGATATAGGATTACAATGAATCACCATTTTAACAAGAGTCAAAAGTAGGAATCTACTGCTCAAAAAGAAATATGTCATGAGAAGTATTGGCAAGAGTGTCAGATAAGATGTGGGAGTTACTAATTTGGTGATTTTCAGTGCTGCTGAAGTACATTGTCCAGCTGTCCAGCTTTAATTCTCTCCTTTGAGCAAAGAGGATCCACATAAAAAAAGAAATGCAATTCAAATACCCTGACTTCTAAGGATATGCTCAAATATATGGATTGTTTTCTTTAGAAAATGGAAGGTAGAGGGCATATAGTAACAGTCCTGAAATGCCAGATCAAAATTAGATAGTGATTAACTATCTGGTGATTTCTTGTCTATTAACAGCAGGATGATAGTTAAATTTGCAGTAATGCAAAATTATGATCTATGTCATGAAGCATTTTCTTGGGCTAGTAAGACACCAGAATTTTTAGGCAAGTTTGTATATTGCCTTCAGTAAAGGTTTAAGAGCTTAGACATGTTTCATGGGTTGTGTGAAAATACTTGGTTCTGCTCTAAAGCAGAAGTTTGGCTCTAAAGCTGTTTTTAAGTTTTTTTCAGTGTTGCAATTATATAATTTTTGGGAAACTTTTCCTCATAGTCTGCCTCCATTTTAAAATGTGTAGTCCATAGTCTTTCATCCTGAATAATTCTTTTCCAAACAGGTACATCAGCACCAGATTTCCAACAAAAGATGCTTTGATTTAGGGCTCTTGGTGAGGACAGTGTTGGAAACCCTGCTGACTCTAAATGCTGTCCCAGAACAGGATTTTCAGGAGTCCGGTTCAAAATGCCTTTGCTTCAGTAACTGTGAAAGCCTGAGATATAAGCTTCCTTCAAAAAGTATATGACATGATCGCTGCTACCTGGCTCCTGCTGGAGTGCAGCTGTTAGTATTTGTGTCAGACAAAGCTGGGTTAATGCCTGTTAGGACTGCCAATGGTCCAGTATATTAGTTAAAGAGTGCAACAGAATGTTTATCTGGTGCTGTTAACCAGCCGTATTTCATCTGCTAATCACATCAAGTAAAAAGAAAATGTCATATTTTTTCATTACACTAACTCCCTAGCTTCATCACTTGCTCCAGACTAATCTTGTTAGAGCTGCAACTTGGCAGAGGCACTTCTGGCAAGGCACAGTCCAGAGACAGGACAAAACTCTGTTTGTCCTGCCAACCATGGTCTTGGCTGAGATTACAAGGTTATTAAAAACTGTATAAGCAGCCACCAAAGTGTAAATGTCCATTGCACAGTTTTGCAGATAATTGTCTTGCTGGTAATGCTGTCCCTGGCACAAAAAGGGCCTGAAGCGTACATAATCTCCAAAACAATGCTAGCAGACCCTACGGGACTCCCACACTGTATCAGAGAATCAAACTTTATCTACAGTCAAATTAAAAATAAAAAGTGGGTGATTCCAGCAAGAAACTCAGGCAGACCCAGTAATTCACTAAGTAACAACAAACCATCTTGCAATATATTAGAGACTAGGAAGAAGTTCTTTACTGTCAAACTGGTGAGACACTGGAACATGTCACCCGGAGTTGTTCAAGGCTTCCATCGGGTTGGATGGAAGTTCCTGGTTCCTGGCCTAGTGGAAGGTTCCACCTAGTGGAAGGTGCTCTTGCCCATACCAGGGCTGTTGGAACTAGATGGTCTTTAAGGTCCCTTCCAATCCAAGCCATTCTTTATGAAACTTAATAAAAGTTAGCTGCAAGGAATGAAAAGTCTTCAACTATATACCATACATTCAGAAGAATCAGCATGTCTTCTCTCAAATGCATTTGGCCACAGTGATCTGCAATTTTCTCCAGCAGAAGCTGCCTTGCAGCAGCCACTTGTGACACCCTGCTGCCTGCCCTGTCACCCACTGCACCACAGTGCCAGGCCGGCAGGAGTAGCAGTGCTCGTGAGTTCCCTGGGTGTTGGTAGACTACTGCCTGGAAATTGGAACGACTGTGTTGATATATTAAGACCTAAAAAGTTTGCAACCTCTTCTTTATTGCTTTCCTGAGGCCACATTGCCCTGCAAGAGATCTGCGCAAGGAGCTGCTATTTTGCTGTGTGTCAGAAACACCTCCAGGCAACCTGAAATCCCATTCTAGTCAAGGGGGTTTTGACTGTGGAATGTTCTTTCCCTCTCTGCTTTGCCAGAAGAGAGATGTTCTAGTCCTCTGGGTATACAGCTTAGTCTGACTTTTCTTGAAGCTGATAGCTGAAGGTTTGGCTTCAATTTTTATCAACTCATTTGTTACATATCTCTATCTATCTATCTATCTATCTATCTATCTATCTATCTATCTATCTATCTATCTATCATCTGTTCCTGTGTACACATGTAGCTTGTTCGGAAGATCTTACCCTTTCCCCTGTTCATTTTAACTTATGGAATAAGTAGCTCTAATTGGTTTTTATAATGTGAACGCTGTGGATACAACATGGGGATTTTGATAGTGAGGTTGCATCTGGTTCAAAAGGAAATGGTGAAGCTGTGGTCCCCCGTGGCTCCCAGGGCTGTGGGCTCAAGGGTGCTCTGGAAACACATTCCCAGGATTGATACAAACACAGGACTGATTGAGCGTGCTGAAGTCAGTGTTTTGGAAAATCGGTTCTGTCTGTGTTTGTCAACTCAGCAGAAATACAAGGCTCTACAGCCCTTTTTCTTTATTCATGTGTCAGCATCCAGGAAAGCCTGCAGAAGCTGGGTGGGCCTGTGGGTTTGTGGGCAGTCCCGTGAGGTTTGTTGGTGGCATGGCTACACAGGCAGCCTGAGACAAGAACCACCAGGAGGTGTTTTTGTGTGTCTATCTCCTTCCTGAAATGTCAGATGTCTGCTCAGGCAGGTGGAATGCATGGTAGGACAGCATCCCTCCCATGCATACAGACCTAGCTAAATCGTTGTTCAGAGCCCTTTACTTCATTAGCCTTTGAGGATTTATTGACCTCAGCTAGTTCTTCTAAATAAGTGATTTTGCTTTACAGGTTTTTGCAGATACTACTAGTGAACCAGTTTGTAGTGTGTATTTGACATGCAAGATTAGCTTATCTCTGGGGGCTAAAGCTACTAAGAAAAATCAAATTTTTACCCTTCATCTAATGTTTGCTTCTCCTGATACACAGGTATTCTTACTAATCACTCTAATTATTCAGAGTATACCAAGCCTGCTTTGTCAGCTTCCTACTTGATAGCACATTTTAGGTGTAATCCAGCAAAGAAGTTGTCCTTAGTTAGTGTGTGCTCTGCAACTAGAACTGTGATTCTTATGGATGACTATTATTTTGATTACTTATGGTTATTATATGATAGTAGATAAATATTTTTATATTTCAATATTTATTTCAGAATAAATGTGACCTTAGTCCAACTCCGTGTTTACAACTACTCTTCCTTTAAAACACAATAAAATACAATGATAGTATTTATTAATCCAAATTTTCTAAATATTCTGCCATCACTGATGGAATCACAATTTGATGTGGAGAACCATTCTGTCCTGGTTTTATAAGAACCTGAAAATTTATCAGCAGAGAAAGAGCCTATTTAAACAATATTCAATAAAAAGAAAGGCTGTAAGGAAAGGAACATACATGGATAAGGCTATATTATTCAAAAAAGAGTCTGAATGGGAGTGAATGCAGTGATATCATTGAAGGATGACACAAGTTCATAACAGAAAAACAAAAGACTGTAGAATTTCCTAATAATCTAACAACATTCCCAAGACATCACATAATGAAAGATGAAATTGAATGTAGGACAGATAGTTTCTGTTAAATTGACTGATAGAAATGCAAGGCAGAAGGCAGCTGTATCTACCTTAGCCCTGCAGTACTCTAAATCAAATAAATCATAAGAAAGATTTAGAGTACTAAATGAACATCACCATGGATATCTCACTGAAAAAGTTTCAACAGGAAATAAGAAACAGATTAAATAAATGTTAAGCTGTAATAAGAAGGTGACAAAGAATAGTACTGAAGCAAAAGAAGACCAAATGCTTCTGCTGCAAGTCACTGAAGCCCTGTTAACTAACTTAGAATGAGGTCTCCAGGGCACATAGTTTCAAGTACTCCAGTTAAAAACATTATAGCCGAAACCAGAGAAAAGGATAATGTCCGATAGGATAATACCAAAAATATGCATGGAATGCATTCTTCCATATGAGAGGAGCTTCTTAACGATAGGATGGGCAAATGAGCAAGCATGTAATGCAGAAAATGGGGTAGAGACTGAAGTCTATGACTGATGCTTTCAAACTTAAGAAAAGCAACCACCCTTGTAGAAATCAGAAATTGCTCAAAGATAATTCTCGTCCAAGAATTATACAACTGTCATGTGGAATTCACCATCGTGAACCACTCTTGAAAGCTTAGAAACAGATACTTATGTGAGGAAGAGAGCAAGTGGCTTTATCATTTATGTGATGCACTGCCACATGATGGGGAAGGGCTCTGCAGTTATACCACAGTCCCTGACACGCCACAGCTGCCAGCACCTTTAATGAGATTAACTGTTGCAGGATGAAAAATTCATGAGGAATATATATGCCTTCCTGTTTTCCATGGCTTGTAATGAAGAACAGTAGTTGCCTAGCCTCCTTTTTGGAGCTACAAAGCTTAAAACCAAACATGCCGTGCCAAATTACTTTGCTGTTGGCCATGACTGGAGGCAAAAAAAAAACACCCTGGATACAATTGGTCTGATTTGGTATAGTGCAACTCCTCAGGTTTCTATGAAGCACAGTTGTCATTTATTCTTCTGGGAGGGGATAGGAATATATAACCATTTAGTCATTGTGTATTCTCTTTGAATTTTTTTTCCCTAATATTCAGATTGCTGGAGCCTGGTGTGAATTTTAAATTAAGGAACTAGAGGGGGAGATTGCATTTCTTTTTGTTAATGGCTTTTCCTTTCAAGCCACATTATTATTCAGTTGCCATGGTTTATCTGATTTTGTAAAGTACCCAGGGAGATGTGACAATGATTAGGCACTTAGAAATACATTGATAGATAGACATAGCCTGTCTGTGAAGGGTAGAATATTAACATTGTCTGTATTGATGACCACCTACTACCTTGGTCACCTAAAACCAGAATCGTTTTTCTCTTACATGAGTATATTATATAATTGATTGCTAAGAAATGTTACTTTCTACAATGAGACTACTTACTGTTACAATTCCTATTTAAGTGGAAGAGAACAGATACCCAGCAAAACTATTCTTCCTTTGGAAGCAAACATCTATTTTTAAAGTAAAGAACAAATGTTGACTTCAAATGTGAACCACCCAGGGCTTGCTCATTTGTGTTGTTCTTGCTTTAAAAGCTGCATGTGTTAACTCTTGCACTCATTAAGACAGCATAAATGCAGTAAAGCTCTTTGCACTTCATTTCCCACAGCTGTCTCCAGAGGCCACTGGTCCACTGCAGTCTTGACATTTTATTTACAAGTTCTTTGGTGTGGAGGAGAAAAAAAAAATCTGAAAAGAGGATGGTTTTATTTTGACCTGGATATGTCTGGAGTACCCAAAATTCAGCATGCTCCACCCCAAACAGAGCTTTTGTCAACATCAACAAGAACGTTGCCTCCAGAACACAGATCTTCCTGCACCAAGCCTTTTCTACCACCATATCACATTGGTCTTACAGACACAAAGATTTTCTGGACTATCATCAAATGTTATTAAATGCACAGCAATAATCTGAACTATTGCAAACTAGGGCATGTGCCTGGAAGATGCTGTACCAGGCTCTGGCTGGCTGTGCCAGCAGAAAAGCAGCTCGTTTAACAAGCTCAGTTCTTTATTTGGCCTTTTGCCTACATATTTTGAACAATTTTTACCTTCCAAAAACGCTTCCAAAATGCGTTTGTGTTCCATGCAGCCAACCTGCTCTTCTGTTGAGTGGACTCTCATCATGATGAATGGCACGATCAATTGCTGAGCAAACACTGGGTCCAGCCCTGCACACACCTACTGCCGCGTGTGGGAGTACCGCTGCAGGGCGAGCTTGCTCCTGCCAGGGGGTAGGCACCCCAGTTCTGATCTCATCACGTCCTTGGCCGAGCTTTAAGCACTTAAACTCTGCTTCAGGCTCGAAGGAATAATTTGCGTGGTTAAGCCATAAGCTTGTATTTCAGAGTGTTATTGCTCACAGCAGATTGCTCAGTTTCTTGCAGGATTAGTTCCACAACAGCGCAGGCTGTGCAGGTGAGCAGAAAATAGCATAGCAGCGAGGCTGCACTGCATCCTGGAATTGTGAATGAGGGCATCACTTCAGCCTGCAGACAAAGTGAAAACAGTTTTGTCTTGTAGGTGATAAAAATCTCATCATTCCAAAATATTTATATTAAGTAGAAACACTACATGCCCAGGCAACCACTGCCTGGCACCCTATTGAACATTGATCTGCTGTGTTTTTATAGGAGGGTTATATGTTTATATTTGCATGCACATGAGTCTGTGTAAGTATTTTACACCTATTTTCATCCATCCACTCCCATGTGAGTAAAAGAGTTAGAGAAAACATCTGTGGGTGTGGCTTTCATGTTATTCTGTAAAATTATTATGATGATCCAGTATATTTTACTACAAATTACTTCCTAGAAATTGCAACCACATCATGCACTTTTTATATCTTTTAGTTTCAGTCACTAAGATTAACCAAAAAGAAAGGCAAGTAACAATAATTGTAGGAATATATGATGCATTCTAATCAATAAAAATAGTTTACAAAAATTTACAATAATATTTTCTTCTTCAAATGTAATTTATTAAAATTCATTCACTCTTTTGCTTATAATGTTTCTTACTAGACTCCAATTACTTTTAAACTCAGTGAGGTATCCAGTTGAAACAAAAGCATTCCCTCTGAAATCATCTTATTTCAGCTGAAATACAGCCTGTAATGTGGGGGAACTTCAGTCCCTCCCACTCTTACCAGTTTTGATGCCAGTGCCAGCAATAAATGCCCAGGGTCTGGAGTGGGATCACAGGTCAGCAGGAGCACCTGAAGCACAGCACAAAGGACTGCCAGACGCTCCAGCCAGTAATTGAGATTCACCAGGGACGCAAGTTCAATGCCTCTGTGCAAACTCATGCAGCATGGGGAATGGACAAGAGGAGTTAGAGATGTGCTCACACCTGCAGGTCTACTGTGTTATTGGCATCATGGAGACATACAGGGATGGGTCCTATGACTGGAGGGGTGGAATGGAAGGATACAGGCTCTTAGGAAGGGCAGGCAGGGTAGACGAGGAGGAGGTGTCTATGTCAATGACCAGCCAGAGTGCACGGAGCAATGCCGAAGTGTTTAAGGAAAGGTGGAGACAGGTAACCTTGTAGTGGGGGGCTGCTACAGGCCACCAGAGCAAGAAGACCAAGCAGATGAAGCCCTTTGTAGACAGACAGAAGCAGCCTCACATGCAAAAGCCCTGGGTCTCATGGGGAGTTTCAACCACCTTGATTTCTTTTGGAGGGACAACACAGCAGGACATAAGCAATCCAGGAGGATCCTGGAGTGTGTTGACAATAATTTCCTTTTCCAAATGATAGGAACCAGCAAGGAGAGGTGCTATGTTGAACCTTGTTCTCCACAATAAGGACAGGCTGTTGAGGAATGTAAAGCTCAAAACAGCAGCCATGGCTGCAGTGACCATGAAATGGAGTTTGAGATCCTTAGGGCACAGAGAACTGTGGACCGCAAGCTCAGTGCCCTGGACTTCAGGAGAGCAGACTTTGCTCTCCTCAGGGATTTGTTTGGTAGAGTACCATGGGATAAAGCCTTGCAGGGAGGATGGGCCCAAGAAAGCTCACCAGTATTCAAGGATCACCTCCTCCAAGCTTAGGAGTTATACATCCAAACAAAGAGGAAATCAGGCAAAATCCCCAGGAAGCCTTCATGGATGAACAAAGGAGCTTCCAGGCAAACATAAACATAAAAATTAACACTACAGAGAGTGTAAACAAGAACGGGCAGCCTGGGAAGAATACAGAGAAATTGCCTGAGCAGACTGGGATCTATTAGGAAAGGTAAAGACCTGACAGAATTAAATCTGGCAAGAACATGGCAGGCAACAAAAAAAGGCTTCTATAGGTATGTCAGTGATAAAAGGGAAACTAAGGAAGTTGTGGGCCCTCTCCAGAAGAAAATGGGAGACCTGGTTGCATGGGATATGGAGAAGGATGAGGTACTCAATGACTTTTTTTTCCCTTAGTCTTCAGCAAGTGCTCCACCCACACTGCCCAGGTCACCGAAGGCAAAGGCGGGAACTGGGAGAACAAAAAACAGCATCCTGTAGACCAGATTTGAGACCATCTAAGAAATATGAAGGTTCACAAGTCCATGGGACCTGATAAGATGCATCCACAGATCCTGAGGGAAGTGGTACATAAAGTCGCTAAGCCACCCTCCATCATATTTGAGAAGTCACATCAGTCTGGTGAGGTTTCTACTGACCTGAAAAGGGGAAACAACCCCATTATCAGAAAGGAGGAAAAAAAAGACCCAGG
Organism: Formicarius rufipectus; assembly: GCA_013399695.1. NCBI lineage: Eukaryota > Metazoa > Chordata > Aves > Passeriformes > Formicariidae > Formicarius > Formicarius rufipectus. The sequence goes on along the minus strand of VXAU01002350.1, from coordinate 952,819 downwards.
GAACTATAGATTTATCAGTCTCTCTTGCTGTGCCCAGCAAGATCATGGAGCAGCTCCTCCTGGAAAATATGTTAAAGCACATGGAAAAATAAGGAGGTGTTTAGTGACAGCCAACATGGTTTCACTAAGGACAAATCGTGCCTGACAAATTTAGTGGCCTTTTTTGAGAGTGTTAAAGCATTGGTGGATAAAGGAAGAGCAACTGACATCGTCTACCTGGACTTGTGCAAAGAATTTGACACTGCCCTGCATGATATCTTTGTTTCTAAACTGGAGAGACATGGATTTGACAGATGGACAATTTGGTGGATAAGGAATTGAATGAATGGTTGCACTCAATTAGCTGTGGCCAACAGCTTGATGTCCAAGTGTACACCAGTGATGAGTAGTGTTCCTTAGGGGCTGGTGCTGGAACAGGCACTCGTCGTCTTTGTAGGTAACATAGAGGGATTGAGTGCACTCCCAGCAAGTTTTCCAGTGACACCAAGCTGTGTGGAGCAGTTGACATGCTGGAGGGAGGAAATATTATCTGAGCAACCTTGACAGGTGGCCTATGTGAACCCCATGAAGTTCAACAAGGCCAAGTGCAAGGTCCTGCAGAAGGGTCAGAGGAATCCCAAGCACAACTGAAGACCTGGCAGAGAATGGATTGAGAGCAGTCCTGAGGAGAAGAACTTGGGAATGTTGGTTGACAAGAAGCTAAACATGATGTAGCAATATGAGCTCACAGCCCAGCAAACCAACCATATCCTGGTTTGCATCAGAAGAATTGTTAGTGATGGAGTTATTCAAACAGCCAATTGAGAGGATGATTTTTCAAGGAACTCTGGTGAGGCACTGCACCCAGGTGCTCCAAGCGCAAGCAGGTAAAACACAAAATGTGGTATAGTAATAGAGGGGCACAACATCTTGTAGTACTGGAAGGACCTCGTTAATAGTTAACAGTAAATCAGAGAAGTTGCCTTAGAAATAGAAGTTAAAAGGCTGAATAATGGATACTACAGGGAGTCCCCCAAAAAAGGGCTTATTAGCTGATTGCTGGTTTTTGGAGACATAATCTAGTCTACAGAGTTTAATTAGGGATGTAGGATGGAGTGATGTGCTGAGACATCGACTTGAGTGTTTGCTCAACTCAGTTGTATCAACTTACATTCTTTAAGTACTTAGTTCACATGACCCCTCTGAATTCTTTAGTTTGACCAAAAGGACTGCTGAAAGACAAAGACTTGAAAATGAGAATGGGCACATTTGGGCCATGTGTACAAATAGCAGGACCATTATGAAGCTGAAGAGGAGTCTCATGAGTGGCACCTCCACACATGCAGTCTCTCAAGCGGTATGTATGAAGCTTCTGGACATCTTATCTAGGGCAGCAAATCTGCAAAGGCCCAAAAGCCAAGAAACAAGTCAGCTAAAAGGGAAGTGGCTGAAGAAAAGAGCAAGTGTGTCTTTGGTTTTGTCACTCTGAGTCTGAAGAGTAGTCTCCCACTTGGGTTCACAGCTGGGGCCACAGTGCTGATAGCCTGAACTAACCTTTCCAGGAAAGAACAGTTGAAGGTGGGAGAGAAATGATTGTGTGAAAGGAGTAGGACAGAAGGAAAAGGCTGAGAGAATGGGAAATAGGAAATAGGGGAGAATGAGAAGAAATATGAATCAACATTAAATCAAAATTAATCAGGTTAAGGGGTGTGAAACTTAGCTGGAAACGCCAGGTTTCTGTCCTCAACTAGATGAATATCTAGCACAAAACACTCTCGTGTGAGTGCCCCAGCCACTGTGTTATAGAGTTATTCCTGCTGTTTGCCTCAAGAAGTACCCACTTTTCCCATAAGCATTTCAATAAACCCCCAGGAACAGGCAGCAGGACTCTCCAGGGACTTGGCAGAAGAACATTTACTGCTTACTTCAGTTGCTTGAGATAAACATCTAGCGTCAAATGAGTGCCATAAGCTTTCCCTTCCCTTCCTTGCTACTTTAGACCTCCTGTAAGTCTTGTGCTGTACCTGCTGTCTGTGGACATCCAAGGGGTCTTAGGCCACCAAACCCTGTATCTCATCTCCAGTGACTGCTGGGAGGTGACACCAACCTTTGTGTTCATGCAGGGGCCACTCTGTGAGTGTATACAGGTACCTCTGAAGCTGAATCCCAGCCTTCCCCTGCAAAATGCATTGATCATCATGGGTTTAGGTAGCAGCCACATGGACAATTTTAGGAATACCTTTGGCTGGCTACAGGTATAATCTGATCTGGCACATCTCTTCTTTGTTGGTATAGACCTAAAGCATTAGACTGTACACATTCCAGGAGAACAGACCATATAAACCTGGTTGAGAGGTAATAGGCAAAATTGCCCCAGGGGATGCCACAGAGGAATATCTCCTTGTACCACTCTGAAGTTCCTAAAGACACGCTAAAACTTGTGTTAAGCAGGAAAATGGCACATAAGACTTCCCTCACCTGAAGGATGAGACAGTCCCTAGGGAATTCTTTATAACAGGATCACAGCCCTTTGGCACTGTAAGCTGGAAGTGAGGAATCAGCAACAAGTAAGATGAATGTTTAATATAATCAGGACAGATAGGGAAAGAAGAAAGTGTTAGTAGCACAATTCCATTTATGTGAAACGAAGTTGTTCCTCAAGCTGAAAAAACACCCTCCCACCCCTCCCCAGAAAAACCNAAAAAAAAAAAAAGGAAAAAAGACCAGTGATTGAACTGTGAGATTACATTTCAGTTGCAGGTTTGAAGAGCCAGAGGGACTACCCTGTCCTTAAGGGCAGGTGTCAGCACCCAGCAGTTCCTCTGCTAATCATGACGAAGAGGGTGGGCAGGGCCACCAAGGACACTCAGGAAAAAGCTAAGAGAGTGGGCTACCTATAAAAGTCAATCTCACACCTCTCATAAAGCAGACCCTGTAGAGAGGCTTTGCTGTCCCTCAGTTTCCCCATATCCCTGCTAGTCTTGGCTACAGTAATGGCAGGAGAAGGAAAGGGTAGGGAAAGTGCAGGGAAAGTGCCTGGTGAGGCTGTCCACGTATTGATGATTGCAATAAGCAGTTAAAGTAGAGTATGGAAAACAAAAACGCACGGGGATATGGAAATACAGTATGGAGGCTGGGCATACACACATGATGTGGGGAGCATACCCAAGGGTCACTTGAGATAGGTCTGCCTGCATCTGACTCTGTGAATCCCCAGCTCAACAGAGCTGCCAAAGGCAAACTAATAGGCTGTCCAAACTAGGAGGGCACTGCTTCTTTAAGCATTCCCCAAGAAGTGGAAAGCAATGCATCTTTTTGTACTGATGCCAACGTTATCCAGAAAAATCACCATGCTATCAAGACTGTCACATTTAATTGAACAGCACTTGAGCTTTTTTGAATGATTTTCTTGTCTCTTGTCTGCACTCTGGGGAGCATTGCTGCTAGCATTTGCTCTCCAGCTCTGATACTGATCAAAGCGACCTCTTAACCCTCCCATTGCCTGAATGTCAATACTCCAGCAAATGTTGTATTTTATGAAAATACCATTATAGCCTCTTAGTGGCTTTCAAAAATTAGGTCATTGCCAGATCAGTGCAGCTATGTTTACTTCATTTCAGAGATTGATTTTGGTGCTTTAAGAGAATAAGCAAATGGCTGATAGTAGTTGACTCTCTTTGGCATTGCAGCACTGAGCAGCTTGACTGTAGGCTGAACCAGTAAATCTCTGGAACTTCTGGACTTCATTTCTAATCAAACATTGGGCGAAATTTATAGTCCCAACCTGAAAATGACATTTTGTTTCTGATACTGTTCTTTTTTTTATATGCTGAGAATTCCTGTTGATATACAGAAAGACAATATTATAGTCGGAAGCCATGCTGCACATCTGAGAAATAATATTGCTCTTACAATGCCTCTGTAAGAAAGTGGTATACAGCATTAGAGTTTACCATCATTCAGCAGCTTCACTAAGAAATGTGCTCTTATGTGCATTTACAAACAAAAAATATTCTGGTTACCAGCCCTGTGGGCTCAGACTGGGCTCTGCAGTTCAAGCTGCCATCTTTCCTTCTCAGATGCCATCATTAGTGAGAAAGCACCATGAGTCATTTCAGTCCTCAGAGTCACTTGTGTACATCTGTTTTCCTGCAGCCCAGATGCAAAAAACGGTAGAATGCAGTAAATGACTCAGTTGATGCTGTTTCACAATGAAAAGAATCCGGCCAATAACCCATCATGATGCTGGCTGTTTTGGGATAACAGGAATGAAACTTATTAAAAAAAGAACAATTTAGTTTTACCACTCCAGGAAGCATTGATGACCCTCACATACAGGCTTTGTATGTGGGAGAGCATGGTATCGCATACAGCTGCTTTTCAGAGCAGCGTAGGCCGGTGACTGTCACATTGTTCTATCATTCTCTTTTGCTAAGGCACGTGGCTGTTGTGAATAGTTGCCTTCATCCTGAGGCCCGCTGTATGGAAAGCAACCTGCTCGTGTGTGGAGAGGCTCTGCTCTGTGGGGAGTCAGGCAGGTACTGCAGGCTTTGGACATGAAGGCCACTTATCATTTCAGAGCATCCCCACTTACAGAGGGCAAGCTGCTGCCTTCCTGATCTATCGCTCAGTACCAAGAGCTCTCTCCTGCAGACGTTTTATCCAACAGAAAGGAGGGTTTTCATCTGACCTGTCATCATCATCATCACTATCATCATCATTGCTATTGTTATTATTTTTATTTCTGTTGCTATTATGGCTATTATTGCTATTGTTATTTATTATTATTTTGCTACATGATATCTGGAAGTACAAAATACATTTACTCAGAAAAAATAGGGGGTTATGCCTTCTGAATAGCTTCCCATAAAAAAAAAAAATCATTTCCCAGAAGAAATAAAGGTCCCGAAACTCTCATAAATCACCCCAAGACACTTTTGCTACAAAGTAATTGAGAATCCAGAGCCTCTTAACCTTCTTTTTGCCCCGTTTTTCATCATATTTCCTACAGCCAAAGAAAGTCCTGCTTGTGATAGGATACCATATTCAACATATTACCCCATATGCCTTGCTGGACCTCAACACCCTCTTTCTAGTACTTTCCAAGGTAATACGATTTATGCTTTCTTTAAATCTCTTCCAGTGCAGGTTTTTTTTTAATAAACCACTGCCAGCTTTAGGAAGTCTAACTTTTGTAGAAGTGATTCAATATCTACTCAATTGCCTTGGGCTTCTTCAAAGAGTACTTGAACAAAACGATGTGGTGAGACTGATAATGGGATATGGCATCTTTTATTTCCAAGCTGCCAACTTGCCACCAACACTCTTGAGGTCATTCTGACTGGAAAAAACATATGAAATGGGCTTCTAAGCATCTTCATTTTCTTAAGGCCTATTGTTTCCTGCAAAAATGCTGGTCACTACAGTGGGCTGAGTTATGCTGCAGCCTGAGCAAGGGGCAGCAGGTGAAGTTGAGAAGGGTTGAAGACTGCTGGGAAGTATTCTCTGTTTTGGTCTGCTTTTTGTTGTAACCAAAACAGTTGAAAATATGGTCCCAGGAAGGATGAATAGTAAAGAGATTTTCAGATGCACAACATTTTCAAAATCTTAGTGGTTTGTCAGGCTGTGTCACTACTTTAGGAGACTTTCATTTTTTCTGGACATTTCAACATAATATGGAAGGAGAAAAGTATGAAGACACTTTTCTTTAAAGGGTGGTGATTGTAGCTCAGGTGAATGCTGAAAGACATTGGCAAAGCAGTGTGGAAAAGCTGTGCTGAACAGCTTGAGCCGTAGGTGCTCTACAAGAACAACAGTCATGCTGGTCCCAAAACCCCAAAAAACAGATGGAGTAGCGGGTGCTTTGGTGGTCCTGGGATAAGCAATACAATCTGCACTGTGCCTGCTCATGAAAGGACAAACTAATTCTGTAGCAGAACTTATTTTCCATCCCTGCCAATGTAACACCTTCAATGAGCCAATTCAGCATCCCAGACATGAGCCTTCCTAGAACTGATGTGGAATTTAAGGGAGGCGAGAGGCAAATTACATCCTGAACGTACCTACAGGTTAGAAATTTGTCTCACTTAATACTTTCAATAGAAGTATCACATTTCAAGACACTCTCCTCACCTGGTAGTGTTCTTCCCATACAGCGGCACCACAGATTATTTCCAGAATGGCAGGAGTTCATGGCAGGAAAATTCAGCATAGCTAAGGAAGCTGTGCTGTATTAGTCTCAAGAGTTTAGCATCAAGTGAACTGACCTTAACAGCAATATTCTGCTGCCCCCCAGGGGAAAGAAGAAACATGTATGGATGAGCTCCAAGTGACCTGTACCTCTTCACCTCCTGATCTGAGCTGAACTTCTGCTTCTGGAGCTGCTTTTTCCATTCTCTGTGCCTCTGGGAAACAATGTTTAAAGCAGACGTGTTTAAAGGTCTGTGCCAGAGGGTGTAAAAGCAGTGGGTGCTGCAAGACTCTTCATTGCCATTTCACACAATGAAATACCGAATGATGATTGCTTACCTGGCTCTGCGTCAAGGAAGGCGAGGTGATGAATATGTATGAGAAATCTGTTTGCAGAAACAGCAATACTAATGTCAATAGGCACAAGAATAACTTCCCAATGCCAAATAACATACATTATTTAGCAATAATACTTGTGCATAAATAAGAAAGTGCAGCAGGTATGTTTGTGCGCTCTTTCTTTTGCTTCTGAAAAATATTTGTTAGGCATACAATAAAAATGTTGCTCATGAAAGTAGACAAGGCTAATCTACTCCACAATTTTCTACACATTCACATAAAAATATGTTATTCAAAATAGTAGATTTACCTTGCTTAGGATAATTTTAAATAAACAACATCTAAAGGCCCCAGTAGATGCCATGGAAATTGGGACTTTCATGGCTTTCCAGGAGAAATTGTCTTATAAATTCCTGTTGTTTGCTCACATGGGCTTTTCCTCTGTATTTAAGCACATCACATGTTTTCTAGTCCAGTGTTAAATGATTCTGGAAAATTACTTAGGTCAGTTTGATTAGCTCCTCAATAATCAGTTTCTTTACCATTAGCATATACCACGACTTTTATACAACATTTGCATTTTTCTACACTGGTTTATACTGGGTCATGTTGTTACTCTGCTGGCAAAGGACTGAGAGCTCAGTTATGGGAGTGCATGAATAGTGAGTACTCCTTGAGCTCTTCAGTCCTTGCAAGTTGAGTTGAAGTAACTGGTAACTCAAGTCAGAAAAAGAATATCACTTGACCGTTGGAAGCAATAGCAAAAACAAGCAGTCATGTTCCATGACATATTCTTCCTCCACAGAGACATAAACTCATTAACCCACTTTAGACAGTTTTTCCAGGTTTCCTATCTGAAAAGTGAAAGCATCTCAGTAAAAGCAACACAAAGCTAACCTGAGAAAATCAGTGCTCACTAAAAAATTCCTATGGAAATATAAGATATGGAAGCTGCATTGTCTTAGTTAAAGGTAAGAAATAAACCTCAGTGTTAAGATTTCAAAGCCAAGTCCTCAAGGCTAGGGAATATATATATGTCAGGGACTGAATTAAGGCTGTCGGATAACTTTAACCTGAGCATTTCTTTGTATTTCTGCCCTCCCTCATATAAAAGCATCTTCAGGGAGTGTACTGGTGGGAACTGCGGGTGGTGTAAGTGCCCTCCAGCCCTCAGCCAGCTCCTCAGCAGCCCTTGACACCATAGAGGCAGGACACTCTGACCACTCCCAGCAGGTTTTCCAGATGGGGACTGGTAAATCTTCCCTGAGCACTTTAAGTATTTTGTAAACACACCATCCAGAAGACCCCATCTGCATAGCTGTCTGTCCTACCTCGACTTGGGAAACATTGTCTTTCTGGTGCCTCAAAATCATTCTTGTCACTCCTGTTAAGGCAAACTGTGTCTAGCCTGTCTTCTCCAATGTAGCATTCTTCAGATCAGAAGGATATATATTATGTGTGCATTGAATTAGAGGTTTAAGCCTTACCTAGGATGGTGATTATTTGTCCTTACCATCTATTTCCAGGAGATGAGCTGGACCACATGATCAAAACACACTGGGATACAGTCTATTAAAAGTTCTCCTTTATGCTAAGAAGATTTGAAAACTCTGCAGCCTAAGCAAGTCGGCTTCCTGACAAGACTATTTCATATTATGTACACTTGGTTTCATCTGAAACTGACTGTAATTTGCAAAGATACAGTACACAAAGAAATTAAACTGTAAACTTTAAAGCATCCATCAATTTCAATTTGATTTGTTTAAAAAAGCTAAATTATGGGTTAACTCAGAAGGTAATAGAATTCAGAAAGAGAGTACTTGCGATACAAGAAGTCCCTTTATACATTAATTTTCATTTTTGGTGAGATGAAGTTTGAAATTAGATTCAGATTGCAAATTATAGCTTTGTATGGGCTCCCTATTGCTAGCTTGTGAAATACGTAGATTCCTGAGGATGAAGCAATTTTACTTCCCATAACAGACTGCAAAAGCCTTATTTCCCACTGGTAGAATAATAGGTCTGCAGCTTGAAGTGAGAGCGAGCCATGCCTTTGCTCCTTGACTTGGTCACCAACAGGGATACATTAAACCAAATATATAACTGGACGAGAAATGGTGATATAAGGTGGATTTCATTCCAATTCAAGTTTTATCCTTTTCATTTCCCTACTAAAACTAATATCACAGTCTGAATTTTGTGAAGGAGGCTGCCCATCACTTAATGCCATAAAAATACCCTATTTACATTTCCCTATACACTGCTGAATTCTTGCTTTGTACCAGATTCTGGGCACCACAGCACTCACAGGCATAGGGGGAGAAAGGCATTTGTCTCAGGGCATAAACTGATGGACTCATTTAGCAGAAAAAATCCATTACATTTAGGGAAGGCAGGAATAATGTTTCTGGCAACAAAGCAGATGTGTGATGCCCTGTAACCCTGGAGGTAACATTAAGTCTGTAAATTGTCTTCCTGCTGCCTCCTAAACATCCATGGTTGTATTCCTCTGTTATTATCGCCTTTCTTGGAGCAGCAGGGTGGAAGGCTGTATGGAACTGCACCTCAGCAGATGCTGGCAAGTGCTGGTCAGGAGCAGACAAAGCTTAAATATCAAATGAAACTGTTCTGCTGTCTCCTGCAGCTTAAAGCAAAACGGTTGTTGTGTATGGCTAAAAGAATAAAACAAACTGAGAAAATTTTCCAGAAGAACAATGGAANAAAAAGAAAAAAAAAAAGGCATGATGGTAAAATTCTCCAGAAATGTGAAAAACAACTGGAGAAGGTTTGAGTTTGGTGTCTGATGCAGAAAAATACTAGAGGTTAAGAGATTCAAAGGCTATAGTTGTGACTTTTGCTGGTTCTGAAGCGTTTTCTGTTTTTAATAGCTTGTAATTAACTCAGACTGAAAAGGAAATCATGTTACTGCAGAATAAAAAAAAAAATTTAAAAAAGAGGGCAATAGTAGTGAAATGAAGTGTCAGATATGCTTCCACAGTACAAAACAGACTTTGTTTCAGATTTGTGATTGCTGATCATATCTTATAATTTTAGTAATTTATATTCCTGAGCAGAGACATAGCAACTGGAGACTGAGACAAAAGATTTAAAGTTCCAGCAAGACCCAGGATTAATCCTCAAGAGAAAAAACTTGAATTTTTTAAAGTGAAATTGAAATCCAGTCTAGTATGAAGCCTCCAAAATGTGCTTAGCTTTTTGACAGCCAAGAGTTACATGTGTTTATAAAAAGGAAGCAAAATTTGAAGCTGGAGCCTTCAAAAATCAGTGTCAGAAACTAGATGTCCTTTGGCTAACACCACAAGCTCTAACAAGATCTGACCTTCGGGAACTAATGCAAGAGTTATAGTAGAGTGTATCGCTCAGTAAGAGTTTACAGAGAGCCTCTATAAGGATGCACACACTGCATGGACAAAAACACACCATCATTTTCACTGAAAACCTTTTTATAATGGGCAACATGCAGGGAGATGGACCCTGAAAGCAAATGCAGTTTTTATTCATTTTTAACCGAGCAGAGGTAAATAAACCAACATGGTACTAAAAGCAGTGATGCTATTGCTAAAAGAAATACAGGAAATAGAAGGTAAATGGCTAAAGTCAAGGCCGGAGGTTGAGAAGTGTAGCATCTCTGAAATGGGATGGAAACTGCAGTGGAAAAAAAAAAAAAAAAAAAGAAAAAAGTTAAGAAAAGGTTTAGACATGGGGGAAATTTCTGCATTCCTCTGGTGGAAATACATTCATCTTTTGGTCTCATTAAAAGCGTGCACTCATTTGAGGAGCTGGGAACAAGAGACACGAAGGGATGTTGTGGGGATGTATTTCAGGGGAGAAAGGATCTGCCAGCAGAGTACAGGACAGAGCTGGAAAGAACATCTGCCATTTGATTCCTCTCTTTACGAATGTTATTCTTATGTAAGGCAAAAGTAAGAAAAAAAGATGATTTTTTTATTCTGGAGACCTTAGAGCTGAAGAATCAGAAATGTAATGCTGAATATATGTAAAAAGACATAATTCTTCATTGATGTATGGTTTCAGAAGGACTTAAATCAGTATGTAAACAAAACTTTTTCTCCAGCCATAATGCTTGAACCGGTGGATGAAATGGCTGATATTTGTCTGTTCTTCATCCATCAGGACAGCAGCATTTCCTCGCCAGGCATCCTCACTGGACTGGAGATCAAAGCTGATGAGTCTCTAGCATCCCTTGGTGTCTGTCTGTTGAAAAACTGAACAAGTCACTAGTAAAAGTAGTCAGTAGAGCCAGATTGCTAAACATAGTAGGTAACACAAGTACTGAGTTATATCTGAGATGCCTCAGGGCATCTGATCCATCTGCATAAGGCTGGTCAAAATAACACAGTGACATCTCATTTCACTGAAGCAGCTTCTGCAAAACAGGTGGGCTATGCTAGATCCCAAATGGCATTTAACACTCATGTGCAGGCCACTATACCAATCCCTTCAATGTCTCACTGGGTACTTAGACATTTGCTGTGCCTATGAACACATTCATACAGCCATCTGCGCATAGATGTCGTAATCTTGAGTTACATTCTGCCCTTGGTGTCCTATATATAACATGTGTAGGAGAAAAGGAAACACAGTAAGGTGCATGGGGAGCTCATAGGATGTCTTAGACCATGGTTACCTTTACAGGACAGAGAAAGTGTCATGGTTTCTCCACGTGGTGAAACAAGTGTGGACACACAGCCTCATTCAGCACCTGGTGGCTGTCAGTGTTGTTAAGATCCAGTTACTGAGAGATGCCTCTGCCCAACTTAAGGTACAAATGAGACCATATGCTGAAATCAGCAATATAGATTTAACAGCAAATGTGAGGCAGAGACATAGAAAGAAATAGGAAAGACAGAAAGAGTGCAGAAGGGAGCCACCACCCATGGATCCAGTAACATCTTGTTGGTCTTTCTTCACCCTGGTCTTCTCAGCAGTGGGGGTCCTGGAGTCTTTCTTCTGGGAATGCCATCTTTGTAAAGTCCAAGTTCTGTGTGCCCATGGGGTGATCACAGATGCTGTTCCCATAACTCAGGGTGATCTTTTTTTGACTGGTGCTATCTGTATTCCTTTCCCAGTTTGCCACAGTGGGAATTTTAGCCCGATGCATTTACTAGTATGTGCTAACCAGATCTCACCTCTGCCAGCCTGGAATTAATGTCTTCCTGTCACAAATTCCTCCCTTCTTTGCTTAGCTCCAGTTTCCACTGTGGTGGTTTATCCTATGGTATGTTCCTTCAGTGGCCTCGACAGTGTTTGAGACAGGCAACTGTGCTCTTTAAGTCATTACAGGTGGGCAGACGTGTGATGGTTGTGATGTGCAGCTTCTCATAAAAAGTGAAAGAGGATTGCAGAAGTATTCAGAGCTAGAAAGCACAAGGGTTGTACGTAGATGACTCCATGCAGAGTATTTGTGCTTCTTCTTGTAGTTGTGAGGTCAAAACTGAGGACTGGTAGTTAACATGCTGTGAGTTCTGCCAGAAATAGGCTGTTGGCATACTCAAGACAAGGAGGGCTTGGATTTGTTCTGTTACTGTAAATTTTCATATCTTTATTTACAAGAGGTATGTGTCACTGAAATTGATTGTAGTCAGTTACTGCCATTGCCAAAAAGAGACCAACACCAGCTCAAGCTCTGAGGAAACAGATTTATTTTTTTTTTAGGGCTAAGATACTGGTGGCTGCACATCACCCCATCTCAAAGAAGGAGAACTACAAATTATACAAAGATCAGCAGGAAGGTTCTGAGTGAGTGAATCAGGATGAGGGCTTAAGTAACCAAGAAACCCTGGAATCATGATCACAGTCGAGGACTTAAGGAGAAAATGATCACTCATAAAATCAGAATAGTTTTGATTGGAAAGGATTTCTAGAGGTCATCAAGTCCAACCCCTTGGTCAAAGCAGGTCAAAATAGATAACCTTGCTCAGGGATTTTCCCAGCTAATTGTTGAAGTCTCTGAGGATGGAGATTCCACAACTTTGCAGTGCAACATTGTCCAGTGCTTGACCACTCTCATGATGTTCATCCCCTGTTCCAGCTTGTGCCCACTGCTTCCTGACTTATTACCATGAGCTCACCAGAGGACGCTGTCTTCTCTACCCTTCCATCAGGTCTTATGAGTTTACCCTTCAGCCCTCTCTTCTCCAGGCTACACAATCCCAGTTCTCACATTCCTTCTTCATGTCACAGATGCTCCCTTTCCTTAAACAGTGACCCTTTGTTGGACTCTCTCCAGCTTGTTCGTGTCTCCCTTGTACTGTGGAGCCCAGAACTGGACACAGCATGCCAGGTATGGAATCACAAGTGTTGAGTAGAGGGGAAGGATCACCCCCTCGACCTGCTGGCTAACTCCTGGTTAAAGTGTGCTGTGTCCATTATCACACTCAATAAGAGGGCACCATTGCAATGGCCATGCAGCTGCATTAATGCAAGCAGAGGGGAGTTCTTCCTCACAAACCACACAGCATAATTGTGGAACCAAACACTACAGTCTATTTTCGATGCCAAAACATATAAATTTGTTTTAAAAAGGATTAGATAGATTTGTTAACACAGGCCTATTGCTGCCTTTTAAACCTCGTAATTCAGACACAAGCCCAGGATGCCACTAAGCTGCCAGCTGTTAGAATCTGGGAGCACATGCCAAGGGGAAGGAACATACCTCCCTGCTACCTTTTGTGTTTGCAACTGCTACATTTCATTGTCCTCACTGAATTGCCATGGAAGGATGAGCTAATGTCTAGCCTGGAAGCAGTGAGATCTCATTGAATTGGAGAATAATAAAACCCAGGTGTATCAGCTCAGGTCAGAAGTTCAGTGGGAAGTGACAAGAGGAAAGTGCAGAACGGAGAATGTCTGACAGCACCACAACCTTTTGGAGGTGTTCAGTGATGCCTTCCTAAAGGTATGAAAATATAGGGCCACAAAAATAGCTCCAGAGTTGACAGGTACAGGTTGTATCTTTTTGTTTCCCTGTATGGTTGATTGCATAGGGCTTTAAAAAGGGTACGAACAGTGACAGGGTGAGGGGAAGAGTGCAGCCAAACTCTGGAGAAATCACACTTCTATGCATTCATCTATGTTAAGATATTCTTCATGTTACTGAAACATGTACAGTAAGGGGCCCTCCAATCCACAATGTGAAAAAGTCTGCAGCATCCTGAACACTTTGGCAAAATGGACTGCTGGCGGCAGGAGGGTAGACTGGCTGGTGGCTGCTCTGACTTCCTGGGGTAGGCAAATTCTTACACAAATAGAATACAAATTAGGGAGGCTTTGGGGGAGGCAGACACACTTGTAAAGCACTTGACAGAAATGCAGTGGAGCCAAGACTCAAGCCAAATGATATTCAAGTCAAGCTGATTTCTAAAAAAAATTCCCCAACCTGTCTGGTCCCAGCCAAAACATGAATTGCTTGTTGCCAGAGCTGTTGTAGGATGAGACTGCAGAGGGTGATCAAGGCTCCTAGCAGGTGTCTGGGATGGCATATTTCCAGACTTTTTATCAGTGTAAAAGGAAGCCTTCAAAAGGAGACAGGATTTGGTTTCAAGGTAACAGAGATGCAAATTCGAAGGTGATATAAAATAAATTTTTTAAGGAAAATGTGGAAATCATTATTTCATGTTTTATATTGGCCTTAGATGAACAGCAATGTAGAAGGACTTGCTTGAGTTTATCGCATATGCCAAAGACAGGAGGCATGTATTAAATCCTGGCCTGGTAACACCAGGAAAAAAAAGTCAAGTCCTTTGTGCAAAGTGAATTTACTTGTGCTTTTGGAAAAATACAACCCGGTTGTCTGTGAACTCCTTCCCACTGTTTCTGCTAGTGCTGAGCTATCCAGTACTTGCTGCTTGGGCCACATGTTGGTGACAAAAACCCCAAATTAATTGCAATTTTTAGAAATATCAAGGTATCCCTCTGTTATCACTTGCTTCATGGCAAAGCGAAAAATAAAACTGCCACTCATTCAGGCTGGGCACAGAGCCTTTCCCACGGAGTAGCCTCAGGCAGCAGAGTACAGTCAGAATCCAGTGCCTACTTACGGCTGTGCTTCTGAGCAGCAGCAGGGAAGTGCAAGTTGTCCTCTCTTCGTGTTTCAGCCAACAGAAAATAGAAAACAAGAATGTGTGCCAGTTGGAAACCAATGCCAGAGCCACAAGGAACCTGAAGAAATACAATGCTAAAGAAAGATGTAGGCAGGACTTGGAATCCTGGAAAAGCTCAGCTGTTCATCAAAATGAAGCTGTCTAGAGCCCCTGTCGGAAGTAAGGATCCCAGGCAGTAGCAGACTTCCCATCACCTACAAGGCTGCTGGCCATATTGTGGAGGAATGGTCATTACCTTATCCCAGCCCCAAAGGGAAAGAATTTAGAGGTATGAAGTTACACATCGTGTTGCAAATTGCTCATGAAACCTCTTCAGGCTACTACAGACAGCAAACATATAATTCAATACAAAAAATTAACAACACAGATTGCTGCCCTGATACCACACAGAAGCAAAGGAGAATTTTTAAGCAGGACTTCAGGAAAGATGATAACATAATTTTGCAGTTTCTCTAAAATCATGGGTGAAACCAAAATTATGTATTAAAACATGGAAAAAAAGTGAACTCTGATGAAAGATACTCATGAGGTGTTGTTGGCACTTCTTCCACTCATGGAGGTGAAACTGGATATGCAAGTCAATCTGCTTCAGGTGGCTTTTTTATTTTTGCTGTTGTTTTGACTGCACATAAATTCCTTCTCTCTGTGTTAATCAGTTTGCCCTACTTTATTTACATATACTTTGCCTTCTTTCATTTCAGTGCACCAGTGCTGCTCAGCCTAACAGGAGAACAGGAGGAAGGCACAACTAACAGAGCTGAATCGAAACATGCAGCTATCTCTCCCTGAGACTCAGATTTTGTGCTGAGCCATTATGTCTTTGTTCCTGAGGAGGATCACAATGCAGGCAACCTCCCAGGAGAGAAGATGCCAGGGATGCAGAGTTTTCTTCAAGGATAAACACCACGATGCTATCCCAAGTCTTGGAAACATTCCCCCTTGTCCTGGCTTAATTTGCATTTCAGCTCCAGGCCAGCTCTGTTTGTTACCCACAGCAGACCTCTACAGAGCTGAAAACCAGATTAAACTGCAGCAGGCAGCTTTCAGGAGCTGAGATAGATTTTTTTTGAGGCTTACTGAAGTATCTCTACATTACAATGCAAACTGCTCTGTAGATACAGTTTGACTCACTTTATTTACTCATATCCCTGATCTTGAAAAGAAGATGCCAGAAGGCATGCAAGGCAATTCTTCTTGCAGCAACCGTACCAAAGGGAAAATCCCTATTTCCCAGGGGTCAACTTTGCTTCAGGGACTGATGCAAATCAGCACCTCCAGCAGAGAGCAAACTATTTTGCTGCTCATGCAATTCCCTCTCCCTCTAAGCTGATTCTGCATAAAACCATCGCATAATGTGAAACGCATGGTCTTAAGAACAATAACTTGAAGACCTGTTTAACACAGCAAGCAAGTGATGCCTAGCATAATAATATATTTATTCATGAGCTATCTAATAACTGAGGAGGCATGTTTTATCATAATGCTCTGATACAGGAAAAACAAACACTCTTTGTAGTTCTGCACTGTTTTGCTTGCTTTGGTATATTGATAGAGCTAATGACCACAGTGTGTGCCTTTTTTGCTAGGCACATAAAATCCCTGCTTTGATAACATTGTGCTGTGACAGAATGATAAGAATTAGGGCCATGCACCAGAGAGCCTGGTTCCTCCACAGAGTGACTTTGAACTGCTGTGCCAGGGCAGCAGAGAAGTGTGGTGTCACTCCTGCCAGCTACAGCCCCAAGGAACAAGAAGTGGGCTCTGCACGGGGAAACAGGAGCAGCCAAAACCAGGGAGAAAGCAACAGCAAAGGCTGATAGCCAAAACCCATGGGTGACATTAGGCTGGAGTACCTGTATATATGCAAGCTGCTCAGGGCTAGGGGAAATCTGATTGTAGCAATTATGCTAAACTCCCAGCCCCCTAACTCTCTTTCTATTACTGAGCAAAATTAGTGTCTTTTGGAATAAGACTGTTACCTGTACTGATACCTGCTGGTGCAATTTGGAGGAAGACAGTGGACCATTTCTGTTCATTTAAATATATGTAAGAATGGGCTGGACATAGTATGCCATTGCCCCACAATGTTTCACTGGAGGAAACTCTACAGTTTATGATGCATGTAATTTCTACATTGTTTACTTCTTTGCCAGAAATTCTGGGCTTTACCTTAACTCCTCAGGGATCAAAGACCGTTGTTCCAGCACTCTCAATGGGAGTAAGTCTAAATGTCCTAACCTGCTGGAACAGTCATTCCCCACATATCAATGTGCACCATGCACAAGGGCTTGCATTGAGAGCTGAAGGAGGAAAAAATCTTCATGATCTCTTGATACAAGCTACACTGTAGGAGAAGAGAACCAACAATGGATTAGATAGGTATCTACAAAGACCTTTCCAAATATGAAGATAAGTTCTCCTCTGTGCTGGCAGTGGATGAACAGAACTCTCCATTTGTTTCCCAATAGAGAGGAGCACCTGAGGTAAAGGTGTATTACAAACACAGCCCTTGGGAGACTGATGTTGTGTTTTCTGATGGCCTGTCAGCTTCTACTTTCCCTTGATTTATTTGACTCATGGTGTGTGTCTATCTATGGGGTGCATATTTAGAGAAATTGAGAGTATCTTTTCAATCACTACACATAGAGGCACCCTCTCTGTTTACTGTTTGGATCACAATCGCTCAAAGTCATGGTTCCAAAGAAGTTGGTTTTAAGTGCCTGTATGTCTTATTCCATATCTAATTAGTCTTGCAAAATCCGAGTTAGTAAACACTAATTGGAAGCATGCAAAGGTAAGTGTTCATGCAAATCCTCCTCTGCATTTTGATGTATCAAGTGCTACAGACAAATAAATCTGACACCAGAAAAATGCCCAGGAAGTCTTGCCTATACAACCAGAAAATTTGAGCCTATATGTGAAAAGAAAAAGGTCTCATGTTAAAGCTCATTTAGAATAGGAGTCAAGAAAGTTACAGACAGGTTGAAAAACACAGGTAGTAAAGGAGGCAAAGTGATAATAAAATCACAATTTGTAGACCCTATAATTAGCAATAGTAGCATAATGCAGAGAGACATTAATAAAAATTGTTAGTGGAGTGGCTGGCTTGAGGGACTAATAATATGACTGTATTTTGAGCTTAGTGTGTCTACCAGAGAGTCACCGATTCTGAGAGTGCCAGACTGAAAAATAGCAAAGATCACTACTGTCTGCTGCAAAATTAGATTACTGCTTCAGTCTAGTGTTTCACATAGGCCCTGTTGTTTGCTGACTCCAAGGAGAGGCCAAAGGCTCAATGGATGGAAAATGAAAACTGCACTTTCTCAGAGAAACAATTGCCTGAGCATGTATGAAATGGATTAAGAGGCAAGTTTTCATATTTTCTACCTGTACTTAATGTGGTTATAAAAGCGCAGCTGATATTTCAAGTGCTGTCAGTCAGGGCTTTTGAATAATACTAGCAAAACTAGGGGTACAGCAAGAACTAATCACTGGGAAGTATGAAACAAAACTTAAACTTATCATATTTTTAAACATCAGGTTGATGAACTCTAGCACAAAGTACCGGAAAAATAAAATCTTGATATTGGGTCATAGAGAAGATATTTTCTGAAAGAAGTGTTCACCCAAGTTACTAGTTGTGTGTTATCAGCTTTGTGCAGGGGTATCTAAATAATACTAAACTGTATTATAAAGGACATCTGCCCATTGGCATAGGCAGCCTGTCTTTTAATTGTGAAAAACACATGATACTAAGGAAATTTCAGTCAGCAGAGAAAGGGAACATCCTTCAATTACTACTGCATTATGTAGAAATTACTTTCCAGAAAAATAACTGTGGTAGTGATTTGTTAAAAGCTTGGGGAGGTGTGATGTTTCTGTTAACCAAAACAAAGTTTAATGTGGCACTCTTTTTTATCACAGGCCTAGTCAGAGTCTTCTGTGGCATATAAAGCTCTAATATTCTTTCATCAAACACAAAATTATTCTTTGGTTAAATGACACTTCCATACTACCTGGTCTGTCCTTTCTGTAAGTTCTACTCCTCTGGCAATGCTAAAGAGACAGTATCCCTCCTGTAACAGGTATGGCTCCAATTCATTAGTCTTATATACACTTCCACCTACGTTTATTGTAAGAGATGTTTCATATTTCTTGTCTTTCTCCTACAATTCCCCATTCTTTATCATTGTCCCTCACAACCTTTGCCTACAGTTTAGGTCTATATGGGTCTTAGTCTGATACCACTTTTCACTGGAAAATTTTCACTAGAAAATTGACTCCTGGTTTACAGTGGGGTAAATAAAATACAATTTCAGGCCTTTTGTCTTGTGATTTCTACCTTTTTCATCATTAACATTTAAAAATGCTATTGGGTGATTTCTGCTGATACATGCAACTCAGATGCAACACTCCTTTCTCCCCTCAGGCCTCCCACATTAAAAAAAAAAAAAAAAGAAAAAAGGAAAGAAAAATAAAAAAGACACATTGCCTTATCTGTCTATGATAATACAAGAAGCAGAAGGAGGGGTTTGAGATGCTTTGAAAGCATTAAAGAGGGTGTTCGCCATCTCAAGTGATAGAAAGGACTTAGTCACCATAAAATCTACTAACTATAAACCCCACAAACTTCACACACATTTTGTGTTATGAGTATTACAAAGCATTTATATAGTGCCATACATTTTCATGGCCATTTCTTCCAAGCAGATAAAGCACATTCCTTTCCTGAGAGAGCCTGCACTCTATATAAGTCAAGACAAATATTGCATGTGATAAAAATAGAGGACAAAAGTTCAAGAGGGATTTATGTGTGAGACAGCTGATAAGGAGAAGAGTGGAAAGGGAAATGATTAAAGATTGCTCTTTGGGATCCTTTCAAAACTAGGGAGAGACTCAGCACACTACAAAGTCTATGGCAATAAACACACTACTCATGAGATCTCTGTTGCATTTATATATTGAAAATTATTCTACATGGAAGAAATAGTCTGTCCAGAGGAATTATACATAAAGTGAACCTGGATTAATTAAACATACAGTGGGCACTGGTTTGGATGCAATGTTTGTATATGTGACCAATTTGGGATTTCATAAATGTGTCTGATTTTCAAGAAGAACATAGTAAAGCATACAAATACTGCCCTTTTGATGAGGACTCTCAAGATAGACACCTAAAAAGAGGCACTGGACACCAAGGAGAAAGTCATAGTTTGTGAGCAGTGTTCCATTGCTGATGAGAGCTGCTGGCTGCACACATCCAGGAAAGCTGCTGATCCAGGGCAAAGCAAAAAGTATTTCAAAGAGCACTGCTTCTGCATCAATGCTCAGCAAATGGGAATGACTGTGGGGCTTCCCACCTCCAACTTAATCCAGGGAGTGAACATGAACATAGTGTTTGTGGGACATCTGGTATTTACGGAGCTCACCGGTGCCACAATAGCCACTTGGAGATGCTACAAGTACTGGTGCTTGTGGAAAGCTTGTGCAGGGTCCCCTATGGAAAAGCTGCACCTGAACTTCTTTCTGCTGGCCCCTCCAGACAGCCTGACCCAGGATAGGAACACACTAACTCACATCAGGGTCTTCCCCCAGAAAGGGATGCTGCACCACCTGTAGCAAACCACCACGGGGGCAGGGGCAGTTGGGCTAGAGCCAGAGCCCAAACCTGGTGACACAGCATCAGCTCCAGCACGCAGGGGATGCCAGTCAGGTCACCTCATGCCTTTACTGTCAGTCAGCCTTCAGCTTAGTGGCCCATCCCTCACGTCCTCCAAACTGGTGCTGCCATACTGGCCCTGCTGTTGCCGAGGAGACTGCTCTCAGAAAATTCAGGTTTCTTCACTGCACAAGCAAGGTCTCACCGAGGTCTGATACTGTGATTTCTAACTTTGGTTTGTTATTAAGATTCTTTCTGTGACTTGCTTCAGGCAGTGTAAGCAAAAGTAGAGCTATTTAGATATGCATCCTCAGGGTATTTACCCAAAATCATATGGGTTATTCAGAATTTTAGAATACCTACTTTATGTCTCAGATGAAACAAAACTGATGAACACCTTTAAAGTCTGTAGGTATAGGCCCATCTACAAATCCTATAAATCTGTGATCTTTATGTCCGTGCATACTAAAAAAAGGCGGAGTTTAGGGGTACACAATTTACTAGAGGGATTGGGAAGTAAAAACAACGTAAGTGCAAAAGAAAAAGGAAACTTGCTGTTAAGTTGAATTTTCGGAAACAAACAGGGAAGGAGAATGTAAGCAACATCAATATATAAATAATTTAAGAAACATTGTCTGAGAGTGCACATTTCACTTTTGAAAACATATCCAATTATCAAAGCCACAGGGTGGAGAGGAAGAAAGAGAAGATGTCAAATATTAGCATTCAATTAAGCCTGACAAAGAGAAGGAAGGGCTAATATTTAGGGTCAGATTCTCTAAGTGTGTAAATTTTGCATATTCTTATAATGCATATAATAAGGATTATACACAAAACACACAACCAGAACTAGCCAAATATTCCAAAACATATCGCAGTAAGTTGCACAGAGGGTTGGGACCTCCACCTTCTTGATGAACCAAGACAGTGCCTAATTCCATGAAATCTCTTCCTACCAAATTCTGCTTACCTTCAGCATTCCACAAGAGAAAAAGGAGTCAGGGGAAAGTGCAGCTAATGAAACAAAATGGTCTCCCCTAAGAAGGAAGTCATTGGCCTAACAACACAACTCTTAGGGGCAACTGAAACAAATAACATGTCTTTTGCTGAAGATTCAAATTGCCTTCCTGTAGATTTATATAAAGCCAATTGGATGGATTTATTTAAGAAGGCAGAAACAGAAAACATAGACATATAGAAATGATTGATGATGCTGCAAATGCTCTCTCATGGCATTGCTCCACTGAACTACAGTCTGTAAGCAACCTTCTTGATGCATAATCAACTTTAATAAGAAATATATTGATCAGATTGAAAATCTGGGTAACCCAGAACCATTTCAAAGCTGCTTCCTTGTCTTCTAGGTTAAAACTTCATTTTGGTAATCAAGTTCTACTCAGACCAGTAACGGTTTAAAAGCTGGCTGTGCTATGTACTCCATGTTCGTACTGCACATTGTATCAAGAAAAAACTATTATTAATACCCAATGTACATTTTCATTTCCTGTAAGCCTAGCCAGATCAGACCACATACTTTGATGAAGTGAAGGAAAGCCATTTGGTTGTCTCTTCTGTTTGATATTCTGCAGATCACTGCTGAAAGTTGGTAGGTCTGTCTGGGAATGACAATGACAAATTAAAACTGCCGATGTCCAGCCACAGAAGCTCCTACAATTAAGATACACCCTTTAGTAGACACATGGGTCCCTCTTGCAGTTGCTCCATGTGCAAGCTTCTGTCTTCATCCTTACATCTCCATGAGATTTATTATAACAAGCATATGTTATTTATTATCTATATGCCTTTCTGTATGGAATCTCATAGAATCACAGAATCACTATGGTTGAAAAACGTCACCAAGATCATCAATTCCAACCTTTGACCAAATACCGCCATGCCCACTGAATCATATCGTGAAGTGCCATGTCCACTAGGCTTTTTGAAGACTTCCAGGGATGATGATTCCACCACTTCCCTGGTGAGCCTGTTCTAATGCCTGACCATCATTTCAGTGATGAATTATTTCTTAATATCTGAACTGAACCACCCTGGATGCAACTTGAGGCCATTTCCCCTTGTCTTGTCATGAGTTGCCTGGGAGAAGAGGACAATTCTCACCTCACCCCAGCCTCCTTTCAGGTAGAGGGCAATAAGGCCTCCCCTTTTCTCCAGACCAAACAACTCCAGTACCCTCAGCTGCTCTTTTAAGCCTCAATGTTCCAGGCCCTTACCCAGCTTTGTTGCCCATCTCTGGCCATGCTCCAGCACCTCAATGTCTTTCTTGTAATAAGGGGCCCAAAACTGAACACACTGTCTGAGATGCAGCCTCACCAGTGCTGAGTACAAAGGAACAATCACTTCCCTGGATCTGCTGACCATGCTATTTTTGATACAAGGCAGGATGTCCTTGCCCTTCTTGGCCACCTGGACACACTGCTGGCTCATGTTCAGTGGCTATCAACCAGTTTCCTCAGGGCCCTTTCTGCTGGGTCACCTTCCAACCACTTTTCCCCCAGCCTGTAGTTCTGCATGGGATTGTTGTGACCCAAGTGCAGAACACAGCACTTGGCCCTGCTGAACCTCATACTGTTGGTCTCAGCCCATCAATCCAGCCTGTCCAGATCCCTCTGCAAAACCTTCCTGCCCTCCAGCTTCCAACATTCTACCCAGCTTAGTGTCATCTGCAGACTTACTGAGGGTGCACTCGATACCCTCATCCAGATCACTGATGACTATACTAAACGAGATTGGCCCTAGTACTGAGCCCTGGGGAATCCCAGTAGTGAATGGTCACCATCTGGATTTAACACCACTCACCATCACTCTCTGGGCTTGGCCAGTCATCCAGGCACTCACCCAGACTACACCAGTCTAAGCCAGGGGCTTCCAGCTTCTCCAAGGGAATGCTGTGGGACTGTCAAAGGCTTTGCTGAAGTGTAGGTAGACAACATCCACAGCCTTTCTCTCATCCAACCGGCAGGTTACCTGGTCATTAAAGGAGATCAGGTCGGTCAAGCAGGACCTACCTTTCCTAAACCCATGCGGGTTGGGCCTGATCCCCTGGTTGTCCTGTACATGCTGATGGCACTCAAGATAATCTGTTCAATAACATTCCCTGGCACAAAGGTCAGGTTGCCAGGCCTGTAGTTCCCAGGATCCTCCTTCCAACCCTTCTTGTACCTGGGCATCAACATTTGCTACCTGGTTGGGATCTCTCCAGTCAACCAGTCCTAATGATAAATGACAGGGAGCAATTGGTAAGCTCTTCTGCCAAATTACTCAGTACTCTCAGGTGAATACTATCTGGTCCCACAGAGTTTTGAGTGTCTAGGTGGCACAGCAGGTCACTGACTCTTGGATTACGGGGGATTTATTCTGCTCCCCATCCCTGTCTTCTGGCTCAAAAGGCTGGGTACCTTGAGTATAACTGTTTTTTCTGTTATACACTGTGGCAAAAAAGTCATTAAGTAACTCGACCTTTTCCTCATCCTCAGTAGCAATGTAACCCTCCACAAAAAAAAAAGGATGGAAATTGTGGGGGTTTGAGGGGTTTTGTTTGTTTGTTTGCTTTTCACACTGATTTGTGGCCAGTATTAGTATTTCCCCTTACCTTTCTCAGCTTTGGTATGTCCCAATCCAAGTAGTCATACTGAGTTTGTTTATGTTTTGGAATATCAGGAAAAACTTAGCAGGATATATGTTAAATTTTTATTTCTTAGTGTTTAAAAAGTCCAAATAAAATTATATTTTATTATCCACTTTGAAGTCTTCATTTCTGGCTGCATCATGTAAGTGATAAATTATTCACCTCTATTTTATGGAATTTCTTGTAATGCAATTACAGGAAAATCTCAAGTTGTGTTTGTAAATTATAGAATGATTAAGATTTTATAAGTCTCATTTGTATGCCAGTCATAATCTTTTCATGCATATGTTTCTGGTTTAAGAATTCTTTCTGAAAAAAAAAAAAAAAGCATTCACAGAATTTAAAAAAATATCTATATAGCTACTCTTTCTCCCTTGATTATTTTTCTTCATCCAGATGTACAGAAACAGTTTTGATTCCAGAGTAGGCTCTGTATTTAGGTAATAATGGAGTGTATGATAATGACAGAGCCCAAGTTTTCACTGAATCATAATTCCAGCTCTTCTCTGGTTCTGGTTGGCACACAATTTCTGTATATAGAACTAATGATTGTGAGAGGCACAAAGGAAATTCTTATTGGTGCACAGTGTTACGCTGCTGTGACATGCAACTCTTGAACTACAATTCATTTTTCAGACACATTAAATCTAAGTGGCTAGCTTGCAGTATAGTAGACGACAGCCTGTCCATGTTAACCCATCCTGCAGCACTAGCGTTTCTGCATGCAGTACATGACCATCACTATCACAGTCTTAGCCACTCAGCATTGTCTTTGCCATGTTTTAGGAAAAAGTCAGCTTTGTGGAAAAAAATGGGACCTAGGGCACGTGGTGGACAACAACAGAGCAGCAGCATGCCCTTGCTGCAAGGAGAGCTATCCCGGGCTGCATTAGGAGAGCAAGGGAGGTGATAGTTCTGCTCTGCTCAGCACTGGTGGGGCCCCACCTGGAGTGCTGTGTCCAGTTCTGGGCTGCCCAGTACATAAGAGATGCAGAAATACTGGAGAGAGATCAACAAAGGGTCACTAAGATCATTAAGGGACTGAAGTATCTCTGTTATGAGAAAGGGCTGAGACAGCTGAGACTGTTCAGCCTGGAGAAGAGAGTTCAGGGAGGATCTCATCAATGTGTATAAATACCTGAAGGGAGGGGGCAAAGAGACAGCTTCCTTCCAGTGGTGTTCAGTGAGACAAAGGGCACAAACTGAAACACAGGAGATTCCACTTGAATGTCACACTTTTTCACTGTGAGCACTGATCAAGCACTGGCACAGGTTGACCAGAGATGCTGAGGAGTCTCCATCCTTGGAGACACTCAAAAGCTGTTTGACTCACTCCTGATAACTGGGAGTAAATTCCTGGTAAACTGGTGGTCCTACATGAGCATGGGTTTGGACCAGGTGACCTCCAGAGGTCCCGTCCAACTTCAACCATTCTGTGTTTCTGTGGATACAGAAAAGCTTTAAACAATCCATGAACTGCAATATTCTGCTTATGATGAGCATCCAAGATATTTGATTCTCATTCTTCACTTTGCACTCTGCTTATACTTCTGGTCTTTAGAGTTCTGACCACTTTTGCAAACTACCTGTTGACCATATTACAGACTGGAGTCCAACCTCATCAAATAGAAAATATTGCGACAATGTCAGATGACTTTAATGCTATTTTCTTTCCTCACAAAGACTAGCTGAGTTCTGTTACTGTGCATTCTAAAGTAATGCAAGGAATGCACTGGCAATTAATGATCACCCCTTGATATTTTGTCATTTATTTTTCTGAGATTGCTTGTGTCAGAGCTTCCCTTGCTGGGTCAATACTGCTGCCTTCTCTCAGGGTGCTTCCGCTCTTCCTACAGCTTCTCTCAAAGACATGAAGACCTTCACAACATGTACCCAGTTAAACACCTCTGCTACCATTTGCTCTGCATATTCCTTTGATTTTGATGACAGCCCAGACCTGTCTTTAAAGCAGAGGTTGTTGTTATTTATCTACCTTCTCCCCATTGACTTGTCAAACTTCTCTGAACTGTGGCAGAGTGGTTACATGCCTCCAGCTTGATCCAGAGATGTGTAAGAAATCTAACCCATAGTGTAGCAAAGCCTGGCAAACTGCACGTTAGATCAGTTTGTGTTTTCAGTGTTGGATTTTTCTATTTCCGTGGAAATGCAATAGTGAATTAAAGCTTTTCCTCACCTCCTCGCTGCTTTGCTTGATTTATAGATTAGGGCAAAGAAAGCACAGATATATTCTGACAGATACCCCTTCTCACAGATTTTATAATTCAGTGCTATCATGCAAGCAATCAGTTTCCTAGAAGAAGACTTTATGATGAAATACGGAGACCATTCTGTTAGAAATGAGAGGTGCATTTCTGCTCTAGTGCCAGTGATACCAATCAGGACTGCATATCTCCTTTGAAGCTGATAGAATAAAAATGACTAAAATCCCTGAAAGAGGTTTTCAATTAAAGAAGCCAAAGAATTACCACAGATTAATTTCAGGTTGAAAACTCCACCCTGCTGCACTGAATCTTATAACCAGTGTAGAAAATCTAACACTTCCTTACCATTACAGATCTTCAGCAGTGGATCAGGTAAGAGATGAGACAACAGATAAGAGTTTCTGAAGTACTAAGGTTACAGTATCTTTTTGGATGAGATCCATGGCGTAGTTTTTATCCCTCCCAACCTCAGATACTGTCATACACTAATGGGCTGAGCTGCCCCACAGAACTGTAACACAGCTGCACACAGGCACAGAACTGTCTGGCCTCATGGCTCAGTCCCCACTGGTGTCTTGGTCCAAACATCAGCAGCTCCCCAAACCCAGCTCCCGGTAGCACCACCCACCCCACCACAAATGTATCAGTGGGTGCATTCAGCATCCTGAC
The DNA here is from genome assembly GCA_013399695.1 of Formicarius rufipectus. NCBI lineage: Eukaryota > Metazoa > Chordata > Aves > Passeriformes > Formicariidae > Formicarius > Formicarius rufipectus. Next base: position 925,972 of record VXAU01002350.1, on the reverse strand, counting down.
AGATTCTTCAATTTTTAAGAACTTTAGCTCTACCTCTGTTAAGTTCTGAATAACAAAAATAGCCAATTTTACAACCAGCAGTTCTTTTATTTGTTAAGATTCTGAAAGATTGCTGCTTTTCATGCACAGAGAAATCTTTGCCAGGATGATTACAGCAGAGTCAACTACTTATTTGGGGATCGGTGTTGCTACCAAAACACTAATAAAATTCTCATGCTCTTTTCTCTTGGAGCATCCCCTCTTATTGGAGAATCACAGTAGTTTTGCTGGTGCATTTTGGGAATAGCATATCTCCTGAATAAATGTTGCAGTGGTCGTACAGTGCCTCCAAGATATCACATTTCCAGTGAGGATAAGGTCAGTGAACCTCTCAGCAGTACTGCCCAAGACCCCCAGATACCAGCTCTCATTTCCACATTCTCACATTCCCATCACAGTTGGAGCTGAATTAATCCCTGAAAAATGGATTTACCATTTGTCATGCAAGAAGCCTACAAGGATTATGTAAATCAGCTACAAAGAGACCTGGACAGTTGCTTGCAGGACAGGAAAATCTAATATTATTGTTAATGGCAAAAAGTTATCCATCTCATTATTTCAAAAGAAATTCAAAATAAGGAATGTTGATAACAGAACATGGTCTTTCATTTCATCAGTGTTTTTGAGCAAGTATTTTCTAGTGCTTTCTTATGCGAGACAATTAGCCTTTTTTTCTGCTTACAAACTATTCATCAACAAACTTCAGTCTTAAAATATGGTGTTTTGTTGTTCCAAAACAGTTTTACAAACAGATTTCAGTCTCTTGAGTTTTTAATTTAGGATATTTGCTATTCACTTTTCATCCAGAGCCCACTATAATTTTGATTCCCTGACCAGAGTAGGAATTCAGCCTGTCAGCCAACTTCCTATAAAATAAACATATGTGCTACTTATTTTTTTCATCTTCTTCTGCTTCCCTTTCATATTTTCTTATCTCATTACTTTTTCAGCAATTTCCCCCCTACCTCTCTTTTTAAGTGCCTTTTTCTGTTTTTCCTTTCTCCTTGCCTCTTTTTCCCTCCATCCTCCCTCAGTCTCCCATCCAGCATTTTCCTGAGTGCCATAAAAGTTTAGAAAAATGTGTTCTCTGCAAGTTTTCAGACATGTTTTCCAAACTTCTGTGAGACTGTTTTCGAAGGAGAGATGGTTTCCCAAGACAAGCGTCTTTTCTCTGCAGACTACACAGGAGCAGAGTTACTAATAAAGTCCAGAAAGCACCAGTTTATGGTTTCAGATTCAACAATGTTGCATGCAAATGTGCCTCATTCTAAAGAATGTAATGAACTTTCATCATCAGCTGAAATCTGAGGATGTGTATTTATTGGTTACCTATGGCAAACTAAATGTGTTTAGCACATGAAAATTCTCCTAGTAGGAAGTGCTCACTTGAACATATTATTGAGAAAACCACCTTGGTAGTTTTCTGAAAAACACAGGGTTGTTCATGGGAATTTGTCAGAGACTAGAGATGCTGTAGAGAACCTCAGAAAACCCCAGTATGATCTTAATGGTTCTGGTAAACAGTCCTATCCAGCCAGCCAGCTGATGTATCTGAAGTCAATAACGAGTAACACTGCAAGAGTTGCAAGCAATAATTTATTACAGCATATATGTCATGGGAAAAACAAGCAGTGATCAGCTTTACTTTCTGATCAATTAACAGCACTCAGACAAACAGAACTCAAATTATTTTGAAACCCCAAATGAACCTATCGAGTAATTAGGAAGTCTGTGGCACTACTTCATGCAAGCAGCTGCTCATTTTATCATATTTACTTATACAAATGACTGTTATCATCCTGCAACCTTAGCTTTATGGCTCTTTGGAAACTACCCAATATTTGATTTTTAAGGACTCTATATACAGTTTAATCTACTTCAAAAGAGAATATTGAAAATTCTGAATAATTTGGAATTGCAGGAGGAAATGTTTTAACAGCTATTTGCAAGGAATAAAATTATGATGTAAGCTCCAGATAGTCCCTTCACAGCAATGGACTTTCTAATCAAGGAGTTCAGTCCAACATGACAGGTAAACCTCTGTGATGAGGAAACATCTGACAGCTGCTCCCATTTAAGCAGCCTGAGATCTGCACCTCCAAAGGGTCTGCAGAAACCAGTCCCCAAGGCCAAATGACCTTTCACTGTATGCACTTCTATTGCATTCATGCTATCACCACTTGCTTAACCCACAGTGCCTCTACTCCCTTCCTTGCTTTCCCAGGAGCCCAAGTAACCCTGCAGCTTCTGCTCGTCATCAGGTGATGATCGTTGTGGATGACAACAGACAACACAAGATTTGACTTCCCAGAGGAGTGGAAGCAGAACCTTTGGGATGGGGTATGTTGGAACTGGGAAGGAGATAATACACAAAAATCAACTTCTGCTCTCACTATAGCAGTGCCTAAAATCCCAGAAAATGGGATCACACTGTGCTCTAGCCAGTGCTACCAGTGCCCTGCCCCAGCAAGCACCCAGCTGGAGAAGCCCAGACCAGTGCTGAATGTGCCAGTGAGCTACAGTATGAGTCAAACGTTACTTTCCTTCCAGAACTACTTCTCTTCCCCTTGTTCTCACTTTTATTGTTACTATGGTTGTTATTTTAAGAACTCTAATGTGAAGGGAAGAACGAAAATTATAGGAAAGGGATATAAAATGAAATTCAAGCAAAGGGGAAAAGAAGATAACTAGAGCAGAGGGAAGAGCCCAGTGAAACTTCATATGTTGCCTTCTCCTTTGGTAAAATTTAGCTTTCAGGTACTCCCGGATCCTTTCTTTTCTACATGCAGGTGGTTTTTCAAGATGGATTGCTTGCCATTCACTGAGGGTTCCCCCCCCCATCCTGATCTCTTCATTTGGCAGGACACGCTGCAGCTACTAATGTTTGTAGTCCAGGAAAAACAATTCAGCTGCAGAAAATGAGCTTGTAAGTCTATTATGTTGTAGAGAGGCACAAACGTTGGGAAAGAAACCACACTGCTGGTGTGTGCTCTGTCATGCCTTAGTGACAGCATGAGGTAGGCATTGGTCTGTGCCCATGGACACCAGTTCTTTCCCTGAGAGCAGCAGCCGTTCCTCCCCTTTCCCATTTCAACTATCCTTTAGCACCAGGAGCAGAACCCCGGACCCAGGTAAGGAAGTTGTGAAGCCACATAAACTCTCAGAAACACCTCCATGTCCATCCTCATCCATCTCAAGTTAAGCTGGAGGCAGCAGCGATGGCAGGAAGGACTTCAGCTGGGCTGCTACATCATTAACAACAAGGCACAAGCCAGTGCATTTGTTTTACCAGATACATTTTTATCCTGAAAACAAAAAGGCATCATTTTTCTCTAGCTAGTCAGCTAAGGCATGCTTGTTCACACATGTTCTACTACAGATGAGGTTAGTTCAATATTATCTTCATTTTGTATGGATGAAGCACTGGCTGCTGAAAAGACAAAAACCTCTATGAGACTGGTGTTACCTTTTGCTGAAATGCTGGATGGAGCTGCACTTTGTTAAATGAGACAGAAATTATCTACTCAAGGGAAAAAGCCCATCTGTCTGAGCCCAGGAGAGAAATTTGGTCTTTAATATGGGTCTTTCCTACATTATTTATACCTATTAGGATAGTATAAGGTTTCCATAGTCACTGACTGGCTGTGATTTCTGGAGCACCACTCACTGCAGGGATCCTTGCTCACGATCTCATTTCCAGTTGTCTTGCTTTCCCTTTGTGCCGGGGGGTTTAATTGCAGAGAGCTGGTGAGCAAAACTCTTGTTGTAGTGTTACTGACCCTTGGTCCTTATTTACTTCCTCTGCCACTTAGAGTTGGTGGTGACTTGCTGACACCTAGTAGTTATTCCCCACGTTGCTAAATACCAGGAATATGCTTAGTGCTCTGCAGGACATCTGAGCCACAGCCCTCCCACGCAAAATCCCCCTCCGAGGACCGCCACCCTCCAGACACTGCACCACCCAGGGCTGGTCTCAACCTGAGCACAAACCCGTACACCCAGTGGCTTCTGCTGCACACCTGATCAGTGATTACTGTCAGAGCCACCCTGTGTGTGTGTTGGGACACCAGCCCTCCGGCACAGCACCCACACGCTCACCCAGCACCGCCCCACTCTGTGCCCATGGCGCAGAGCCCACGGGGAGCGCCTGTCAGTCAACGGCGCTGCCTGGCAACCGCCCACGCCCCGGAGCCTCTGATTGGCTGCGGCACCTGTCACTCTGGATAAAGGGGATAGTGACTGGTCAGCAAGACCTGAGGGGCGTGGTCACAGCGGCTGGAGTCTATAAACGGGTGGCGCGAGGCCCGCTTTGGGCAGTCATTGTGGGACTGTTTTAGTGGTTACTAGTAGTCTCTCTTTATTCTTTCTTCTCTTAATTGCTCTTCCTTTATCTTTTCTTCCTTTTGTGGGTAACTCAAACAACTATTTTCTGTCAGGTGTGGGTACCTCAGTTAAGCTACATAGATCCTGTGTTTGCTGAGTGTAACAAAGGTTCCCACTACAGCAATGCTTGCTAGTCTAAGTAATCTGTTGTTATGCTTTTGTGGAGTTGCATTTCTTTCTATAAAACCCTTTTGCCAAAACACCTATTTTCTCACCAAATTAAAAGAAATCTCTTAAAGGAATTTGTGTAGTTTTTCTCTTGACATGAAGTCAAGGTACCAAAGAACCACTGGCTTCTCAAGGGTTCATGTGGGCAAAATCTCTTGTAGCCTGAAATTAAAGTGAACACCTGGAGAAGCTTGGAGCTTCTGGACCGGGGTGTACCAGCTTCTCCATCCCCCTGTGACTGCCTTGGGCTGAAGAGGAAGCCACGTTCATTATGAAGGTCTGAAGTTCTGTTCCCTCTGTGGAAAAAGATCAGGGGTCCTGTGTAGGATTCGAAAATAGCTTGGTTTCAAGAAAGCTGACTAGAAAGTCAAAGAGGCCTTGGGAAAGTGTACTGGGAGTATCCCAGGACTGATTAAACTAAACCAAGTCTGCTGACATCTACTGCCTCAGTATCTGCAAGCTGCCTACAGCTGACAGGATTTGTGGGCTTCTGTGTACTCCCCCTAAGCCAGATGGACTCTCACATATAAAGTGCCTTTGTTTCTTCTGACCTCGCATTCCTGACTGCCCTTCATAGCAACCATAATGTAATCTTCTAGTTGTAATATCTCCTCCCATATTTAGCATAAAACCAGCCCCTGAGATGAATATTTGCTTCCTGAACCTATATGTCGTATCTTGTAACTTCAATAAATGTTCCTGTTTGCCCCCTCCACAAACAGGGACCGTGCCCGACCGCTACAGTCCTGGTGGACAGCAGCCTGTCCATAATCCAACAGTGTCCTTGTGGACAGGAATCTTGGGGTTTGATAGGAAGAACATTGCCAGCAGGTTGAGGAAGGCAATCGTGCCCCTCTACTCAGCCCTGGTGGACACATCTGGCCACATCTGGAATATTGTGTCCAGTTCTGGGCTTCTCAGAGAGACATGGAGTTCCTGTATGCCCTTCAGAAGAGATTACAGAAGGGATCTCATCAACACCTATGAGTATCTGGAGGGAAGGTATCAAGAGGATGGATCCAAGCTCTTCACAGAGAGGAGCAATAGGACAAGAGGCACCAGGCAGAAATTGATGCACAGGAAGTTCCCCCTGAATATGAGGAAGAAATTCTTTACTGTGTTGTTGACCGAGCACTGGAACAGATTGCCCAGAGAGGTTGTGGAGACTCCCTTACTGGAGATATTCAAGAACCATCTGAGTGCAATCCTGTGTCATGGGCTCTACAATGATCCTGCTTGAGCAGAGAGGTTGAACCAGATGATCCACTGTGGTCCCTTCCAACCTTACCCATTTTGTGATTCTATAAAAGGATCTAGGAGAGGAGCAGGTCGTTTGGGTAGCCAGCAGGAAGAGGAGGGCTGGAGGGCACCTAGTACTGCCCTCCCCATACCCAGGCAAGGGACCCGGTGGCTGCTCCAGCTTACTGCCACTCCTGGCAGAAACCTTGGCTTCACACTGAGCTAAGTAAAAGCAGAGAACACGCAGGACAACCAAAGAGCAACTGCAAAATGGTTTGTGTAGAATCCTGAGGCAGCTTTGGCAAGCCTGTTTACAGGGTTAAGCCGTAGAAGTTCCGGGATTGAAAAACCTGCCTCCTAGTGCAATGGCTTGTGGAAGACTTCCTGACCTAAATGGTAAAATGCTGGCACAAACACAAATACATTAACAACAAACACTGTGACAGAGACCTAGCCTAGCTGCAGTCTTGAGACTTATACCTTGTTCTTACCAAGCCAAAGCTGCAAAAAAAAGCCATCACTCATTAGAACATAGTTTTAAATACTTTGCATTTGCAGCAGAAAAAGCCTGAGAGATTTGATACCGTTTTGCGAAGGAATAAGTTTTGGGACAGGACAGTGTAAGAAAAAAAATTCTGTCTGGAAAAAACATCCTTGCAAATATGTGTTGGTCATGCAAGAAGAGGCATTCTCACACACAGCTCACATGTTCCTACCTTTTTCACCTCTAAATAGGCAAACAGCTATTTGAAAGATTGCAGTGTCCTGCATCTTTAATAAAAGGGAATTACCCTCCCAGGATGCAGGTTCTCCAGGCAAACAATAATACATGATCTTCAGAAACAAGGGCCATCACACCACAGTGTTGCTGAAATCGCATTTTCCAACCACACAAAAGATCCATATGGGAAAGATTTGGCCCCCAAAGCTATAATCTAGAAAATCCATTGTCCTTCTAGGGTTTTTTAAAAGAGATGCAAGGATAGTTTTGCCTGGACAACTGCTAAGCAATGAGCTGAGGAGGGAAAGTTCAGATATGTATGTGCCTATGTTTTTTGAGAACCACCACCACTGTTCCCCATTTGGACTTTCAGCTCATGTATCATTCAGTCAGTGCTCACTTTAATACATCCACAGGATACTGTACTGTAATATCTGACCATAATAAATAATTTTTTAAAAATGCTTTTTTTTTTTTTTGGTGGGGGGAGTGGTGGTTAGCTGATCATTTTTGCTCACAAATTCTACTGGGTTTGGGCCTTCTGTACAATCATTTATAACCATGACTAAAGAATGGGCTGAGGAGGGAAAAATCCTGGAAATTAACTGCTTCCCTGATCAGTCCCTGATTCGTATCAGAGACATTTGGTGGCTCCAGTAATTCATTAACTCTCTATTGTTTCACAGTGCATACAGCAAAATCTTTGTAAAGTGTTTTACCATTAAATCCCTTGCTGCTATTTGTGGTGCTGGTGCTATTCAAAGCAGTTTTCAAGTCTCTGGCTCACATCCTTGTGTACAGCTTCTTCTAATGGCCAGTACTATGGGAATCAAAGACTCCATTATATCAATAGATGGTACCTGTCACTTTGTAACATGCTTTTTATGGCAGGATATTTATTTTTCAAAGATATATTTCTCCTGTTGTAATCCTACATGTTCCTCCTTTACACTTGCAATGTGCCAGGCTTTAAAGCAAAGGACAAAGCAGCTGAAAAATAGGACTCTTTCCACCCACCCATCCCATTTCTTTTCAGATAGCAAGAAATTAAAACACAGGGCTTTGTGGATGAATTGCTGTCAGAGTCATTTGATAACTAGGATCCCAGTAGAAGCTTTTATAACAACATTAATAAAGATGTGCTAGCACTAAGATCCCTGCGTGCTGCATACCAATAACACCAGTTAGAATTATTGCCTTCAGATAACAAATCACACTTTTTTTAGAAGACAAAGAAATTATTAAACCTGTCTTCCTTCCCTACCTCCCCAGAATTAAATGACTGAGTGGGGTTTTTTTTAAGAAAAAGGTACTCAGAAACATAATGCTGTGGCATCTCTGCCAGCCTGATTGCTGCACCTCCTGTGTCCCATGGTGCAGTTATGCACTTAGAAGAGGCTAAAAAACACCCTTCCATAATTGGAACTCTGCTATTTCACTATGTCACTGAACCAGGACAACTAAACAATGGGCAGGTTTTGTTAGCCACTGACAATGGCATGGGCTGGGCTGAAGGGAGGACTGCCTCCCATCGTGCCCTGGGAGGCAGAAAGGATGTCTGGAGCACAGTGCAACCTGTCTGTAACTGCATTCCTAAGATGCAAGAAGCCACACATGAATTATGACAGTCTGAGGTGATTCTGCCTTGCAGAGGAAAGGCCAGACACATGCAGCACCTGGGGGCCTATGATCTCTTCCTCCCTTCTCCTGGAGTTGAATACTGGGTCTCCAACCAAGCTCTATGGTTGCCAAAGGAGCTGACTCTGGGCTGGGGAGGTCCAGCAGTTAGGGAAAGGAGGTTTCAGATCTGAATCCTGCACCTAGCTCCAGGATATTTTTATTGGGCTTGTTCTGGGATGTCTGATACACCACATGCTTTGCACAGCACGAGCTCCAAAGAAAGGATGTTTGCTACTTGCTGCATGGGAACACTGCAGAGGACAGAGGTACCAGACTAATGCAGCACAGGAGGAGGGGTGCTGGGCACTTGCCTTAGAGTGATAAACAGCACCTGGGCTGTGGATAAATGAGATTAAACCAATTTTGCTTCTCCTCCAATTCCCACAGCAAGCACAGCTCTAAGGAAGAAGACCAGGACGGCTGAGTTTTAAGCAACAAGAAGCCTGGACCTGGTGTTACAGATCAGGAGCACAGACTCTTCTGGGATATGAGACTATCTGTTTCTACGTTTAAGCACTACCAGTTAGAGGAATATGAGTCCAGAAAGGAGCTCCTGAGTCTTTCATGTCAGTTATTTGCCAAGGAAACTGGTCAAAATATTTCATGAGCTGACAGCTTTGTTTTAATGATGATCAGGTTTTTAGACCACAGATATCCTATTCCAGATCTTCAGTACACTGATAATGAAAAATATTTTACAAAATTCTGCCTAAATGAATTTCCAGTTGTTTCTGTGTGAATTATATTCTTTGGCTTAAACAGCTGTTCTTCCCTTTTCATCAGAATTTAGCATCATGATGTGCTTGAAGAGAATAATTATATCTCTTTTCACCTTCAGAAAGACTGGCTTGCCCTTGCTTCTCCCTCACACATCCATCCCACAGGCGGTCCTCTGTGGCTCCCCCATCCTTCATGAATGGGGATGCCACCAGTGTGCACAATACTCCAGATAAGGTCTCTGCACAGCCTTCTACAAAAATGCCTGAATGCTGCTTTCGCTCCACTGGAAACAAGTCATCAGGGATATCCTCAGCCTGGATTTGCCCTTCATGGTTATATCACATCGATGACAGAATTTGTCCTGACTGGCTCAGTGACCCAGTGCTTTCTACTAGCTTCCATTTCCAGCTGATAAATTCCCATGTTTTTTAGTGCAAAATATCCACATTTGTCTTTAAATGATCTTGTACTTCATTTCTCTAAAGTTTATCTCATTTTTTGCCACTTTTGGACAGTCATTTTCTTCTGTCCAATATCCTCATCTTCTGCCATGTCGACAATGCCTCCCACCTTCATGTGCCCCAGAAATTTCAAAAGGACCCTCTTACTATTAATTTTAAGGTTCTTTTAAGGAACCTCTATCCCAACTTAATATTTCTATAGTACATATGTCTTGCCATGTTAGTTGATAATTTACTTAATTAGATAATTCCTAAATTTTTTAAGAACAGTATCGGTATTTTATTCTGTTCCTTAAAGAGTGATGATTGCTTTATGTCTGAGGTTAATTTATAGGTAGGTCAATACAACCATTGTTTAGCCTCCCTGTTCTCCTTGGTATTAGCAATTTCCTTCTCTGTACTGTCCTGCCTTCTATACTTCCATTACAGATTGTCATGCTGTTGTTTATTTGATATTTCTCTTTTTTTTACATTAGATCTCCAGGCATGGAGATTAAAGAAGTCCCTTCCATCCATCTCCCTTCTTTTCCGAGTTAAAATTCTTATCATCACTTATGTCAGCTTTGAGCCAAGAGGAATAGTGCCCCAGCAGACAGACAGCTTTCTACTTTTTGCAGTGATATACAGAATCAGCCACTCAGCATATTTGAGTGAATGACATAAAAATGCACCCAAGTGGTGCATTTTTTTTTTTTTAAATTCAGGACACATATCCTAGGAAGACTCCGAAATCTGTACCATTTCCCTGTGTACTGTTGTAAACATGACCACAATACAGTATTTCATTTGTCTATGGATTCAAGTGATTTTCCATCCTGGAGAGGCTTTTACAGAACAGCGTAAAAGGGAGTTTGTGGGGATCCAAGAAGATACAAGCAGTATTTGTAATGTTTGTACAATGCCAAAACGCCTTTGAGTTTTTAGAGGTGGAGGAGCAAGACCCCTGTGAAACTCTGGGGTTGTCCATCTGTCACTTTTGGGGCTGGCACAGGCTGCCAGCACCAGGTAAAATGGGTGTGAATGTGGGTGGCAAAGAGACAGGAGCCAGTCTTGGGTGACAGCATTGAGTCCTGCACACCTGCACCTGCCAGGGCCCAAGAGGTCCTGGGTAAGCCTTGTGGCTGGAAGCAAACTACTGCCTTTGGCTCTCTTATTTGCTGTGAGTAACTATCATGCTAGCCCATCACTGTGACTATAAAGAGAAGAGGAAGACCCATAAACCCCTCACATTGTGTTGCAGACACAACTGCTGTTTGTTTGTACATATAGGCACTGTTACTCTTCAGCTGACAAATCTGATTTGTGGCCCTTAATATCTTCAAAGTGATGCTCTTGCTAATGGTGGTCATGCTATTGATTTTCATAGAGGCATTTTACTCCATATGAATCCATTGCTTTTAAGCCAATTAATCATGCATCGCTAACTTAACTGCAATGGTGGTTTTAATGTGAATATTCAAGTAGTGCTTCACTTCAGGATTTGTCAACAGCTACCATCTGAAGACAGTTTCAAAGCCTTAAGAAACTCCTTAATATAGTTACTGGATGCTTACCAGTTCATAAGAACCTGCCCCAGCTGCCTCATATATTTTAGGCAGAACAAAATCTTCTAATTAAGCAGATGAAAGAAAAGAATTAACATACCACCCAGAGGACTGAACATACATGATTATTAAGCATTATAAAAAGAAAATGAAATAGGCATGCCCAGATTAAAAAAAAAGGGATCAAAAATTAGCTAAGTGGGGGAGCAGACTTTCATGATACTGCAACTGGGAAATTAAAGACCAGACAGATCTATTGCCACAACTGACTCTGCAGGGACGTGCTGAAAGTAAAGTATAAGATTTTTTGAAGAAGCTGTCTATGCTTTTTAATTTCTTCAATCCATTTTCATTTCCCTTTTTGGGATACTCTTATGGAGGTTTTCTCAAAGAGGCCCCCCATGCCTTCCCATGGGTGCAGTTATCCTTGCTGCCTGGGGGGCACCAAAATCCCACATCTCACCCTCACTTCCAACTGCTGCCATCCATGTTAGAAACAAAGGCCTTGATTTCCAGTCCAGGTCCAACAGGGACAGAGGGCAAAGGTGTGCTTCCCTGACCTTCCACAAAGAGTCTCAGCAGCTCTTTTCCTGCTCTTTGTCAAAGGACTTCTACTGCTTCAGCAGCGATATTTGCTTCTTCATGAATGGTAGTCATGTCGACTGCACCATCCCACCAACCTACAAGCTTCTCCCAGCCTTGTATGCATAGGTTGTATGTCTGGGAAGCAGAAGGATGATGGACAGGGGCAGAACACTGGTTGCATCCAACTGCCTCAAACATAGACACAATTATAAAAGAGCTACCTGGCAGCTACTTCAGGATGGGGACCATGGGAAAGAGGTATTTTCACTCCAGTTTTAATATGACAAGCTTAATGACAGAAATTACAGAGCTGGACAAATGTGGTTGGTCCATCCCACCTTCCATTACCTCCAGCTTTCATCACCTGCCTGCAGAAACAGTTACCTTCGTCAGGGCTTTTTGCAGCTTCTTCCAAAGCAAATGTAAGTCTTTGACCACACCAGGAGAGTTGTTTGTTCACATTAGGGCTATGCTCTTGCATACAATAACTCACTTTACACACAGAGACCGAAATAGCAATCATCTCAACATCAGAAGCATGGTTAGAACCAGAGACTGGGCTTTTACAGTCACAACTCTGAGAGTAAAGATCTTAAACAAATTTAAGAAAAAGAGGAGAGGACTTGGAATAATTTTTGAAGAAAAACTAATTAAACTGGTGAAGATGGACAGAAGAGTAATGCAAGGTATGTGTCAGATGAGCCTAGCATCTTAGTTAGAAACTATAATATTTTTTAGCCATACTAAGACCAAAATTTCATTTATCTAAACATCTGTGAAACATCTGCTATACAGCTACAGAGGAAATAATTTTAATTTGAGCAGAACAAGTACAAGCCATGTAGCATAAGGATACTTGAAGGGAGAATGTCAACAGGATGGGCTGGAAGGGATGGTACAGATCTGGAAGAAGATGATGAGCGAAGTTTTTTCAAGAACTGGGTCTGGTTTAGTTTTAGCAATATTAATAGTGCAAAAGGTAGAGAAGTGGTAACTAAATTTGCTAAGTACATCCTCAGTATGGAGGAGACTGTCGGACAGGTCATGAGGACAGGAGGAATCCTAGCAGAGTCCCACAGCACACAAGGGCATGCACTTCAGCAGTAGTAATAAAAATACACACTGCATTCTGAGAGTTCCTCAGCTGGCAACAAACACTTTAAACAATGAGTGGATATGTGTGTGGATGTGTGTGGGTGCACATGTGTGCTTAAATATATACACTTGTACACGTACACAAGCACACGTGTGTATTCACAGATGACTCCACAACTTGCAGCCACAAAAAAAGGGAAGTGAAATGTTGTGGTGACTCTAATGAAACATGGACAGTTCCAGTCACTTACATACAGGAAAGCTGAATTTTAACTGAACTAGACACAGGGACAGAGCTTTTAGGATGAACAGAGCTACTCACTGTATTTAGCAGAGAGGACAACTTGGTTTGCAAGACCTTCAGGAATGATAAGGTTCTTTTACCTCTTGTAAGTAAACTCCAAGAGGGGAAAAGCTATTTCAGATAAAATACAATATTGGCACAGCAACAACAAAAGGCACAAACCAGCCAGGATTAAAATGAGGTTGGAAATCAGGAGGTGGTTTCTGACCACTGGAGCCAGCAAAAGCCGCAGCAAGGCCAAGGCAGTTTCAGATGGGATTTGGGACCCAGCATGCTGAGAGACCAGAAGATGCAAAAATCCTTTCTAGATTTGTACATATAGGAATATGTAGCCTTAGCAGCCCTTTGCAGATAATTTAGTGGTTATAGTTTGTGATGTTTGGGTGAAGAGTCCTCCATTCTGTGATGACACCAAGACCAATTTCAAGTGACCCCAATTCAACTGAAAACATCTCATGCATCTTTATTATTCATAAATCAGTTAGCAAATTAAAATGTATTACAAGAAGAAATCCATTGCCTAGGGCCCTTAATAAAGCTTTTAAATGTGCTCTCTTTAGTCCTGCTGCTGCCTGTTTGAAATATATAAATAAATAATCATTACTTAAATTATTTCTATCTGTTTTATAGCCAAAATGTAACATATCTCTGGCAAGTACCCTTGTTTATTAATTTCTGGGTGATGTCTAAAAGAGAATTAGATAATAAAACTTTTTATTTAAAAATTATATTGAAGAAAAGTCTTGAGCACTCCACAGCAAACATTGCAAAAAAAAAAAATTGAAGATAAAAAGGAAGCATAAATAGCACTCTTTGTAAAGGACACTTGTGTTTTCTTCAACATTAAGGGTGAGAAATAATTAGCACAACTTGCCCAATTCTTTATCGATGTGCATGGTAGTACAACATTCTGTTGTATTTGAGGCAAATAAGCTTGTGCTATGAAACATAAATACTGTGCAGTTACCCAGAAACTGTAAACTATTCTTTCAGATCACTCCTCTTGGACAAAAAGAGGTGTACAGGAATAACTGAGAACTGTTCATCACCACTGATTGTGTCTAGCCCTCTAAAACATTCTTCTTCTGTAGTGAACACGAGTGACCTAATTCTGATAGCAATTCTTATTTGTTATAAACATAGAACTATTTCAACAGGGTTGGTGGAGAAACTCCAGTTTTACATCCAAGAATGAGAAGAGAAGCAGAACCACTATTTACAATACAAAGGAATTATATTAAGCCTATTTCCTTCATGAGAGTTATCCATGAGTGGATTTAAATGTCACTCTTTTACCTTTGTTCAAGATTTCCCATTGATTTTAGTAGACCTGTTTCAGCCCAAGGAATTCTGGGTGGCAATTCACCTCTTTTATGCTTTACTAGACACAAAACAAAGACAATATCTGTAGGCACAAGAGAAAATGGAACCTTTTAAATACAGAATGAGTGCCTAAAAAGTTTTTATGCCAGTTGAAGCCTAAACAGATCCCTGCACAACTATTTAACTATATCTTCTTATATTATATTATTATCTAAGTGTTCACAAAATTCAAATATTTTTAAAAGAAGAAATTATTTTCACTTGAATGAATAACCACACTTTGATAGTTATCTTTATATGTGTATTTATACATAGATATGTGTGTGTATATTCAGTATCTTCTCAGGGTGAGAGAGATGCTCAATTCAATGGAATCAGTTTTTCCTGCGAGACAGCTTCTGGCTCTGTGGCAGCTAGCAACAATATTATGCTCTGAAGTGTTATTACAATTACAACTCTGAAGACATGTCATGATAACAAAAGTTAGGGGGTTTGTATATATTATGAAATTCTAATTATCTCTGCGGGTCATAGCATATCCTCAGGTACAGAAGAAAATGTCTTCAGTGCATTAATATTGATAATATTATTTGTGTCTTAGAACTATGAATGCAGGATGTTAAAAAAATCTTAAGTATTAAGAAGTGATATGTTGCTTCAAAGATAATCCTCCAGGGATAAATCCCAAATGTTAGCTTTTAAAAGCTCCACACAGTGTATAAATGTAAGAGCAGAAGGACTGCAGGGAGTGAGGTAAAGAAGTGGCATCGTAAATACAACTTTGAAAACACAACTCTTATCTAAACTTTTGTTGGTTTATTTGGACTTTGCATTTTGTATCTGTCGGAGACTAGAAAAAGTTGACATGAGACTCAGTTCCACCTACTTTGGTCCATGAAACTGAATATGTGAGTGCACGTAAAATATAAGAAGGGACCCAAAAGAGATTGTTTTCCATTCTTCGACTTTTCTCACCAAAGGACAATTTGGTGCTGTCTGAGCTGGAGAAAATTAAATGCCTACAGCTTTAAGGACCTTCTCACATCTGAAAATATCACTATTGATACTTTTTTTGTTTACAATTCACTGTTTTACTCTTGATCAAGCTTTGCTGTAGAGCTATAAGAGAGAAACACCATAAATTTGGATCACTTGCTGTTTTTCAGATTAAAAAAAAAAAAAGAAAGAAAAATGTGCTCCCAAATTACTGTTTCTTTTTTCATGTCCTGGTCAAATGCAAACAGCTGCAAACTGAGAGTCACAATGTTATTGTGCACTATTATAGACTAACAGGAGATGCTGAGATCAGCTCCAGTGTAGCCCCAAGGATGGTCCTTCAGTGGCATATGGGCAGTGACTGCACAAAGCGCTGTGTCACTCCAGGACCACTGGGAACACTCTCTGTTGCTTTCGACAGTGGTTGAGACCAAAGGGCTCAGAAAGTACTAAAAACCCTCAAAAATTAAGTAATATCAGTCTGGAGAGAGACTTACAGAGATTGGAAAGACACAGAGAAAGAAAGCATTTCAGTGAAACTGTGCAGAAAAGGAATGAGCCACATAAAAGAACACAAGTCTTAAAAACTTGGTTAAGGGAAAAAAAGAAGGAAAAAATAAATAAAAAAAAAGTAGCAGAAATATTAGATAGGAAACAAATAAGCATTTCTAGAAATATAAATTACTACTATTTATATTACCACTAGGAAGAACATCAGCACAGGGAAGAGAGAGAGAAACTATTGTAACAAGCCCCCAACTTTCTAGGAAGCTGCATTGAGAGGATCTGAAACTTGTATAGCCTTGCAGACCCAGGGCTATATAACCAACCACCAGTAAACTCGGACCTTTGCAGCAGCATTGCAAACTCTTCTAACAGCAAAATAAAGGGTTCACATCTCTAAAGGTTTTGCCCTGGGGAAATCACCTGGGAGGATGCTGGACTGGACCAGAAGAAGACAAGGAGACCTCCTGCTCAGCACCCCCATCCAGCAGTGAGAGCCTGGCCAAAGCAGAAAGCTGGGGAAACAAGGAGTATCAGCTACCCAAACCTTCAGCTCTCTGAAACAAGGCCAGTGCTGGCTGCGAGCTTTTCCAGCTCACAGAGGAATAGCAGCAATGAAAACCCAGGAGCACATCCCCAGCTACACACCCCTCAGCTAAGTAGCTTTATGGGACACCCAAAACCTCCTGAAAGGGTGGGTGATGGTTGCACTGTGGCAATGCTGGCAGCACTAACAAGGAAGATTACCATCCTGATTAATCAATAACCAGGGAATGCCAGAGACCCTGTTCCCAGGAGCAGGAGGAGCAGCAGTGACTCTGGTGGGGCACTGCCAATCATCGCCCCACAGCACCCCGAGCAGCTCCCAGCCAGTGCCCCAGAGCATGAAGGAGGTGTAGGAAGGCACACGACTCCTCAGGGTGCACGTGGGGCCACGAGAGGCACCACCACTGAGACACCAGTGCCTTAGCGGGGTGCTGGCAGCAGCATCAGTGTGTGCACTGCCTGTGCACCCTCTTCTCCCCTGGAGGGGCTGCACATGGTCATCAGCACCCACACACAAAGCATGGGGAGTGCAGTGCACATTGCTCGTACATGCTGGGGCTATAAAAGCATGCTTGAAAATCTGCAGGCATTTATTAACCTGTCTAGGACAGTGGTTTATCTGATGTGTTGCTGATTTCAGTCCTGAACATAGACTTCACTGATAGCAGATTTAATATGCACTGCTAATAAAGCAACAAATTGCTTTAATTTCAATATGACTTAAATCACATGAGCTGACCAGTTTTTCCTTGCAGTACAGCTGCATGTGCCAATGATCCTTTATGAAGCCAGGATGTTTGTTCTCAAGTGGCAGCAGTAATTGTGACACTGGGAACACTACCTTCCATAAGCAATTTTAGCATCTGACCTACCTTCCAAAGTTCTCCTGATGGTGATGACCGGAATAGAGCTGTGCACTGTGTTGTTTGTGTCAAGCTCCAGGCGAATTCTTTCAGAGCTCTGGTTTCAAAGAGACATTTAGTCCCTTTCCAGTTGCCTGGAATGGTTGTGCAGTATTGGATTATTTCAGATAAAAGTTTCAGTAGTGGGAAAGTGAACTTGTAAGTCTTAACGGCAGCTGTGAGAGCTCATGTCTGTGCTACTGTCATTGTATTGCTGAACCATGACTGAAGAAACAACCACAATCTGATCCGTTAGAGAAATGCAGTGAAATGCAGAGTAACACTGACTGTGTGCATATTGAAAAGGTATCTAAAATAGATGCAAGCCAACTCTCACTCTCTGCTGACTGATGGACAATTAAAAATTCAGACCCAAAGCAGGGCATCTTCTGGATCATGAAATTAAAATTTTCCTATCAAAAAGTTCATAAGAACACTGGCCTGTTCTTATTATGCAGGACTATAGACTGCTGATGCTGACACTGTCCTGGGTAAATGTCAGAGTGAATACATTTCAATGAAGTTCTTGAGTATATTATTCAGGGACTGTAGGAAGAAGACTACAAAAGAAGACTTTGGGGTCTCAAAATGTACCATTTCTAGACATGTTTTATAAAAAGAAACCCAAATCCCAGTAACTGATGATAAAAATCTCAATTACAGACCTAACTAAAATAAATAGGCAAATTTGTATGGTCCAGATCAGCCCAAGTGAACCATCACAATTGATCTATATGTAGAACAATCAGAAGACTATATCTTGCTGTATACTTTATGAATATTCCTACTGAAGAAAGGGAGAAAGAGAGAAAGAAAGAGAGAGAGAAAGAGAGAAAGAGAGAAAGAGAGAAAGAGAGAAAGAGAGAAAGAGAGAAAGAGAGAAAGAGAGAAAGAGAGAAAGAGAGAAAGAAAGAAAGAAAGAAAGAAAGAAAGAAAGAAAGAAAGAAAGAAAGAAAGAAAGAAAGAAAGAAAGAAAGAAAGAAAGAAAGGAAGAAAGAAAGGAAGAAAGAAAGAAAGGCCTGCCTTGCTAATTGCATTCTATCAGATGGAAATCAGGGCCACTATGAAAGGAGACTGGAAAACAACCGTTTTATGTGGAGTTGAATAGTATGCCACATCTTCCATTCTGCTTCCCAATGAGACAAACTGCTCTAATTTGCTAAGTACAAACATAAAATATGCCTCCACATCTCCTGCGAACTGAGAGCTGCTCTATTTGAGCGACGACCCCAGAATACCCCATAAATACCAACATGGATCGACACTCTCCTTTGGGCCAGAGGTGTTCCCGGTGGCACTTCACAGTTCATTGCTCTCCATCTGCAACAGCTGACTTCCCATTCTATGGAAAGAGTAGCTGGAAAATCAATAGTTCTTTGCTGATTAATAACTGATTTTTCCACTAACCAAAATGCAGCACTGGCCCCACTGTAGCAAGTGGCGCAGATCACACATGGCTGCAGCCCCGCTCTTAATGTGACACAACTGAAAGCCCCCTTCCCTTTTTCCTTCCTTTTCCCTTCCTTTTCCCTTCTCCTTCTCCTCCTCCTCCTCCTCCCCCTCCCCCTCCCC